>OX439396.1:9327233-9794530 GCA_949319315.1 Zelleria hepariella | reverse complement strand
AGGTACCTAGTGCTTTGCCTAAATTTCGGTAAAACCATGTAAGATTCAAGGTTAGTGTGACCCACTAGCTGGGAAAATATTTTAGGGATGCTATTCAATAGGTATAGCCCCGTTGTTAACCAAACAGTAGATTTAAGAAACTTGGCTCAGTGCTATGCGGCTGCCTAGTTGACAGGTGCCTATAGTTGGCTTGGTGGAGTAGGTAATACGTGTAGCACCTTTTCATGCCTTCTACAAGAGAGAGAGGGAGAGAGAGAGAAAGAGAGAGAGATCGGATAGGCGATATTCGCATTGAAGGTATGCCTCAGATTCTCAGGTTTCCTTACGACGTTTTCGTTTGCTACTCCATCTCAGTCATCAAAGTCACAATAGTTTTTTTTTTTCGGTTAATCTGGGGCCCTAGCCTGTAACGGAATGGTGCCAAAATGGGCTCCCAATTGACGGTTTCAATTACGATTTATAAATGCTGTCGGTCCTTTTAATGTTTTTGTAGTAGGTACAGAAAATAATATTCTGATTCTAATTCTAGATGATTAGTTCGCTGGTTGTAGGGGAAAAACGAGGATTTTGTCCTTCTACTGGGACGCCATTGACACGCCATTGCGACACAGGCTAAGGCCCCTGTACGTCACATCCTTACCTAACTATCGTTTAACAAATTACCCCATTATCGCATGAAGTTCAGGGGCTCTACCGGCTAAGACGAAGCCGATTACCATTGGCGAAAATCGAAGTTCGATTTTTGAAAAATGTATTGACATTCAGTTCATTTTACTGCCAACCAGCTAAATTTTCATAAATCGAACTTCTATTTTCGCCAATGGTAATCGGCTTCGTTTTAGCCGGTAGACCCCCAGGTCATACGCAACTCGGCTTTCCTAATTTCCGAATTGGATCCACACGCAAAGCTGCTCAGTGGCCCGTCCCATTATTTCGTATTTGGCAGACATTTTTCTTGCAAAACTGTGTGCTACAACAATTTAGTTGCAAAGTTTGACTTATGGCCATTCAACCTCCTTTGGGCTAGCTAGACTCTACTATAATGACGACACGAAATTGTTATATTGCGTTCAAACAAACACCTATCGGGTGGTATTACTATTAGTCGTCTGAGATCACCTACTTGAGCTCGATCTCAAGTAGGTGTACTAAGAAAAGTCAAATGCAAACATGCATGTCAGTCAAACTTGAAGTAGCTGTCAGATTATAGACACTATCTAGAGATTGACATTGACATTACCCAAGACTTGACATTAGCATTTGACTTTTCTGTGATCACCTACTTGAGTTTGATCTTGAGTCGACGACTATTAATGCCAGCCTAAGTACGGTCGGCCACAGTCACAGATACCCCATGGCAGCTCTTACCGCGCGCAGCATAAGAGCGCCAATCGAACAAAAAGGGGTATCCTAGCGTGTGGCTGAATGTACCTAGTGATGTAAATATAATTTAATACCACATTCATCTCCATACAACTCTCCAACCCTAAAGGAAAACATCTTAGGAAAACCAGCGGTTTTGTTGGCGCCACACCTATTGACAATATGTTTCCTGTGGGCTAGGCCGACTAAGTTGTCAGGATGTTATTATGTGCTGGGCAAGCCTACTCCATCCATACTCCTACTCCAAAGTAACAGGAAAGACATAAGTATCAATTGGTACGTGCGGAGACAGCCAAGCCGCGGGTTTCCTCTCGATGTTTTCCTTCAAGATTCCTATAACTCTACAACGTGTTATAAAACATCCTAACTCTTTTTACAAGGTGTAACCTACTGGTCAACAGGATGTCAATTCTGAAAAATAAAGTTGAAAAAAACAATTTTTATTTTATAACATCAAATTTGAAAAATTTTCATAACATTTTTGTTCTTGGTATTAGCTCAAATTTAAAAATATGTTTGTGGGTGTAGGTGAATTTGATTAGGTTTGAGTTGTTAAAACATTGTGAAAGTCAATGAAAACAATGTTTAAAAATACTTTTCTCCCGCCACAGCGTTCACATTTTATTAATTTAGAATTCAACGGAACGTCATAGAGCAAAAAAAATATTTCTGTTGTGATCCCTGTCACCGGGTGCTATTACCCTGTAAAAAGAGTTAGCATCTTTTGTAACACCTTGTATATTATGACACCTTACTCTGAAGCGTGTTAGCAACGTGTTTAAACGATTTCTTGAACTCTTCTTCAAACATTCATTTTCAGTACCTGTTGTGAAACCACGCTCGTATACTGGTCCATTCGTCCCATAGCTCTTTTACAGTCCAAGTTCTAAGGCACGTAAATGTCAGCAAATAAGTAAGTAGTACGTACAAATGTATCTTTCTGTTGGTCTCTGGTAAAGAGCACTTTTAAACATCTTTTTTTTTTGCACCGTTTCGCTCTAAATCTTGTTGCTTATTATTGCGGAGATTGGATTTTGCTTTATTTTGTTACGTAACTTAGTGGTTTTCTTGGTGTAGCTGTTTGTAGCTTGACTTTAAAGCAAATCTGTAAAGATGAAGACTGAGATTAATATGGGGGAATCCTAGTTTCAGGCTGGGCTTAGGTAGGTAAAACCGTAATAATGCATGACCATGTCTTGTGTCTTGATTCAACGATCGTTCATTAGATCTTAACGACCTAATCTGTGACTCTATAAAATGTTAATTAATTTCGAAGCCATAGAGTTAAATTTAAATTAGTTTTTCTCTATTAGCCAGCGAATGACTTTTCCATCTCAATACTCGGAAAATGAGAGGCCCTAATGTACGGCCGGCCACAGTCACAGATACCCCATGGCAGCTCTTACCGCAAGCGGCATAAGGGCGCCAATCGAACAGATAGCGTGTGCCCAACTGTACATACTGTTTCGAACATTAAAAAAAAACATCCGTATATTAGTGGAGAAGATTGAACTAAGAAGATACTCGTAGTAGTTTCAAACATACATAACGCTAAATACTCGTACGGTCAGCCACAATCTTAGATACCCCATGGCAGCTCTTATCGCGCGTGGCATAAGGGCGCCGATCGAACAAAAAGGGGTATCCGAGACTGTGGCTGACTGTACCTATTTAGAAAATTAAGTATAAAATTAGGATAAGATATAGACTCTGTTAACGATAAATACCTATATTATGTCCAAGTGCGGAAGAGCGGAGCTTCCTGATACAGGTATTTTCATAATTTGAATACCTATCTCATAAACGGCTGAACCGATTTTGATGAAAAATACCTATCTAAGAACTCGCTAGAAAACCTGCTTTTAAATGAAAGCCCGCATCCAAATCGGTTATGAGCCCGCATCAAACTTATTTTGTATCGGGAGTTGAAAGTTTGAAAGCCACGCAAAAATAATCAGTAAAATTTAAAACGTCTCTTGGCATTTTGAGAGTTAGTTAACTAATTGTTCTTTTCCTGTGGGCATGTTCCGATTCCATAAGTTGATGGCATGTAATTTATTCTCCTACGTGTGACCTGCGTCATTAGACCATTAGGTGATTCAAATTACGCTGGCAGATTGACACGATTATACTGCTCAGATACAAATTGCAACAAGTTCTAACTCTAAAGAGTGTTCCAGACGGATTGTGTCCTTTATAATAGGACCTTTGTGTTATATACTATGCCATATTTACGTAAAAAAATATTAATAGAGATACAAATACAAATACAAATACAAATACAAATACTTTATTTGTCAAATATGAAGTGCCTTAATTTCTAAATATGCATGAAATAAATTAAGAATCTTTGACTTTCTTCTCGTAAATAAGGGTTTGAAAACAAGGATTAATAAAGCAAACAAAATATTTTAAAAAACAAGAGGTATTTATTGAGCATTTCTTATAGCTTAAAAATCGTTGTCAAAACAACGTATAAACTCTCAAAATAAAGAAAACAGTAACAATTTGTTGTCAAAACGAATCTCAAGAAAACCAGCGAAGATTCAAAGATGCTAAAGATTCAAAAGAATCTCAAAAGTTACGAAATACGATGACAAGTTAACAATAAGGTATTTAAACATTGATTGCTTATTATACCTACAAATTGAGCTAAGTCCCTTAAGAAGACAATGGGTTCTTATGAAGAGAGATCATTTTAATGCAGTGCAAAGGTAAAATTCCATCTTTGTAAACACAGATGGTGGTATAGAGCCGGCCATTCATCCGACAATATTTATAGAACAGACAAATATTGGCCAATGCATGCACTTAGTTAACGAGCTCTATCCAAATCCACCTGCAAATACTAAAAGACGTCAACACATTTCAAGCAGTTAACTCCTAACAAAATAGAATTTGCGTATACTACACTTATCACCTTGACACACAACGTTGACACTTGCGAAGATCACATTTACTGGTCAAAATCTAATATCAACATCTTGGTCTCCAAAAATACACGAAACTAAAGCAGTTCGAAGACCAAGAATTTTAAAGATTTCCAACAGCGGTCTTCCCCAAACATGATCCTCCCAAGAGTCCAGAATAACAGGACCCTAGTCGATGACCAGCTGGCGGAAGGATCCGTCAATGCCGAAGAGCTCATCGTAGTTGGTCGGCTTGCCTGGACGTAAGGCTTCGTCGGCCTTCACCTCCTGCTGCTCAGCGAACCATCCCTTGTACTCATCGAGTTTCTTCACCCACGCATCTGGGAAAGGGATGGGGGCATTAGTATGTTTGCTTCCTCTATTTCTTCTTCTTTGTAACATGCGTAACATTGGCTAAGAAATAATCTTCGGCCGATACTACAGACATAGTGCTTAACTTAGTAGGTTCCTGCGGTAGTAGAGGTGGAACTACTACGTCTTCTAGAACAATCCAGTGTTTGTACGTTCGTTCGACGATAACTTGATTTTAGATTAGATCATCATGAAATTTAGTAGGCGAAAAAAAAAAAAAAGTTAAGTCTGAACATTAGCCAAATCGGTCAAGCTGTTGCTGAGATATGGGCTCGCGAGTTAACAGTTCTGAGCGAACTACTACTTATTTTCTATTCTCTACACAGTATAAAATGAAGTCGTTTTCCGCTTTCACCAATCACCCCTAATTAAAAAAAAAACTTTGAACGTAAATTAGGGGTTCCATAAATCGATTACGCTGTTTACCAAACTTGCTGCTTGGTGAACTTGGTGAACTTAGAGCTTGGTGAAAAAGATCTTTTAAAATAAGGGTAGGTTGGTGAAAACGGGCATAAGGCTGAAGGAGATGTAACTTACTATGCAGGTCATTCATGGGCCCGGCGTTGCCGCCATACTCGGCTGGCAGCATCTCTTTGGGCACGTGCTTGTACAGCTCGTTCACGTCTGTGTGCAGGAAGATCTGAAGAAGAAGAAACATCATGAAGTTCATCGTCTTCATTATTATCATTTACACTAACCTCTTTTCTGGCCCTCGTTGAAATACATGTTCCTAAAATATACAGGGTGTTTCAGAAAGACCCCGCGATACTCAAGGGGCCGCTTAACTGACCAACACAAGCAACTTTAACTATGGAGCCTCGAAAACCCCGACAAAAATCTAAGTCAACCTTTATTCTGTATATATTTTAAATACTATTGGCAATGTTTACAGGAATATTTTACGAAAATACGAGAAGATCTGAAGAAAAAGAGGAAAACGTGAAACGTGGCTCGAACTAGGATATTTTCTGTTCTCGTTGATCGAGAAGTATGCTCCTAGTGGTTTTTGTTTTGTATGGTAATGTTTACAGGAAGATTTTACGACAATACGAGTAGGTTAACTGCTCATCAGTGCATTTTTTCCCCATTTACTGGGCAGTTATCTTTTTGCTTATTGTGTATTTCTTTTCATTCTGCTGGTTGTGCTGTGTATATGTTTCCTAGTCCTTACCCTTTCCTTAATCTTGTCCTTGATGAAGGGTTTGACGAAGTTGACGATCTTGTCAACCAGTGGGGAGATGTTGATGACGTGGACGGCCTTTAGCTTCACGGGGTAGGCTTCCTGAAAACGGAGATTTTGTTTTAGTAAAGAAGTAAATCGATCTGGTTAGGCTACATAGCTAAACCAGGTGGACCCTTGGAGACCTTGGCAAAATACTTGGCCACGAGGTTGCCCATCCAGGTGCTATGCTGAGGAAATCCAGGGTCAGGCGGGTTATAATTGGATGAAAATGGCAGCAAACTACCAACGAACATTTTAGGAGAGGCCTATGTCCAGAAATGGACCGATAGAGGCTGCTTATGATTATGTTTATGGCAAATAGATCAATGTGTCTCCGTGAAAAGGAAGCTGGAATAAACTTTTCTCGTGTTTTTACTGTTTTCATTTTGAAAGTTGGTTATCACCAGCAACCAGGTGACAACTGGGAACC
Organism: Zelleria hepariella; assembly: GCA_949319315.1. Lineage (NCBI taxonomy): Eukaryota > Metazoa > Arthropoda > Insecta > Lepidoptera > Yponomeutidae > Zelleria > Zelleria hepariella. The sequence goes on along the minus strand of OX439396.1, from coordinate 9,788,214 downwards.
AATGTTAAAGTGAAAGTCGTACGAACCTGTACGCAGACTAGGAACTTCTTCACGAGGGTTGGCGTGAACTTGGCAAAGTGCGCCGGAGTAGCGACGGATGCGTCAAGGATGTACACGTCGCCAGCCACGCCCTCCTTCTCTTCGTTTAGCCTTACATCGCCCAGCATAAGGGCCAGTTTGAACGCGTCCGCTACGTTGGGAGTCTGCGCATCTTTGTCCACGCCTGGTGGGGGAAAATAGGGGGTTAAAGTTTCTTCGGACATTTACCATCAATGTCACATCAAAACCTAAGAAATCCTTTCCACCTCTAGCACAAAATATTGTGTTCAGCGTTCGGAGTCGGCTACATTGGGTGTCTGCATTTTTGTAGCCACGAATATTGCAAAAAAAGTTGGGACGCAGGATTAAAGTCTTCCGAAGGTTTTACATCAACATTCACACCGAAACCTAAGGGATCATTCCAAAGTAAGCCCACAGTAATTTTGTGTCGGATACATTCGACCCATTTACTTATTTGACCACGCCTGTTGCGGAAAAATTGGGGATTCAGGATTATTCTGAAGGATTTTTTGACATTTTCCATCAAAATCACTCCAAAATCGAAAGGAAGAATTTTCGTAACAAATGATAGAAGAAACCTCCAGTCATGAATTATGACTAATGTGCGTGGCCACTGGGGTGTAGCTATATGTTCACGATTTTTATTTTGGTAATTTTTTTAAGACTTACCTCTCATAATGATGACACGGCGTCCCTCTGGAGTTAGGCCAGGTAGTGGCGGCATTTGGCTAAAAAGCAAAAAAAAACAAGACTTTAAACACTGTCCATGTTATTTTCCTGAGTACCTAATTTGGGTCTTCTCTTTCGTCGCCTGAAACTAACTTACTGAAACCGTGAATAATAGTGAAAGTGTGATTTCACCCAAAACCTCTGTATTTTTAGGAACCTTGGGTTTTCAAAACTTATGTACCTAAATGGGCAGATCATTTGTTGTTTGAGTTAGCCCTTCTTCTATGCGTACCGTCTCCTATCGGAGGTAGGCGATCAGTTTGGCTATCTCGTCTTTTGAAGCTGCCAAACGAAACAATAATGTACTTTGCTGAAACCATTCGCGCAGGTTTGGTAACCAGAACATATTTCGATGGGCCAGTACCTAAAATAAGAAGAAATAAAGCTGCTGAAGAGTGAGAGATTCCAGACCCTGTCCCACATAGACATAAAGCCCAAAACCCTACTCACACCATGTTCAGGATCTCCTGCAGCTCCGGGCGGCTGACGTCGCGGTCGGTGAAGAACTCTGGGACGGCTGCCCGCATCGTGAAGTACATGTCCAGCTTACGCTTGGTCTTCTCCAGGGAGAACTTGCAGCCCCGGAGGAAGGTCATGATGCGCTGGTCATCTGGTGAAGAGAAGCAGTGGGAGTTACACAGGTATATGGCGAAACATCTTTATTTAGGAGGATATGTTTGATGCGGGTAATCATCTGTAACCCTGGTTTATTTTGACGATTTTACTGCTAAACATCAACAGTTTCTTAGGATAGTTACGAGAAAGGCTTTTACAGTTGCTTTTTGAAACTTTTTCGTAGTTGAATGAAATAGGAAATGAAAACTTGGAATGTAGTTGAACTACTACAGAGTTTGGGTTTAGTTTAGGGTTTTTGCGAGGGAGATAAGACATTCCTTGAGGAACCGCAGATTATATCTGATGCAAAGTATCTACTTGGCGGTTATACATGGAAAAACTGCAACTTTTTAGGTCGGATGTGCACGGGATGATTTTATTCGAGTAGGAATTTCTGTGTATCTAGGTGTTTTCTTTTGTCAAACTTACCCCATTCGTCAGGTAGATGGGGCTCCTGCTTCAGCCACTCCTTGATGTGGGCCAAGTCCGAGTCTTTAGTGTCGGCCTTCTCGTTTAGCTCCTCACGAATCTTCTGCCACATCTCTCCGGCTGGCTGCTCTAGAGTCATCTTGGCTTTGGTTCGGACGGGCTCTGTGGGTAAAGAAAATAGGCTGGTTAAGATAGGGTTTGGTGCTACAATTTATAGGCTACAATTTTGGTACACTTATTTTAGTTAGACACTTCCGAATACTGGGTAGGTTAGGATCTTTGAACTTGGTATGGTAAGTTTTAAAAGCGGCGGCGGCAGATTTTAAACATTTTTGTCGATAAAATACAAAATTTCAGTTCGCTTAAATTATATTCTGCTCTATTCTGCATTGTTAACTAATCTGGGAAATAAATAAGATGATACGAAATAGTGGCCAAAACTCCAACATGGATGCGGAAACATACTCACAATTCTTAGCCTAGCGAAGTTGTGAGAAATGCTGCATTTTGATAATAATTCAATCAAATTGTGCTAAAATACAAGCACCACTGTGTCAAGCGTAACGTTTTTCATAGTGAAATAAAGAGCAACACCATTTGGTTTACTTTAATACTATGAAAAATGAAAACCCAAGTGCAAAAAAATTATAAAATAAGGCCTTATATAAGGCCCAATAAAGTTTTATCTAGATTATCATGGCATGCCTGTATTTAACGTTTGTTGGTACCTATGTTCGTTTGTAGGTATGTAGGTATTGGTTTTGCGGAGAAATTTAAAATTGTTGGTCCTTGTCTTTAGGTTAGCTAGAGCCTTTGGCCATACAAAAGAAAATCTGAAAACTGAAATAAACACTCCGTGGCTTGCATTTGCAGTCGGTAAAAAAAATTGCACGCAATATTGCATTTCATTCATGCGACCACGTTTTATTCGGAGTAATAAAAATGGCAGGTGGTGGAAAATACAACAGATTCTGTACGTACATAAATACATAAAATAAGTACAGATTTCTATTTCAATCTGTAATGGTACTGACGAGCTTAGTTGTTTGTTATGTTATACACGTTTTGTTTGAGACAAATATTGAAACAAACATACTATTTATCTGAACTTTGACATGGTAGGTACAATCCGCGACACGCTGAAATATCCAATTTTGTTTCAATGACGCCTTTATGCCGTCCGCAGTAAGAGCTACCATGGGGTATCTCGGCGTGTCTCTGAACGTAGATATGGTGTAAAGTAGCATGACATGTGTCATTGTCTAATACGTGTATTATGATGTCACTGCAGCACGACCTTTTTGACAAGATAATGAGAGGAAAATAAATAGGTACCTAGTTCTTTACTAAATAAGTAGGTATGCACTGACGAAAAATCCGTCTAATACTAGCCCGGTACACTTTGCCTGTACCGTTATATGTAGAGCAGGATATTGTATCTATGAAGATAAAATAAAGGCCTTTGCGTAATGACATGATTTTTGCAGCGTCCAGTGGTACCTTCACTCAAACTAGATGGGTGAAGAGACCACTCGGCGCTGCAGTGCCTGGGACAACATCGGAACAGGAAAAACATCGTGAGAAAACCCGCGGCTTAGATGGATTCACACGTATTGACTCGTCTTTCCTGTGGGCTAGGTAGACTAAGCTGTCAGGCAGGATCGTACAGGTGCTGGGCAAGCCATGAAGATAAATACACTGTACAGCACTTATTCTGAGCCACCATACCAGTTGAACTTTGGCAGCTACACAACCTAATTCTTTTAGGCAAATAAATCGGTACATCGCCAGCGAACAGTTACTTTCCTCCTAATCAATTACTAACAAGGCACTCATTACTAAGTAGATTAATTAGAAACAGGTGAATTACAACGTGCAATTAGACCGCGCTAGCATGAACAGGTTGCTCGCCGCCGTGACCACGCGCTCATTGCTCAATTCGTGGTTTAGGCTGTTGACATGTTGCCCACAGACCTATGTTCTATTTAATTATCTCACTTTATCTCTACATACCCATGAAAATATACTTAGTTGTTCCATATTCCCTCAACGGTGAGGATTGTGAGTTGTGACCTGAAGATAGCGGAGAGAGAATCTTCCATAGAGTTCTTGATATTTCGAATCAGCTCTGCTCATGTTACGGTGTTTTATGTAGCTTTGGTCATAATATTATTTCTCTGGTAGGTAGGTAATCGTATGAGGTAGTGGCCACCCCTGGTGTCAGAGTTTTTAGGCCACCCAAAATTATATTATATTAAGTATATTATTTCTCTATCTAGCAGTGATCTGCTTCGAACATTCTTTCTCCCCAACTATACCGTCTTAATGAGTTTTTCTAGGCTATCAGAGATCGACTGTGTAGCCACCGTAGACATTGCCGCGAATTCGCGACGTGCGATCCGCATTTTGGACATTCAGTAACAAAATGGATTCTGACGAGGAAACACTGCTGGTGGCTTCGTTTATTCGACATTGCAGCAAATGAAAGCGAAAGCAGATACGAATAATATGGGTATCCTTTAACAAATTATTGACTGGGAGAGAACAATGATTAAATGCTGTCTGCAAACAAGTAAAAAAAAATGCGGTCCTACCTGGGGATGGCAAGTCCTACATATTACAAGTTGTTGGATCTGATATAAAATGACTTAGGATATTATGAGGACACACACCTAAGAATACTAGTGTCTCCTGTCGAAAGGCTGTCGAACGCGAGTGTACAAAATGGCGTCGACGCTGGACACTCGCGGCGAACTCGTTGCGAATTTGCGGCGAACACGTTGCAAATTTGCGGCGAACTCGCCGCGCATTCGCGTTCCTTTGAACTAGCTGTGTGATATTAATTTTGTTTAATGCTATGTTTGTTTGTAAGTAGCATTTCAGGGAAAGATTGATGTGAAGACAGCTTTAAAGTGAAAGTCCCACTGCTAAAACACATTATCAGAGAGCTCTTTTATTTCTCGTCCGGTGTAATATCACGAAACTGTTCCGCTACATAAAATACCTTGCGTTTGCAAGACACCCGTTATCTTAAACGTTATATTCAGAGCAGTGGCCTTACTCGATCTCATAGTTGCGCCTTGCACAAATGACTTGCAATGTTTGTGCAACAATGTGAAGAAAATTTTATGACATCCTGCATGTCTGAGTTTCAATTTCTGGCCTGAATGAGAAGTTTGTTGTTGATTAAAGACTGATTCGATATAAAATTACTTAAATGTATTTTTATCACTCATATTCCATCTAATTATAAAAAAAAAACGAATTAGAGGGCTGGACAAAGTTTAAAAGTCCGGACAATGACATGTCCGGACTTATCCGGACGGATGGCAACCCTACGTCTATCTGACTTTCTAAAGCGGTGCGGTTTCGATTCTTGCAATCGATCGAGATAAACCCGCGATCGGAATACCAACATGCAATGATGGATGCTTTCTCGCGAGACCGAGAATGTAGGTGACTAAAATGTAACGCTTGAAAGTAACTTAATAAAATTGGCAACGATATCTGGGTCATAATAAAAAGAAGACCCGAAAAACAAATTCCTAAAAAGGAGAGTGCTTTAAGAGTACTTCGATTCATTGTTTTTTTTTTCTTTTTATCCTTTTTTAGGAGTCACGGTCATCATTATCTCATTTTTTTGAGAAAATAATATAGCTACAGACTGTAAGTTTTGATCGACTTGGTTAGTGGAGACACTGCGCTGACACGTCGATAAAAGAAAATGGATAAAAGTGGTGATTTAGCAATTCGGAAGGCAAAGTTTTTTGTTCGAAAGTCCGTTATTGGCTTAATCTTATCTTTAGACAATATTGAGAAACTAATTTCAATATTTTTTATTTTAGTTCAGTAGTTTGGATTTTCTTGCAATGGAAGAGGCCTACACTCAGCATTGGGTGGCGATAGGCTGAAGAAGAAGAAGAAGAAGAAGAGTTTGGATTTTACAACGTTTCAAAGATACGGTTTTATGACGTCACGCGACGGTCTGCATACTGTTGGCGGTCATAGGAACAAAACATTTTAGCGCATAAAAACAAAACTACTGGACCAAAATAAAAAATATTGAAATTAGTTTCTCAATATTGTCTAGAGATAAGATTAAGCCAATAACGGACTTTCGAACAAAAAACTTTGCCTTCCGAATTGTACCTAGCATATTTTTAACGACCTAATATGAAATGAAGGTTCCTACTTAAACCTAACCCCAGCACTAGGAAAAAAGTTCTAGGCACTATTCATCAGCATCAGACACGCGCCATGCTGTTCAAAAACTTGTTACATTTAAACCAGAAATTTAGCTCCTTGAAAAAGTATGTGGACTACTTGTTTCAAAATAATATCCATTATTGCCAGGTCTTTACTTCACAATGTGGTAAAAAGCAGGCCAGACACACATATGAGTTATTACAGCATGCATAATTATTGTTTGTTCATATCAGTCGGAGTCCGACCAAGGTCCGTGGAAAGTGTGCGTTTGTGTTGTAATCAAAACATGGCAATAGCACACGTGGTAGCATACGCCGTCCCGATACTGCGAGCTATAAGCTATACCTTTCAGAAAACTTCGCTGTAACTAGTGGTTCGCCCCGAACTTTGAACTCGCGACCCCATATCTCAGCAATCCCTTGACCGATTTGGCTTCGAGCTTAAAAATGATCTTTGCCTCATTTACTATCTTATCAAATTTCATGACGATCTGACTAAATTGACTCAAGTTAACGTCATGAAGTAAAGATAATTTTTAAGTTCGAACATGAGCCAAATCGGTTTAAGGGTTGCTGAGATATGGGGTCGCGAGTTCATAGTTCGGGGAAACCACTAGTTTAAATACTCGTAGCGTTCAGGGGCACCTCCACTTACACTAGATGGCTAAATTGACAACTGGGACGCGGCAGTGTCCGGAACAGGTTTGTAGATAGAGATAAACTTCCCCATAGTTAATTAGGCAAAGGAATCTCAGCTTGATCAGCCTTGTCTACAGGAAAAACAAAGTCAATGCGAATTTAGCACAGAAATATAAGTAAAGTAAATGTAGGTAGAGTTATGTATAGACATATCTTGCAATGGGTGAATGCTTTATTAAAAATTGAGTTCTTTACGGATGCGGTTGTTCTGTTGCAAGTTAGATTTGTGAAATTAAATCGCGATTTTACTTGTAAAGCCTAGAGGTACAATATATGAGTAACGCATATAAAACATTGACAAAGAAGTAGGTAAGTCAGAAGCGCCTATATCTGTGGGTTAGATTTTTTCACCACTGACGATTGCATTTTACTCATAGATTGTACCTCTAGTATATATGCTACTGACAGATAAAGCCTTTGAAGCAACTGTCATTGACATGGACTCGATTTAAAAAATAGAGTTTAGAAACGATCCACCTACCTATATCAATAGCTAATAAATATTTCAACATCAAGACACCATTCCGACACCGTAGTTACAAGTACCAAGGCCTAGTATGGGCTAGTGAATTACGAAACTACTGCAACAAATCAATCAAGGTGAAGGTTATCGACCTTAACACTCTACATTGATGCTAATGTTTGCCCGTAGAAGGAGAAGCAAATGACCGATAGGGTGGACCAAGCAATGAATACTAACCATAGTTCTTCATAGTTTGGAAGTCACGTAATGGCAGAGGAACAGTTTGGTTAGCTTTGTACGGTGGGCCACAGTCACAGATACCCCATAGCCTCTTACTGCGCGCGGCATAAGGGCGCCAATCGAACAAAAAGGGGTAACCTAGCGTGTGGCCGACTGTACCTATTATTTATGTGACAGTTTTATTAATTTAACGGTTTCAATTACTACAGGGTGCACTCTAAGTCGATAGCGGAACTTTACTTAGGCTGTCTACTGATCAATACAAACAACTTTCATACATTTGGCGCAGTACTGAGTCGACCTTTTGTGCACCCTGTATAATCAACGACGGGATAGCCGATTAGTTTCGAAAATCTTACTCGTGGAGCAGATAATTTTAGAGGCTGCCGCTTTCAGCCTCTCATTGCGGACCCCTAAAGAATGCGTCCACGCAACAAAGCCATCTCTCCTCTACGACTATACAAGGCAATGTTTAAATAGCTTTGTTCCTCAGACACCCCAACCTCTAAACGTGATTTCCAACGACTTTTGTTCTACGACTTTGGTGAAAACGCATTTTTTTTTTCGATATTTAAGATTTTTTTTGGCGCAGAGTAACAAATAGGAGTAGGAGAGGCTGGAAAAGTTGTAGAGAGTGGAGGGAAACGAAAGCGCGTCGCGAAGGCAGCGTTAAAATGACACAATTTGACCCTTTTTAAGCATAAGAAACGTTCAATAAATAAAAAGTATCGAGCTCATATAGCTAAAACATAAGACCGATGGCGGTTACTAACTGGCAGACTGAGATTGACACGAAGAGATTAGACAGCTAAACGCAAGATGAATAAATAATTTGAGGATGTTGTAAAACAAAAATAATTACAGCAACAATGATGCAATTACGAAGTAGCCTGTAGGGAGGTAGGTAGGTATCTTATTACTGCTCAGCTTCCTCGTCAGGCCCTAACAAAGGTATTGATTAACAATTGATAGGTGTTTTGTAATAATATGATATTATCGGTTGTAATATGGTTGCTTCTCAATCTCAAGGTAGAGAGAGATCTCTCGGTTTCAATTCCGGCGTAATACGTACAGTGGGCCACCCGATAGGATACCCTTTTTTGTTCGATTGGCGCCCTTATGCCGCGCGCGGTAAGAGCTGTGTCTGTGGCCGACCGTACCTACGTGGTAATAAGTCTGTGGTGGTAATATTTCAAAGTATTAGCAACTTGATTCTCTACAAAAAAGTTTTGCTAAAGTAGATTGCTACTAGCGGCATCTAGAGAAAGGTGTAAGAACTAATATTATACGTTCCAAGATAAGTCACTTCTTAGATCGTCGTCGTTAAATTTTAATGTAATGGAGAGAGTGATAAAACTGTGTTTTTTCTCTTACAACCTTACATTTCTTAATTCAATTCAATTCAAAATATTTATTCGATATGAAAATACATTAAATTGCATCACAAAATAATATCACGTCACATTAAACATTATTTAAACAGAATAAAATAAATTAAATACACATCATGGTTAATGGTTTTTTGGTGTAATTCTCAATTATACTGCATTAATTGAAAAAAATAAAAAAAGTATAAGTACCTACTGTATAGAAAAATCATTAGGTACCTACTGTTCTGCACTCTAACCATTTTTACAATCTCTGAAACTGTAACTGTCTGTATAATTTATGTGTGGTTTTTAAATAAATACTTTTTATCTTATCTTATCTTATCTTACCTACAGCCAACTTGTGGGTCCCTGCTTCTAACCGCTTAGAGGCAACAATCAAATACTGAACTTAACTGTACACCAAATTCTTGCAGTGTTTTTTGTTTGCACCATCTCATCTCAATTGAAGCACTTTCCAAACATTAATTTCATCACGGCTAGGCCGGGAGCGGCGATAATGATAGTCCGGGAGTGCCGTTATCTTTACGATTAGACCAAGTTTGAGCTATTTTGTACCTTGTTTAAACTACGTTAGGGTTGAGTGTGTACACAGGGTAGTGGTATAATGGTTTTCTATAACGCAACGCGGTCACGGAAGCACTTGACGTCCGTGCGATATTTTTTGCATCATCCGCTCATTCTTATTGTTGAGAAAAGGTTTTGAGGCGTTATCATTGGAGAAAAGATATGTGAAAAACTTACTGCAGTAAATGTTAGTGGTGTTTTAAAATATTTTTTGCAAAATACTGTTTTTGGTACCGATAGGAGTATAACTTAAATCTATCCAATGCTTTAGATATTTGTTACGATAGGTACTTAAATGACTACCTACTCGTAGAAAGAAAATTCTGCAACTTGTTTTTACGGTTTGAATGGTAATTATTTTTTATTGCTTGAAGTATCTAATTATTCTTGAGTTGCTAAGGTTACCACAAGTTTTCAAGTTTTTTTTCCATTCATAAGTTGCAATTGCATTGTAGCTTGATAGGTAGTTGTATTGTTTTTATGTTCGTAAAACCAAAAATGGGATCAAATCAATCGAAAGGGTTAGTTTGGTAGTTAAATGTACACCACAATCACTGTCCCTGATTAATTGACAATACACTAAATACATGAACCACACGCCCTAAATTTTGAGCCCTTACGCATAAACGTATGTGGGAATCGAACCCACGACCTCACTTAGAACGAAGACGAAAATCCGAAAATCCACGCACAAAACACTGCCTGAAAATCCGACAAAAACGCAGCGAACCAAAGAGTTAAAATATCAAAAAGTGGAACACACCTTGAAAATGAAATATCAGTTCACACGCCAAACGCTCGCGCACGCAGACACTGGCACTAAAACGAAACGTTTTGGCTGAAGAATGAGAAAAAGTGGAAATTTTGAAAATGTTCCTTTTTCAAACTGCGCGCTCGGTCGCGCTCTCTCGAATGGCTGGTGTAGAGACCGCGCGCCCCTTTTATGATTTCGTCACGCGCCGTGAGCACTTGAGCAGCTCTGTCTTTTGGGACGCGGAGGGATGCTCGCCGGGCGGTCAGTGGCCAGTTTTTGGTGGTGAGAAAAGTCAGTTGATGCTATCCAACAAAACAAAAAACAAGGGAACTATAATTCTATTAAGGCGCGGTGCATAGTGAATAGCCCGCGCGCCAAAAAAAATGCACAAAATCGAGTCCAGTCCCCGTAGCATGACTTTTATCGAGGCGGATTTATCCAACAAAATGGCGGTTTATCAGCATTTTTGACGTCTATAGTGGGTTATATATCGCTCTCGACGATTTATAACCCACTATAGACGTCAAAAATGCTGATAAACCGCCATTTTGTTGGATAAATCCGCCTCGATAAAAGTCATGCTCCCCCCGCTGTATCAAATACACTAAACAAATCGAAAATTTTCACATATCAAACCATAGAATTAGGTGAGACCTATCTAACAGAGCCAGTTTTGTGTTGAGATTCGTAAATGTTTTGAAGATATTTTAGATGAAAAAAAATAGGCGGCGCACTTTTTTTCAAACAAAATATCTCGCAATCTGTTATGGGTATCAACACAAAACTGGATGTTTTAGATAGCTCTCACCTAATTCTAGGGTTTGATATGTGAACATTTTCGATTTTTTTTGTGTGTTTTTGTACAGGAATCGATTTTGTGCATTTTTTTTGCGCGCGGGCTAATTCACTATGCCCAACGCCTTAAACATAAACTCAAGTACCTCATGTTACAGTCTGTATCTCTGACAGGGGGTAATTGAGTTTATGAACCTAACCTCACATAACGCAATAATAATTAATAAATTGTGTCTTTTATGTAATTAGTATTTTGTTATATTAAGTACCTACATAATTAAATATATGGATTAATAATAATAATGTAATAAAATCAGAGCGCATCGCCAATAAACTGCTTTGCAGTTTGGCGAGATTGTTTCTTATAAATATAATTAATTAAAAGGAATTTAAATAAATAAATAAAATAATAATAATAAAGATTTTTGAGCGAGCGAGCGAAGCGAGTGAAGTTTTCCAAGTCTACTGGAACAATCCGGCGGTTGTTTGTTTGTATGTATAACTTACTTGAGTAAACGTCGAATCGTTATGAAATTTGGTAGGCTGGTAAATCAAATTAAAAGAATTTTTAAAGTTCGAACATGAGCCAAATCGGTCGAGGGATTACCGAGATATGGGGTCGCCAATTCACAGTTCGGGGCGAACTACTTAAAAAAATTCGCTCGGGACAGGACCGTCCGAAATCAGCATCGACAGTTACTTGACTCGGTAGCTCAATTGGTAGAGCGCCTGTACGGTGTGCAAGAGGTTGAGGGTTCAAGTCCTGTCACGAGCGAATTTTTAAACTTATAAAAATAATTACAACGATGCAGTAACTCAGATATTATACATATACTATCCATACCTCAGACATATACTATCCAGCAGCAGCTTACCCAGCACCATAGTACAGGTGCTGGGTAAGCCTACCTCTTTCAGTTTAGTTATCTGGGACCACTTCAGGCACTGGACCAATCTCCATCTGGTTCCAAAATAATGCACCGTGCTATTTTAGTGGTTTTAAAGCCGCCGCATTTAGCTAAAATCGACACTTTTTGAAGTGATGTATCTACCTGCTTATCAAAAGAAGCCACTAGTTTGATAAATTAGTAAGTATACTCCGTGCTATTTTAGTGGTTTTAAAATCGAAGGTATTTTGTTGCACTGGTGATTCTAAGCCAAATAAAAAAAAATACTCCAATTTAGGATTTTTTTTTTCATTTGGGCCAAAAAAAAAAACACTTCCCAATACAAAGGTCTATCGCCAGTCGACACCATTTGTATGGAGAAGTGAATTTATTTTTGACGCGTTTTGGAATATTTTGTAATTTGGCTCAGAATCACCAGTGCAATAAAATACCTTCGATTTTAAAACCACTAAAATAGCACGGAGTATACTTACTAATTTATCAAACTAGTGGCTTCTTTTGATAAGCAGGTAGATACATCACTTCAAAAAGTGTCGATTTTAGCTAAATCGCTCCTTAACTTTGCGGTTGCATTGATTAGAAATCTGAAACATACATTTAGGTATTTGTGCGCAATAAAATTGTAACCTTTTAAACCCAACATGGTTGCAAAATGATTCAATTATAAATAGAATCACGCGATGTGGTACCACGAGGTGAAGAAAGCAGACTAGTTTTAAAGCTTCCATACAAAAGACATCAACGAGTTTCGAAAACTTACAATTCTTGCCGGAAAAAGGTTATTGAACCCTAAATAAGTTGGTAGCTTATTTTTTAAAGTTACAATAGTCAATTATTATATTAAACTTGGTGAAGATCCAAGAACCGTGTCCATTTGAGTTTGTTCAAATGTGCGTACCTAATATTTCCAAAATTAAATGTTACTATTAGTAATTGCAAAAAATGGTTAAGTATTTTTTACTAAAGAAGTCAAACATAAATACACTATTTGTAGGTCAAACTGTGACACTTGTAACATCACATAATCGCGCTTTTTGACAAAATGACATGAACATTACACCGACCAAAGCACAAATAGCATAAAACTCTTGCAAAACTGTAATAACGAGAAAAAACCGTCTCTGTGTGGCTGCAATTTATGTGTCGCAAAAAGTCATTTTTATGATTTCGGTCCACTTTCTGGTTATTTAACCCATATATTGTGAACTAGTGCCACTGGACGCTGTATAAGTCATCTCATTACCTAGAAGCAAAGGCCTACGATTTTTTTTTTCAAAGAGATTTAATCGAATTCAGACCTTAGTTGTTCAGTGAATTTTAAGTAATGTCTCCGATTGACAGGTTTCCTTAAAATTGCACATGTTGAACTTCTTCATCAATAATACAAAATCAACAAACAAAAATGTAACTGTTAAGTTACACTGTTATTAAGCCATTGCACTGATTCCGAGTAATTTGTTGCCGTCCGTTAAGAAATGTTATTCTCCATTTCCATAGTTCTTCATCACATCTTCACAATTTTTTATGTGACTACATGGGAAGTATACCCTTTCAAACAATGAATCTTCAAAATCGGCTCACGTAGAATAAAGTTCTGAGGTTACACACACATAAAAAAAAATTACCTCCTCTTTTTTTAATTTAGTTAAAAATATGTAACATTTTGGTACTAATAGGTTTGACAAGTACAACTGTTTCATACACAATAATATACTATTCGTTGATTCCACGATTGAGAATCGAACCTCTTGATTGAATCGCCATCTACGCTGTAGAGACAGAAAATCTGCTATAATTTATTTAAAGGCCGATTTTTCAATCTTCAGTTAAAGCCCCGTTTATTCGACGCTAGCCCATACAAAATTCGTTCCATTTTCAAATTATTCCTAGGAATCGTGCTAGATAAGCACGGCCATTGAAAAATCTGTATAGATCATTGGCTGAAAGATTAACCTACTTACAAAGAACTCCTTTCTTTACCAAGGCTAAGTCTATGGCGTTCTATACCCTCAATGCACCGAGTTGCATTACAACTGAGGCTACAGTAGTGTGAGTTGCGGTGATTCATCGCTACGGCGTGCCGTTCACGGGCCTTGCCAAGTTGTTCACTTTTCTTCTTATATATTTTTTTACCTAGGTATAAATGAGTGTGTATAACTGCAATTTACGTCCGGTTGATAATGTGTAAATTAGCGTGCTAAGTCGGGCATAACGCAGATGTGGTCAAGAGTTAGCGACAGTTTAGCGCATAATTTTTTTAGCCACATTTGCTTGTCGTGCGACTTAGGGCGAGGCCCCATTGGTGCGTTGCGCTGCGTTGCGTTGCGTCGTCGCATCGGATCGACGCATTGTATGCCAAATCTGCGTTCCACCGAAGCACCCGCGACGCAAGAGGGTATACACGCCGTCGCATCTGCGTCTCAGTTCAGCCTTCACAATGGCCAGATACAAACGTATCCGCAACGACGACGCAACGCAGCGGCAACGCACCAATGGGACACCAATGGCGCTGGTGCAAAATAATGATATTGCCTTTTCGCAAAATGAGGCGTAACCGCGAAATCGCTTTTCTACCGCGTTATTGTAGGGATTTTTAATTTTTTTAGTCTAACAGAGGCTGGAATTAAAAAAAGTGCGTACGCTTCGTTGCCTTGCTACAGAACTCATGCGGCATGCCTCGCACGAAAAGGAGAGCAGTTGGAAACAAAACCAGCAATATGCCAGGAAACAATTAAATTAATTTCTTTCCTCAATTGAGTATATCTTAAATCGTGCTAGTTTGGTTTCACTGGTATGTTACTTCGAATACTTATTTGGCTCCACACGTATTTATTTGTCTTTTCTGTGGGCTAGGCCGACTAAGCGGCCAGGATGGTACAGGTGCTGGGAAAGCCTACTCCATCTAAAACAATGTCCCAGGCACTGCGGCGCCGAGTGGTCTCTTCACCCATCTAGTGTGAGTGAAGGTGCCACTGGACGCTGTATAAATCATCTCATTACGTAGATGCAAATGTCTTCGAATGAAGCGACAAAATATAATTATGAATTCTGCATTTGTAAGGAACAGCCCAAAGAAATCGCAACCGCGAGGCGGCGCAATGAACTTCCCCTCCACTCCACTCCACTCGTCATCATCAGTTTGTAGCTGTCCGCAGCATTAAGGCTCCGCCAGACAGGCGCATTTTTATCGGTTTATGATATCGCATGCGTTATTGCGATATATTCTGTCTTTAGTACATCTTGTATTATGATGGCCATGGAGTTACACACTGCTGGGATAAAAACGCTATAGCTATCCTAACACCAAATGTACTGAAAACAGATATCGTAATAACGCATCCGATATTATCGATCGATAAAAACGGGCCTGTGTGGCCTTACAGGCTGCCTTTATGTGCTGGAAATATTTCAACCAATCTTAAGGCGCTGGGCATAGTGAATTAGCCCGCGCGCAAAGAAACATGCGCAAAATAGATTCATGTATCAAATACACTAAACAAATCGAAAATGTTCACATATCAAACCCTAGAATTTGTTGAGACCTATCTAACACAGCCAGTTTCATGTTAATATCCATAACAGATTGGAAGATATTTTGCTTGAAAAAAAGTGCGCGGCCTATTTTTTTTTTCAACCAAAATATCTTTAAAACGTTTATGAATGTCAATACGAAACTGGCTGTTTTAGATAGGTCTCAACTAATTCTAGGGTTTGATATGTGACCATTTTCGATTTTTTTAGTGTATTTGATACAGGAATCGATTTTGTGCATTTTTCTTTGTGCGCGGGCGATTCAGTATACACAGGCGCCTTAACGGCCACGTTTAGCGCGTAAGCTATGAGAGTTACGCTACTCTTAGAATGTAGAGTTTGAGAGGGAGAGTTTTGTAATTAAATTGTTGGCTATATTATTGGTTTAATTGTCAGTCAAAATGACCAAGAGTAACGAGAATTTTTGCGTAACTACTTGTACAGAGTTTTCAATTTTCTAATTTTATACTCCAAGGAAAGTATTAAATGTCCTCTTTGACTTCGACTATTCTTTGACCAATGAAGGCTATGAATATCAAAACTTTGAAAACAAAAATCTACTCATTTGATCTTACTGAAGAGGTTTTGGAATATAGTTTCGCTATACATATGAAAACTGTATCAACTTAATATCAGCCGAACATTGCAAAATTGTGGACTGTAAAAACATAAGTATGATTAACCCTAGACACCTAACCTTCGGACTTACCCCTTTAAACCTAACCATTCGTCGTTTCGACGAGCACTTTTTGGGGTGTATAATATCATGCATAAATACATATTTTCGTTACGTTTTATACATACATACGTTAAACGTGTATTAATGTAGTAAATAAAACAATTTATTTATACTTTATTACAAATGTATCTCATATAAATAACTTTTTATAATTTATAAAGGACTCCTTTTTTGAGAACAAAATGAGATCACAAGCTTTGAAAATTAAAATAAAAAAAAGTAACAAAAATTGCCATTTTATCTGTGGCGAAACTTAATTATAATAGTCTTATAATTTAGAAAAAAATATAAAAACTGATTTTTGGAAGCGCATTGTACGCAGAAATCCACTTTGTGTTCACCACAAATCGCAGTGTTGCATTTTGAGCATGAGGCTTTGGTCCTTTGGTGTTTTGTAAGAGCTGATGCCGCAAACTTATCTTTTTCTGGCATTTGGTGCCTCAACTGATTGAAGGTTATTGCTAGATTCACTTTGACCTTGACTTTTGCTCATAATTTCTCGAAATTGCTCGAAATTTTGGAGTCCGTCCACTTGACAATTTCTTCAAATGATGATCCGTCATGAGATGTTCTAATAATAATAATGGATCCACTATGACCCTTACAGTACGAGTAGGTCCTCTGGCAACACGTAAGATATTTTTATTCCAGCTGTTCTATTTGAACTATGCCCTTTGCTGGTAGCCCAAACGTAACGGGAGCGACTCCGGATGTTGCCGAAGGTCAAGTAGATGGGTCAGTACCGGAGGTCTCTTGCGATGGAGCAGGAAGTGTTTGCAGCTCCAGCGCATTTTCCAGCAGAGAAGGTGAAGACCGGTCCTGAGTGTTCAAGGGGCTATCTTCATGATCGGAAGAGTCATCATGAGTGTCGCTTTGTACATCATCAAACTCCACATGGTCTTCGATTTTGCTCTCAGATAACCCCTCCGAGTCACTATCATCCTCCTAATCCAATAATAAACGTATAATATGTTCATCAGACAGTATTCTTCTTGAAGACATGGCAAAAACTGCAAAAAAGTTAATAAACACCGATAGCAAAAATATACACAAACACTAACCATTCGTCGAAACGACGACCACTTTTGCTATAACTCAAAATATTATGTACTTACCTGCCAGACTCGGTTGCCTCTCGAAAGAGCTCGGCGAAGACTGAGTTGACAAGCGAGATCATGGTGATCGGCGCAGACGGCAAAAAGATTTTCCGATATTTTTGTCGCGTACTCGTCGTTTCGACGAAGGTTAGGTGTCTAGGGTTAAGGAAATAAACGTACCAAATTACGGTCACGTAACTGTTTTATTTATACGTACACCCGACGTCACGTCAGAGAGTATATTTTTGTTGTAAAATTGCCCGTAACGTAACCGAGTAGAGTGCTAGCGTGTAAGCATCGAAGTGCTGTCTTGTGTGCCAGCGTACATTAGTCCATTGTAAGTACACACGACAGCACGTCAGACTGTACACTTTTGTTGCAAAGTCGCCCGTAACGTGAGCGAATAGAGTGCACGCATGTAAAGGTCTACGTGCTGTCGTGTGTACATAATCTTTAGGCCTTCGTAGTTGAGGGTTAAGTAAGGGTTTTTCTTGTCCTTTCAAATATTATTGCTCATGCTTGATAGCAACGTGGCGGGAAATCCAAAATGTTCACAGTTTTTACATTTTGTAGCTAAGCAGAGCTATTTTTGTGTGGCGATTTTTCGTTCGCGGCAATACAATAGTATTCTTTTCATTGTTGTAAACAACAGAACAACAATAATTCAGCCGATTATGTGTTCAGGTCTACGAAGTAGTGGCACTGCCCAAAAAACTTGATGTTGACCAGAACAAGTAATCGGCTGAATTATTTGTTGTTCTGTTGTTTACAACAATGAAAATAAGATGACTTAAGTAACTCTGAGAGAAGGCTTTATTTAACCCAGCTGGTGAGACAAACTAAGTACATCCTTAAAATAAATTATACTCTTTTTGAAGAAATAAATAATTCTTCTAAGGGTGGTATTAATAGTCGTCTGAGATCGATCTCATGTAGGTGAACTCACAAAAGTCAAATGCTAATGTCAGCTAATGTCAAAGTTGAGGTAGCTGTCAGCATATTAATATACACTATCTTGAGATTGACATTGACATTAGCCAAGGCTTGACATTAGCATTTGATTTTTCTGAGATCACCTACTTGAGTTCGATCTTGAGTCGACGACTAGTAATGCCACCCTAAGAGTACGTTTCACATTACTAATTATCTGAAATTAGCTCTCTTTTAGTGCTTCTAAAAATAATTTCGCAAATGATATTAAATTATACTTGCGTTGCATACTGGTAATGAGTGAAAGTTTCAGAAACAATTCGCCAGACTCCTAATTATATGAATTTTTTGCCAATGTGGCAGTGCAAATAAACATTGAAAGTAATATGTAACCTATACAATAAGTGTAAACACGACAGCACGTAGATGCTTACACTTTCGTTGCAAAGTCGCCCGTAACGTAAGTGAACAGAGTGCACGCGTCTACGTGCTGTCAACTTTTTTTCATAGTAAATCCGAAAAGTGGTCGGCTTTACTATGAATAATTGTTGCCATTTAATTTCTAGAGTTAATGGACGGACTGTACATGTCGTACTAAAGGGGATTCCCTACTTTAAATAGAATGACGTTTGATCAAGACAGAGATGCCCACAGCGGATTGGCGATCTTCGCCATAAGTTTCAACGAAAGTACGTTTAAGGCTGGTATTAATAGTCCTCTGAGATCACCTACTTGAGATCGGTCTCAAGTAGGTGAACTCAGAAAACAAAAATCACCGACTTGAGACATTGGCTTATTAATAAACCTATCTTAGGCGCGAACTTGAGTCCTCGATTTGAGTAAAGAATGAACTATTTGAACGAATGATACCATTTAAAGTTCAAAATGTGGTCAAAAAGCTTAAACCCAACTCAAAAGTACTAGGCGCCCATACATTATAAAGAGACTATTCGAAAAGGCACAACCTGATAAAATATACATAGTTCACGATACAAGTTACAGATATCGTCTAGTTCACGATACAAGTTACAGATATCGTCAGTTAGGTCTTTAAAATACCCCATCATCAACGTTTTTTGCGCATTTAATGTAACTTTAGAGGTTATGTTTACGTAGAGAAAGTAGTAATTTGCCAAGCGAATTTATAATAAATTATAGAGCGACTGCAAACCTAACTTTTGATCGTTGCGCACATCATTCTACTACATTAATGTTTTATTTTGTTTACAGGAAAATCAGAAAGTACCTACTGTCCGACGCATAATCGACGAAGTTAGGGCGTTATGATAGGAGGGATAAAAACCAAGGCAATTTTAAAACACCAGCTTTGGTCCCGAAACCTGGAATAATGTGTGGTGAATGAACACATAAAATGAGGGGAAGAATACTCGACTCAGCGCAAATTCATGTCAGGTGTAGAAATTTTAGATGATGATTAGGAAACAATATTGTATTAATAAATATGTTACATCTCTCCCAGGCTTGTTTATTTTCCAATTAGAAAAAAAAATAGATAATTATGTAACATTAATGAAGGTCTTCCCTATTCAGATTTATCTTCAAGTATCAACTTAATTTACTTAATACCTACTACTCGTATGAATGATACCACACCCTCAAGTTTTCCCTACTATATCCGCTTTATATTTTATGCATGCCTAGTAACCTCTATGGTCCAACTGGGCTTTGAAGGCCGGCAAATTGTCTTAAAAAAACTAGGTACGAGTAAAGAGGTTTGAATTGTATGTTGTGCTGCCATCTACATGATATGTATCATACTACATGAAACTTTCTGTCACCAATCGCCATATAAGAGATTCCGGATGTTTATGCACGCCTAATACCTTCAGACCATTGACATGACGTCATTCACGTTACAGCACTCAAATTCTATTGTACACACGACAGCACGTCAAAGTGTACACTTTTGTTGTAAAGTCGCCCTCAACGTAACCGAGTAGAGTACTAGCGTGTAAAGGTGTTGTCGTGTGTACGTGCGTTTCACGAAATAATTCCCTTGGATTGTACAAAAATAGTCCCTATTACATCGTAATAAGAGTTTCGTCAAGGGAATTCTTTCGTGAAACGCAATAGTGCCCGGATTTTCAGTAAGGAAAGAGTTGAAATATACTTTCTGCCTTTTTATTAGTGTGTGGTGTAGTTTCTTACAAGATTATGGGAGCCTGCAAATAGTAGTTTTTCTTTGAAATTAAAACTTAATTTTGACAACACTTCTGTATTTGGCCAAGTACAAGCTCGTAGCTTCTGATTCTACCATGCCTTTATAGGTAGTATTTGAGTTTTAGATGGTGACGCGGTGGTGGCATAATGGGTAGAACAATGGACTCGGAATCGAGGGATCCTGGTTCGAGTCCCGATGAGGGCATGTACCCTACCCATGACATTAATTTATTTCAAAGTCGCATACATACCACTCCCTGACTGTGAAGGAAAACATCGTGAGGAAACCGGAGCGTCTGAGGCTATATACCAAACTAAACTCAAACTTAGTACCAGCTTATTTTTTTAAACCTCAGCTCTTCGGAGTTCTTTCTTGGTAATATGACTGTGGGGCTCTGAACTGCTGGAGTTTTGAAGCTCGAAGAACTCGGGCTGGTAGAAACACTTTTCTGCCTAGTCATAGCGATGTGGTAGAGGTGCCGGTCGAATGACGACGACAAATTATTTCACACCACAAGGTCCCTTTCCACGTAACTTCCGATGTCGACGATGGTCCTAAGTATATTGTTAAGCTGCAACTTCTTGCGGTAGGTTCGCTTTGGATGCGCGCTGACTAAACATCATTTTTGTATCTATACTAATATTATAAAGCTGAAGAGTTTGTTTGTTTGTTTGTTTGTTTGTTTGTTTGAACGCGCTAATCTCCGAAACTACTGGTTCGAATTGAATAATTCTTTTTGTGTTGGATAGTCCAGTTATCGAGGAAGGCTATAGGCTATATAACATCACGCTACGACCAATAGGAGCAAAGATATAGTGGTAAATGTGTAAAAAACGGGAGAAATTATGCAATATATGTGTTGCCCATCCTTTTTTTACGTCGGCGAAGCAGGCGGGATCTGCTAGTATTAATTATAAAAGAAAATAACTCCCCTTCTTGCTTTGAGTAGTCGGGTAATGAAAAACACGAACTTGAGTCGGCTATCGCCTGCACTTGGAAATGACAGTCGCAAGTCTGGTCTCAAGTAGGTGAACTCACGTAAGATTGTGTCTATTAATATGCCAGCGACTCCGGTCTCAAGTAAGTGATCTTACAGCTTCTTAACATTTTATGCATGCCTAGTACTCTAAACCACGTTGTATTGAAATTGAGACGTCACGGACTGTCAAAAGATGAATGACTCACTCAATTCCGAGCTCAAGTCGGCTCTATTAATATGGCGTCGACTCAAGTAAGTCGACTCACTCAAGCAAGTCGGCTAATGTCAATGTCAATCTCAAGATCGTGTCTATTAATAAGCAAACAGCTACTCAAGTTTGACATTACCCAAGGCTTGACATTTACCTCCTTGAGATCGATCTCAAGTAGGTGAACTCAGACGACTATTAATACCACCCTAAGTTTTTATAATTTTTTTAAGCAAACTGAGTTATTTTTGTTCAGCGATTTTTGTTTCACGACAATAATATAAAATACGTATTATTTGTAGGATTGTTTGTGTGTATTTAAAAAGATGGTTGATTTCGATAAGAGCTAATTTTACCGATTAACTCGGTTTTGAGGACTGGCAACCGTGCGGATTTTTTAATGTAGCATTCACACAAATATCGGCTACTTGAAGATGATGATCAGATGCAAAGAAGAGACGTTTAATAAAATTGATTTCAAAACCACCGTACCTATTGCGATACCCTTGACGCTATTGCGATCAAATTGAAAAAGTTTTAAAATTAATTTCTCTTTGAATTCGCATAGTAATGCTTTGATTATAAATACTTTGTAATGTTTATTCAAAGGTAAGGGTGTTTTATTCAATAAAAACACAAAATGCGTCTTAATTTGTAAAATATTACATTTTGTAAATTGCGCCATATTGCGGCCGTATTGAAAAAATGCGTCATGTGTAGAGAGGCGAAATCCAGCTTCATGCAATTACTCCCAACAAAAGAAGTACCGAAATACTTTTGCGATGTTCTTCGTGCAAAAAACCGCAACTCTCGAGGTAGCAATGTTATTAGGAGTAGTGATTGTAAAGGCTCTCCCACACGGGCGCATAAAAACAAAATAGGCAAACTCGTTTTTGCATTTTTGGAGGTAAAGTTGTGTGTAATACACCTACTGTGTAATTAATTAATAGTTTTTTTTATTGATATTATTATCTGCGGGCATGTATCTATGACTTTGTTTACTTTCAAAGTTACGTACATTTGTGAATTTGTAGTAGCAATACCACTCGCCGAAGGTGAAGGAAAGCATCGTAAGGAAACCTGAGCGTATGAGGCATTATACCCTCAACGCAAAAATCGCCAACCCGCATTGAGCACGCGTGGTGATTAAGCTCGAACTCTCTCTCTGGAGAAGGCCTTTGCCCAGCTAGTGGGACATGTAGGTACAATTGTACAGGCTACATCTTACTTTTTTTAAAATACTGATTTATAAAATAATTGAGATTAATTAGCGGTGGTGGTCTAGTGGGTAGAACAGTGGACTCTGAAGCAAGAGGTACCCGGTTCGATTCCCAGTGCGGGCATGTATCTATGACTTTGTTTAATTTCAAAGTTACGTACATTTGTGAATTTGTAGTAGCAATATCACTCGCTAACGGTGAAGGAAAACATCGTGAGGTAACCCGCGGTTCAGTTGGCTCCACACGTATTGACCTGTCTTTCCTGTGGGCTTGGTCGACTAAGCTGTCAGGATGGTATAGGTGCTGGGCAAGCCTACTCCATCTAAAACAATGTCCCAGGCACTGCAGCGCCGAGTGGTCTCTTCACCTATCTAGTGTGAGTGAAGGTGCCACTGGACGCTGTATAAATCATCTCATTACGTAGATGCAAAGGCCTTAGTTAGTTAGTTAGTGAGATTAATAAATTGAAGTAGTCCGCCTAGCTAGACCACAAGAAATCAAAAGAATACCTACCCGAGGAAGCATATGACTTAGGCTTTACAATGGCCTGACAACGGGCGTTTTAAAATTGAGCTCAACGCAACCACAAAAAATGTGTTGTTGCTAGAGAGACGTGGAAAAGAGGGGAAGAGTGCTTGACATCGATTCTTAAAATGACTGATTCGGTTATTTCTACTGTCTTCTTCTTCGTGGCGTATGGAAAGCACGGCTGTGCAATTTTAACCTAGCAATAGAGCCATTTGACAGATACTAACAGGAGAGCCATCAAACGGCTTTGTCATCTACTTTTTTTGCGATGCCCTGTGTGCTTATTCTGTACAAAAAACCGCACAATTTCTAGTCCTAAAAACTTTTTTATGACCAGTTTATGACCTTTAAAAATGCACTAAACTAGTCATAGAGGTAAATGCCTGTACCGGGATTACCTAAAACTTGGTAGGTACGCCACACTTGTGTGCCCAACGTTTTACACACTGGCATGCCTCCGTTATCCTCGTATCTTAGAAAAAAATGTAAGATGTAGCCCGTAAAAGTAAATAGATCTAACAAAAACTACAGAAGACTGTTAGCAATCGAAAAATACAAAATAAACAATTTGAAAAAAAAAACGACTTCTCTGGCGATAATGTGGGTATCTAGTACTTATTAAGCTATTGCACTGATTCAGAGTGATGCTATCCGTTGAGGAATTCCGTTCTCCATCTCCGAAGTTCTTCATCAGATCTTCGCCATGTAGTCATTTGTGGGACTACGTAAAAAAATCATCAAAATCGGTTCACCTGAGAAAAAGATCTGAGGTAACACGCATAAAAAATAAAATTAAACATACGGGTCGACTTTAGTACTCCCTCCTTTTCGAAGTAGGTTAAATAAAACGACGAATAATCAAAACAACGAGGGCGCAAGCGCGGCGGCAGACAAACGAACAAACGCGCACGCAACGCGACGCGCACCAATTAGCAGGACTCAGCAGTGGCATTTCCACAGCGCACAATCGTTTGGATGTACCAGATTTGTTGATAGCAGTTGGAAATTAGGGATGTTGTGTTGGCACAACATGACCACACTTATTTATTGATCATCATCATCAGCCCAACTCTGTACACCAGGGGTTCCCAACCTTTTTTTGTCTACTGCCCACTTTAAGAATAAATTATTTTTTAACGCCCCCCTTTTTAAACATACTTAAAAACCGCTAAGTTCTTATAAATGATTATTGAAACGCAACTTTATAGTATTCGGACAGAGTATCTTTTTTTTTTCTGGGTCTCTTACCGCCCCCCTTTAGGCCTGCAGCGCCCACAAGGGGGCGTTATCGCCCACGTTGGGAAAGACTGCTGTACACTGTTGCCCCCTCGCGCCACCTCTCACGGGCCCTTGACATCCGCATCCATGGACCCTCCGCCGTAATCACAATTTCGTCTGACCATAGGGCTGCTGGTCTTCCCGCTGATAGCCATGCTGTCTCTTGAGATGAGATGCGAACTGCCCCTCTACCCTTGACGCGCTTTTCCAATGCGGCCGCAATATGGCGCAATTTACAAAATTTAATATTTTACAAATTAAGACGAATTTTGTGTTTTTATTGAATAAAACAGCCTTACCTTTGAATAAACATTACAAAGTATTTAAAATCAAAGCATTACTATGCGAATTCAAAGAGAAATTAATTTTTAAACTTTTTCAATTGGATCGCAATAGCGTCAAGGGTAGAGGGGCTGTCCTTGTCCACCGGCCATCTCCCGCCTCGCCAGAGTAGCTACCACGAGTGCGATAAAGCTGTGCCAGACGTCTGTCATTTGTATCCTAATACTATACATATAATAGTAGTAAGGTTGTCTATCCAACTTATCACTTTCAGTGACAGTGACAGTAAGCACTCGTGGGTGTCCTACCGATTTCCATTTGAGACCCGAGATTCAATTACCAACATCGTCAACATTGTTCTTCAATATGCTTTTTTAAACTTTCGTGGGTTTGAGACCATAATAAAATTATTGTAAGAAAAAGGGAATCGGGCCAAGCCATCAACTTGGAACGCAGCCGTCGAAAAATAAAGTTGTTAACCTCAAAAACATAATAAACTTATCGTCGATTTTACAATAATATTACTGTACATATCAGTGGGTATTACCAAGAATAGAAACCATAGCAGCTGTAGGATGCTACTAATTACTTTTGCCACTTTTAATTATACAACGTGTTACAAAACATCCTAACTCTTTTTACACGGTGTAACCT
Source organism: Zelleria hepariella (assembly GCA_949319315.1). Classification (NCBI taxonomy): domain Eukaryota; kingdom Metazoa; phylum Arthropoda; class Insecta; order Lepidoptera; family Yponomeutidae; genus Zelleria; species Zelleria hepariella. The sequence goes on along the minus strand of OX439396.1, from coordinate 9,762,734 downwards.
ACTGGTCACCAGGGGCCTTAGCCTGTAACACAATGGCGTATCAATGGCGTCCTAGGTAGAAGGACAAAACCGGGATTTTTTCTTTGTTCTCCTACAACCAGCGAACTAATTCTCTAGGATTAGACTCCTAATATTCTTTGCTGTACTATAATAACATTAAAAGGACCGACACTGGACCGACAGCATCAATAAATCGTAATTAAAACCGTCAACCGGAAGCCCATTTTGGCACCATTGTGTTACAGGCTAAGGGCCCTAACCTAGTGGTCAACAGGATGTCAATTCTGTAAAAAAAAGTTGAAAAAAACATTTTTTATTTTATAACCTTAAAATTTCAGAAAATTCATAACTTTTTTGTTCTTGGTATTAACTCAAATTTTAAAATATGTTTGTGGGTGTAGGTGCATTTGCATAGGTTTGAGTTGTTAAAACATTGTGAACGTCAATGAAAACAATAAAAAAAAAAAAAATTTCTCCCGCCACAGCGTTCACATTTTATTAATAGAAAAATCAACGGAACGTCATAGAACAAAAAAAAATTTAGGTCGTGATCCCTATCACCGGGTGCTCTAACCCTGTAAAAAGAGTTAGCATCTTTTGTAACACCTTGTAGTTACCCAACAGTGCGTCCTTAATGCGTAAGAATACCTACTTACCTTAATTAACTAACTTATACCTACTTCGTTATATAAAAATCAGCACTCAGGTCGTACTGTATTATTCCGTTTCCTTGGAACAGTATTTTTTCATAATTGTTGCAATGAGGGCTATCGTATTATTGCTCACTAGTTGGCGCCACTGTCGAGTAAGGCCATGAACAATAACTCATAAAGTTAGTCATTTCTTAAACTTAGTAGGTAAAAACAAGTTTACTTACTTTAAAAGGCGGTGGTGGTCTAGTGGGTAGAACAGTGGAGACTGAAGCGAAAGGTCCTAGGTTCGATTCCCGGTGCGGGCATGTATCTATGACTTTGTTTAATTTCAAAAGTTACGTACATTTGTGAATTTGTAGTAGCAATACCACTCGCTGACTGTGAAGGAAAACATCGTGAGGAAACCTGAGCGTATGAGCCATTATATCCTCAACGCAAAAATCGCCAATCCGCATTGAGCACGCATGGTGATTAAGCCCGAACTCTCTCTCTGAGAGAAGGCCTTTGCCCAGCTAGTGGGACATGTACAATTGTACAGGCTACATCTTACTTTTTACTTACTTTAAAATCATATTTGATACCTACCTTAAAACTGTAACTACTAATTTAAAGACATCAAAAAAGCCCCGTTTGTTAGAAAAAAAAATTAGAACACAATTTTCTGAAAGATAAAACTGTTTCAAAGCAGAGTTAGTAGCGGGACAACAACTTTTTGCCATTTAATCTCATGTATTGCAAAATATCCAAAACGTTATTCTAATTAGAATGTCGAAGATCAATTACTTTGAAAGATGGATGCATGTTACATCATTTGGATTGTTATAAGACAACCGCTCTTGAATTGCAACAAAGAGGGATACCGCGCTTCGATTTGCCGCTAGAGGCGCTAGTGTAGTGCGATGTCAAAAATGACACTGTTTTTCATTTTTGGCGATGTCAAAAATGACACTGTTTGTTTGAGGGATACCGCGCTTCGATTTGCCGCTAGAGGCGCTAGTGTAGTGCGATGTCAAAAATGACACTGTTTTTCATTTTTGGCGATGTCAAAAATGACACTGTTTGTTTGAGGGATACCGCGCTTCGATTTGCCGCTAGAGGCGCTAGTGTAGTGCGATGTCAAAAATGACACTGTTTTTCATTTTTGGCGATGTCAAAAATGACACTGTTTGTTTGAGGGATACCGCGCTTCGATTTGCCGCTAGAGGCGCTAGTGTAGTGCGATGTCAAAAATGACACTGTTTGTCATTTTTGGCGATGTCAAAAATGACACTGTTTGTTTGAGGGATACCGCGCTTCGATTTGCCGCTAGAGGCGCTAGTGTAGTGCGATGTCAAAAATGACACTGTTTGTCATTTTTGGCGATGTCAAAAATGACACTGTTTGTTTGAGGGATACCGCGCTTCGATTTGCCGCTAGAGGCGCTAGTGTAGTGCGATGTCAAAAATGACACTGTTTGTCATTTTTGGCGATGTCAAAAATGACACTGTTTGTTTGAGGGATACCGCGTTTCGATTTGCCGCTAGAGGCGCTAGTGTAGTGCGATGTCAAAAATGACACTGTTTGTCATTTTTGGCGATGTCAAAAATGACACTGTTTGTTTGAGGGATACCGCGCTTCGATTTGCCGCTAGAGGCGCTAGTGTAGTGCGATGTCAAAAATGACACTGTTTGTCATTTTTGGCGATGTCAAAAATGACACTGTTTGTTTGAGGGATACCGCGCTTCGATTTGCCGCTAGAGGCGCTAGTGTAGTGCGATGTCAAAAATGACACTGTTTGTCATTTTTGGCGATGTCAAAAATGACACTGTTTGTCATTTTTGACATCGCGCTACACTAGCGCTCTAGCGGCAAATCGAAGCGCGGTATACCTCTTTGTTGCAATTCAAGAGCGGCTGTCTTGTAACAATCCAAATGATGTAACATGCATCCATCTTTCAAAGTAACTGATCTTCGTTGTAACGTCGATAATCTTTCATGAATAATGAATGATGCATGCGTGGACCGTACTACTGGATCTCAATGACCTCTACACATTCACGCCGTGAACTTTTCTACACAGGCGTGAAACCCTTAGGACATGCGTCCTTTCATGGGCTTCATTGCGTGAGTCAAAGGCTTCGATCAAGGATAAAACTAGATACAACATAGAACTCTGAAATGTGTCTGGAAAAATAGATGCCCAAATTGCCTTTAGGAGCTTATTTGCTCGTAGTCTATGCAATTAAAGTAAAACTGTACACGAATGCAATAAGGTTGACATTCGAATATTAGACGTATGGTCGAAATGATGTTTCGAATTGTTCTATTGCTGATATCATTTGTTTCTTTGGGGACAAGTTTTTATTGTGATTTTATACGTAATACGGATTCTATGGGATTTAGTTCCGTGGTCAAAGGCCTTCAGAAAATGAAGGACCATTCCTGGGGGTCTACCGGCTAAAACGAAGCCGATTACCATTGGCGAAAATCGAAGTTTGATTTATGAAAAATGTACTGGGTGGCAGTTCATTGCTTCGTCTTAGTCGGTAGACCCCCAGGGTGAGACGTGTTTCGGAAAGGTGTAGTGAACCCTAGCGGAAAAGCGAAAAACGGTGATGTCTGTCACACAGTCGATTTTTGAACGAGCGAGCGAAGTTCTCCGAGTCTACTGGAACAATCCGGCGTTTGTATGTATGTATGTTTGTATGTTTGTATGTATGAATGTTCGTTCGACGATAACTTGAGTAAATTTAGTTGGATCGTTATGAAATTAGGTAGGCGGGTAAACGAAATTAAAAGAATTTTTAAGTTCGAACATGAGCCAAATCGGTCGAGGGGTTGCCGAGATATGGGGTTGTATAGTTTATTTGCAAAGCGCGCGCGCGCCTGCGCGAATGGCGTAAGCAAAGTTACACATCTGTAACTGGGGTCGCGAGTTCATAGTTCGGAGCGAACCACTAGTTACAACGAGTTTAGGTAAAAAAACTTCGAATTTCCTAAACCGGCATAGCGCTTAATGAGCCGTTTTCAAAGAACAAATTCAAAGCAGTTCATAGATTGCGCTTACAGGTGTGGAAGAACCGGATTACGGCTGTCAAAATGAATCTGTGCTGAGCGAAATTTGACAGCCGTATTCCGGTTCTTCTACGGCCACGCCTGTAAACGCCATATAGGAACTGTTTTGAATTTATCCTTTGAAAACGGCTCATTGAGTAGGTTCTTGCGGGAATGGAGCGCTTCGGGAGGGGTGGCATGTGACATCTCACTGTACAAGTGACAGAGACGCTGAGACGACTGATATTGAAAAGGTGGCTAAACGCGAAAGTCGGCATAGTGCGACTACATCACGAAAACACACCCCTCTCGCCCCGTTTGAACACAATGAGCCGTTTTCACGGCTGTCAAATTTCGCTTATTCTGAAGATATTATTAATCTGTATAAGCGAAATTTGACAGCCACATCCAGGGGCCTTAGCCTGTAACACAATGGCGTATCAATGGCGTCCCAGGTAGAAGGACAAAACCGAGATTTTTTCGTTGTTCTCCTACAACCAGCGAACTAATCCTCTAGAATTAGACTCATAATATTCTTTGCTCTACTACAAAAACAAAAGGACCGACAGCATAATAAATCGTAATTAAAACCATCAACCGGGAGCCAATTTTGGCACCATTGTGTTACAGGCTAAGGCCCCTGGTTCTTGTATGGCCAAGCCTATAAGCGTCTCATCTACCAAGGGCTTTGAATTCAGCTTTTAACAGTAACTGTCAGTTGAAAACGGGCCATTCACGGCTCCACTACACAGCAGGAACCTACTCAGCTAAATACTACGCCTGTAACAATACAAACAATGATGAAACGATTTTAAATTTGCATAAAATTACACCACATGTCCAAAACCGATAGCCCGAATCTCCATTCTCCTCAGAAAAGCATCTTCCAACGGCAGCCGCGAGATAACTATCAGACCACATTACACTTTCTAATGACATGTTCAGACTACGCAAACTGCCACTGGAGTGAGCAGGGAAATATGTGTGAATGGTGCATTTGTGTGAAGACGTTACTTACGTGACTTCTGTTAATACGACATAGGTCGACCGTGATTACTTCAATAACGGTTGTTGATAAACATTTGACACTTTTTGTCTGTGATGCATCACTCGTCACTCAAATGGTGATTGATTGCAGTCGGTATAAAGGATGTGGAGATGTGGACTCGACAGTGGATTTCGATCCCATGAGTTTCGAAGCAGCGTTCCATTCGATCAAAGTTTTTCGCGCTTATGTGTTCGCGACAACATTATTCGGTCCAGCGGTTTTCGATTAAATGAGCTTTCGTACGAGCGTACCGCTGTCAAATTTTTTCGTGCCTGTGACCGTCGCACAAACGTCATTCGAAACTACAATTATCAGAACCACTTAAAAAACCTAGGATATTTTTTTTCTATTCAATGTCATATAGAGTGAATTTTATGCTTAGCTAAGCAAAAGTAATGGAAAGTAAAAAAAGAACAATGTAAATACACAATATCGTGTAAGTAAACAGACCGCCAATATTGAAATTAGAAATGAATAGGTGTTTCTACTTCTAGTTCGAAGCGTACACACGACAGCACGTCAACCCTTACACGCTAGCACTCTGCTCGGTTACGTTACGGGCGACTTTACAACAAAAGTGTACAGTCTGACGTGCTGTCGTGTGTACTTGAGAGCTACGTTCTTGCCAAGTTTCAGATCTCATTGTTTCTCTAGTTTTTTCCCTTTTTCTGTCACTCACTGACCTTTTTTTTACGAGAGAACGGCTGAAGTTAGGAGAAAACAGTCAATGGCCAAGATGTTCTCTATTGAATTACCTACAAAAATGATCTTGGAATGTTAATTGATTCTTTTGTAACTTCAGCCGTTCTCGCGAAAAATACCTCTATAAAAAAACCTCGATTGCTCAGATTCTAATTTGAAACGTATTCTATTCTACTTCTAATTTGAAAAGTAGATACATTAAAGCTATGTTCATGCCAAGTTTCAGACCTTTTGCCGCATGGGACCATGAACCAATAGATAATCCGTCGTTTACGAACGGTAGTAATAATTTCAATGAAAAACTGGTAGGTAAATAACATTAAAAAGTTGTTAGTCTATAGACTGTTAGTGCGACATAAATAATATTAAACTGACAACTTTTTATATTGATTTAACGGTTTCACTTACTTTTATTTTGTCGGAATAGGCTACATTTTTCGACCTCGTCCTAACAACTGGTCGTATAATAGTGGCTTCAGCGCGAGGTAAAGTGGAAGGAGAGGAGTGTAAACGAGCATAATGTAAGATAATCTGCCGTGGGCTCATTAAAACTATCCGCTACGTGATTCTGGTGCGAAATTGACTGCGAGCCTCAAAGATGTAGACTCAGAATGTTGTTAGGTATTTGGTGAGAAAATGTATTGCCGATTAAACGCTTTTCAGAGAATGTTTTTTAGAAACAAATGACTAATACACCTGTGACGTGTATTTTGAACCGGCTTTCAACTGAGACAACGTCGTTCTTCTACACTATCTTCACTTCTACACTAATATTATAAAGAGGAAAGATTTGATTGTTTTTTTGTTTGTTTGTTTGAATTGAATAAGCTCCGAAACTGCTGGACCGATTTGAAAAATTATTTTATCATTAGAAGCAGACATTATCCCTGATGAACATAGGCTACTTTTTACGGCAGGAAAATGCTTCATTCCTACGGGAAAACTTTTATCTTAGTCACCGCGGACGAAGTTGCGGGCGAAAAGCTATTAGACTATTAGCTATTAGTAATAAATAATTAGACGTTGGATACTATACCAAAGCCAAATGAAATTCTCTCTTTTGTTGTATGTTTTCTATCCAGAGCAATTTCCAACAACTTCGAATTTTTGAATATTTACCTCGATACTTTTTATTTATGGAACGTTTCTTATTTTTTTAAACTTAGCATTTGTAGGTACCGTTTCAGCGCTACCTGCGCGGAGCGCTTTTGTGTTCTCCACTGTCTACCACCTACGCCTAGATAGAATTATCTTCCACGTCACATTTTTTTTATATTGGTCATGTAAGACGCAATAAGTCTCACAACTAGAGCCGCCAATGAAAAAAAAAAAAAAAACATGTCTTTTTTTGGATGCGTTTTAAGCAAAAAACGCGCCTGCGATTTCTCAACGCGAGGCTATTCTATCAAAATAGTTAACAATTTTTAGGACCTAAGGTTTGGATTCCAGGATTGGATTTCCTACGAATGCAATCGATTTTCTCCAAAAGTGACTGCATTCTTAAGTTCTAGGATCTGGAATCCAAACCTTAGGTCCTGAAAATAGTTAAGCCTCGCGTTAAGAAATCGCGGGAGAGTTTTTTGCTAAAAACGCATCCAAAAAAAGATATGATTTTTTTTCAATGGCGGCGCTAGTTGTGACACGTATTTCATCATAATGGAAAAATAAAAGTGCGATTACACCAAATTCGTAGAAGAAACGTTGTTGGAAATCACATTCAAAAGTTGACGTGTTTTAGGAATAAAGCTATTATAAAAATACTTTTTAGACTTAACTAAGGCCTTTCTGTGTAAATAATTCGTTTGGTGTACAATAAAGTGTAGGTACCTATTTTATGTCTGTCTATCTACCTTTATGTCATCATAAGATAAGTTGATTTATACAGGCGTCTAGTGGCACCTTCACTTACACAACATGGTTGAAGTGACCACAGGACGCTCCAGGGTAGGCTTCTACAGCACCATCCTTTTAGCTCATCAAAAGCAGTGGTTCTTAACCTTTTTGGACCAGGGACCACTTTGATTATTTTTAGGGTTCCGTACCTCAAAAGGCAAAACGGAACCATTATAGGATCACTCGTGCGTCTTTCTGTCTGCCTGTCCATCTGTCACAGCTAGAGATGGGCGGCGTGGAAAGTTTCCGCCGGAAACTTTCCGGAAAGTTTCCAAAATGGGAAGATATCCGGGAAGATTCCCAAAATGGGTATTTATGTGGGTAGAAACGTTTTTCATTGCAGTTATTGAACAAAATGAATCCTTTTACAGTTGTGTGCACTTATAAACAATAGACTGCCAATAATTTTTACAATTCTTGTGCAAAACAGGCGTACTTTCGATTTTATGTGATGATTTCTTTAACTTCGCCGAAAATCGGAATTAAAATACGAATTCTTCACGAATTCTTCATGAATTCTTCAATAATTCATAATCACAAGACTTATTACATCAAAATTATTTGAATTGCTACTAACTAGAACATAAATTATACAAGGTGGCAACATGGAACTCTTTTTTTGGGCTGATTCTCAAAGTGCCGTCCAAACAAAATCATTTTTACATTCCATTGGAGTACATAACCATTACAAAATCATTTTGTTTTATTTAACATAATTATGGGGTACAAGGTTTTTTAATAGCGAAATTGGTTTTTATGCGGGTTTCATTGTTTTAATAAAATTAAACAAAATGAAAAGTGGTGTGCATATCTAAACAATAGTTGGCCAGTAATCGATCGGAAATTTTTGCATAAACGTGTAAAATCGCGTCTTTAACTTAACTTCTCAAAACAAAATACTGAGTAGGTAGGTATTATATTTAAGACGTAGCGTTTTAGTTTGATTATGATGAGGATGTGTTAATTTTTCTGATTATTTAATACAATTCATGTCTAAGATTTAATTAATATTTAGCCTGTAGCCAAACAGGAAGAAACCTTTTACAGTTGTGTGCACTTATAAACAATAGACTGGTAATATTTTTTACAATTGTAAATTTTCTAAAACATTTTAAATGAGATGGATAATTGTCGCTGTTATTTAAGCTATTAGGCAAAAAAAAAAGAGATCTATGGTGCCACCTTGAATAATTATTTATAATTCATGTTCTAGTTATTTACTCGCTGTCAAAATTATTGGCAGTCTATTGCACACAATTGTAATAGGATTCATTTTGTTCAATAAAAACATTGAAAACCGTTTCTGCATTTCCGTGTTTCTTTCCAAAATTGGTTGATTGATGGGTTGATTACAGTTATGTGAACTTATAAACAATAGAAAGCCAATAATTTTCACAATTATTTTGTAAAACAGGCGAAATTTCGGTTTCTTTGTGATGATTTCTTTAACTTCGCCGAAAATTGGAAATAACATACGAATTCTTTATGAATTCTAAAATTCATAATCACAAGACTTATTACCTCCTACTTGCTACTAACTAGAACTTTATTATTAATAATTATACAAGGTGGCACCATGGATATCTTTTTTTTGGGCTGCTTTTCAAAGTGCTACCGAACAAAAACTTTTATTACATTCCGTTAGAGTGTAATTATAATCGTTAAAACACTATTTAATTTTATTTAACATATTACATTACGTATTACATTGTGTAGAATAACTATGAGAACTATCTACCTACATGATTATGATTCAGCTTCTGGAAAAATCAAGATATTACAAAATGTAAGGTCAGCAAACTCAAGTGAACTGGTGTGAGGTGTGAATGTGAACTTAGAATGTGAACATGAATTGTAACAAAGTAAAATATTAATATTATTTTTGTAGCATTAGTTCCTCAACTCTGGCGTTCTACAGTCCTACATCTATGGTTTGGTATGGTTTCTCAACATTTGTGCGTAAATGAACTTCGAATGTACGAAACCCTCTCCAAGTTCAACTTGCACTTCTCCGGATTTTTTAAAGCTCCTATACCTACCTACTCAGTATTTTGTTTTGAGAAGTTAAGTTAAAGACGCGATTTTACCAGTTTATGCAAAAAATTCCGATCGATTACTGGCCAGCAACGGTTATGTACTCCAATGGAATGTAAAAATGTTTTTGTTTGGACGGCACTTTGAGAATCAGCCCAAAAAAAAGAGTTCCATGTTGCCACCTTGTATAATTTATGTTCTAGTTAGTAGCAATTCAAATAATTTTGATGTAATGAGTCTTGTGATTATGAATTATTGAAGAATTCATGAAGAATTCGTGAAGAATTCGTATTTTAATTCCGATTTTCGGCGAAGTTAAAGAAATCATCACATAAAATCGAAAGTACGCCTGTTTTGCACAAGAATTGTAAAAATTATTGGCAGTCTATTGTTTATAAGTGCACACAACTGTAAAAGGATTCATTTTGTTCAATAACTGCAATGAAAAACGTTTCTACCCACATAAATACCCATTTTGGGAATCTTCCCGGAAACTTTCCGCGTTTCTTCCCAAAATGGGTTGATTCCCGGGAAGAATCCCATCTCTAGTCACAGCCAATTTATTCCGAAATTACTGGACCGATCGAGTTTAAATTTAGTACACAGAAGGAGTGAGATAAAAGGGTGTTTCTACGGATGGCGTTTTGAGCGCGTCCTGGCGTAGAATCATAGTGCAGAGGCCTTGGATTGCACTGAAGTATTTTTTTTCTAGAAATATAAAGTGTTCTTCATTATGGTCCTACTTTTAAAATTAAGATAAGGATATTATTAATAGTAGAAAAAAATGCTATAGGTCCGATTTCTAATATCCATGGTAAGAACATATACCTACCAATGCGTATAGAATTTGTCTTGCCATCTTGCCTCACCCTCACCTTACATGCCCTAAAATCGTGAATATTTCAACATACAATGGCAAATATAATAAATTATCGCTACGCAACTTTATTGTAACAAGTGTACGGCTCACTAACTTTATGAAAGAACAATCTGAGTAACATTTTCGATATCGTAAATTAAATCTACTACCTATGTGTATGATGATAATCTCGAATCGATATACAAAAATACAAAATACATTATTCAAACTTAAGAAATTATAAAAGTAAAACATGTTTAGTAATAAAGTGGTTGTTTAAACTAAGTTCAGAGGGTAAATATTTTTTTTTTACTAATAGTCGTTTATAAACATAACAAGATAAATTATTGCTATTGGGTATGAATTAGGTTATGATTAAATAAAATAAAAAAAACATTAAATTGAAACGAGAAAACCTTCTGTTTGGTACCATTGGCAGTTTCCAATGAAGTAGCTAGGTATATAAAGTGCCGCTCAAAGAAGTCTTACTTATTCAGTTCTAAACTGCGTTTCAATCGAGAAAAATGTTTAAGAAACTCTTCTTTCTTTTCGTCTTCATCATGATGCTGGTTGGCAGTGTAAGTTGTTACAAAGTAATATAGCCTTAAGCCAAATAAAACCTGTCTAAGTTTACCAATTATACCAATAGTTTTTTAGGGTTCTGTACCTCAAAAGGCAAAACGGAACCGTTATAGGATTACTCGTGCGTCAGTTACTTAACTATACATTTTGGTAGAAAATAAGTTTCTTCTGAAAGATCAATTACGAGGGCCAATGCCTGTGGGTCATTCTTTGAGAGGTCGATTTTTTTGGTCACACCCTAGTATCTACTAAACTATACATCACACAGTACTAAATTAGCACTTAATCGTCTACTTAACTAACGATCCATTGAGGCATATCAAATAAAATCAATATTTTATAGAGGAAATTGCCTAAATATCCCTTTGAAGGTCAAAAAATGGGTGATTTTGCGAGTATTTTGCATGTCACACGCGTGTGGGCCTGGTATGTTTTTGTTTGTGTTTTTACTCATGTGCACACTACTATGCTAATTTATATCTTTCTAAATGCCCAATGACTGCCTCTATCCAATCGTATATCCAGCATTCTAATAGAATGAAAACCCTTGTGTCTGTAGACATTCCTAGAAATGTCACGCGGCGAGCAAAGTTTAAATCGTGCAACGAAAGTATGTTTTTATACAAGCTTAAATACGCGGCAAGTTTCTAGTTACTGGTGCAAAATATCGTCAAATGGTCCTTGTCAACTATTATGGTTCGTATGTGTCGCTATGTTTCATGCCTAAACTTTTACGTAAGTTCTTGACTTTTTTTAAACTTTGGTTCGGTAAGGTAGCTGAAAGTGGTGGCACGTTTTGCTAGTATAGTAAACAAGACTACACTAAACTGTCCTAAGTACATAAATGCGTATATCCCTGAGTAGGTATTGTCGTAAAAATAAATACGATTGCTTCTATAGTTTAAGAGAAATAGCTACATTTTAGTTATTTCTGAGATCGGTGGCACTGAGATCGGTGGATTTAAGCCACCGATCTCAGTTATTAGCCAAGGATCTCAAAGAAGTTTTCAACATATTGTATCAATTTCACAGATTCTTTTGATACCTGACCGAACGAGATGCTATGACTAATTAAAAATGTATCAGTTTGTTTCTATGGACTAAAGTTTAGACTTCATTTAAGCTATTAAGGTACTGTTTTTTGCAAGGAAATGTAATTTCACGCAAATAAAAAGTAAAATCCGTATAGACCGACAATTTTAGTGTTTAAAACTGTCTACAGTGTTTAAAACTGTTTTAATTATTACAGTCACACATATAATATAGCATTGGTTGCCGATGCGAGCGAACCAGGTTCGATTCCCAGCGCAGGCTTGTAACACGACTTTGTGTCTTTTCAAAGTTACATAAATTTGTAAATTTGATGTAGCTAAACCCCTCCCTAATGTGAGGAAAAACATCGTGATGAAACCCGCAACTTAGTTGGCTCCACACGTAATGACTTCTCTTGTGGGCTAGGCCGACCAAGCTGTCAGGATGGTATAGGTGCTGGGCAAGCCTACTCCATCTAAAACAATGTCCTAGACACTGCAGCGCCGACTGGTCTCTTCACCCATCTAGTGTAAGTGAAGGTGCCACTGGACGCTGTATAAATAGATGCAAAGGCTTGTTGACTATAATTTTGCATGTTTAGCTTAGGAATTGATCTTTTACAATGATATTATGAAAATAAATATATGATTTTTTTGATAATTTTTATGATGTTTAATAGAAATGTTTTGCTTAATTTAGCCCCCTTTTATCTGTGTCAGTTCATGAGTGACTTTTAAATTTAGAAAAAAACGTTTATTATTCACTGTAATTACTTTTTATAATAATTTTAGACACTATCTGAGATCGGTGGCCTTTTTGCTGAGATCGGTGGCTTGTCAAAAAAGAAGATTTTTTTTTCATTAATCTATAAAGCCTACAGGTGTGCCTCATCGACATATTGACTAGTTTTTAAGCCATCTTTTATGGTGTATTTTTAGTATTCACCTATCTTGAAAAAAAATAAAAGCCACCGATCTCAGCGAAGAACGCTTTTCACAGGAATGACCCCTGTATAAAAAAAAATTGGACTACTAAAAACCCTAAGGCCACCCTGCATAAAAAGACAGATAATACTTAATTGGGCTGGATAGATAATACCCTACCAAGTTTATTTTTGCAAACATCCAAATCCTAAGTAGCTACCACGTGTTCGAAAAAGCTGTGCCGTACGTCTGTCATGTATCCTAAATTCCTAATACTACGACTTCACTCGTGGTAGCTGCTCTGGTCTTCGTTATGTTTAGGAGCTTTGGCATGATTTGTATCTCAGAATATCTTTAAAAAAAACTCAATTTTTGTATTTCAGAGCATCCAGCAAGATGGTAAGTTTTTGATAATTCTTCGTTTTAATCAAGACCTTTTTGGCAGTCGGGGTAGTAGTAGTTCTTCCAAATGTCATGTCATGACATGTCCTTCATGTCTTACAAAATAAAATGTACCACAAATAATAGGCCACCCTGTAGATTTTCGACGCAATTTTTACAAACAATATTCTGGGGGAATATTGTTTGTAAGAATCGGCTTATATTTTATTGAACGTTTTTGTAACTTTCTTTATGATAACATAATAACTTTCGATTTTCATAAAATCACTGTGGAGAAAAAGTTACTACGGGTAATTTTCGACTCAAAGTCTAAAAAGTACACACGTCAGCACGTCGACCCTTACAGGCTAGCACTCTACTCGGTTACGTTACGGGCGACTACAACCAAAGTGTACACTCTGACGTGCTGTCGTGTGTACCTTGACATTTGTGTTCAACCCCTGGACAAAAAAACATTAGGGTCAATTTCATCAGAGAAATTATTACCTTATTTTGGTGGCACTTTTTATTTATGGTTTTTAGATAAGTTAATGTTCTTACCTGTGTACAGTTACGAGTAGGTATGTAGTGGAATAATCAACACGTTACTGTGCTATAGTAAGAACATAATTTTCTCTGAAAACCCACAACTAAAAAGTGCCACCAAAATTGGGTAATAATTTCTCTGATTAAATTGACCCATTAAGTACGTACTAACCGTCGACATAATATCATAAAAATTAACATGCTTAGTTCAAGGTCACTAACATTTTCAAATCGTAATTTTGAGTATTTTTTTGATTCTTTAAGACGAAATACGATGCACAACTAGCGCCGCCAATGAAAAAAAATCATATCTTCTTTTTGGATGCGTTTTTAACAAAAAATGCTCCTGCCATTTCTCAAGGCGAGGCTTAACTATTTTTAGGACCTAAGGTTTGGATTCCAGATCCTAGAACCTACGAATGCAATCGATTCACGCCAAAAGTGGCCGCTTTTGCCATTTATGTTTTTTTTTTCATTGGCGGCGCTAGTTGTGCGTCGTATTTCGTCTTAAACAAAAGACAAATTACGTTTGATCCGTTACGAATGTCACGATCTTACGATGCCATCGAGCGAAAATTAAATTTTGGAACTTTAAAAATGAGCCACCCTCTTCGATCAAGAATAAAACAATATCCTAATCACTTACTGACTCGATCGACCATTAGGCTGGTATTAATAGTCCTCTGAGATCACCTACTTGAGATCGGTCTCAAGTAGGTGAACTCAGAAAACAAAAATCACCGACTTGAGACATTGGCTTATTAATAAACCTATCTTAGGCGCGAACTTGAGTCCTCGATTTGAGTAAAGAATGAACTATTTGAACGAATGATACCATTTAAGGTTCAAAATGTGGTCAAAAAGCTTAAACCCAACTCAAAAGTACTAGGCGCCCATACATTATAAAGAGACTATTCGAAAAGGCACAACCTGAGTTTGGCCTCCTTTTGGTCCATAAAATTGTCCATGGTCCGGTGTTATTCAGTTGGCAACTTGTCATTTCTATAATAGTCCAGGATTCCACAAACATAAAAGTGATGTTACAAGATATAACACGAACTCTACTCGAAATAGATACTCGATTATAATAACTAGTGGTTCACCCCGAACTGTGAACTCAGGATGACTAACTTTTTGCTAACCCCATATCCACTCTTCGTCCGATTTGTATTTGGATATTAGAATTTTAAAATTCTTTTAATATCATTAAGCCGCCTTTATATTTTTATGATGACACAATCATTCATACATACAAACATACTTCGATCGCTCGTTCAATATGACGACACAATTTTGTAGCGGCACCCTGGTCTAGACAAAAAGGATCAGATCTGACTCGCTTCAGCCATTTTTATTCAGCATTGTTATTCGTTACTTTGGCAACAGAGAGCTTGATCTTGAGTGAGTAACTCAGCATATTAATAAAGCAGCGCTTACTTGAGACCGATCTCAAGTCCTCGACTTGAGTCAAGAATGAACTATTTCAACGCTTGAGTAAAGAATGTACTAGGCTACCATACATTAGAAAGAGGCTAGCCACAACCTCAGTTTGACCTTCAAAGAGGTTCGTAAGGTAAACAACTTTTTTCACGGTTTTCAGAACTGTCGAATAAAAGAAAAAACTTCCTTTACTGTCAAACATCAGTCAAACTACGAAAATAATTATTATAAAAATGTCTCGTAAATTCTTATGATTTTCAGTATATTGAACGTTTTAGTCGGTTATGGATAATAAGTGGCGCCAGAGAGGTTATTTTCAATATTTTGGCCGAAAAATATCTTGCCGGAAACTTCCAACAGAGAGCTTCAGTTCATTCGAGCTTCCGTTATTCGAGCTTCCATTTTTCGAGCTTCAGTACCTAGCGGACCCAGTTGGATGACCTCTACAAACGAGTTGCTGACAAGACAGGTATTTATTCACTATAATTGTATAAAATATACATAGTTCACGATACAAGTTACAGATATCGTCAGTTAGGTCTTTAAAATACCCCATCATCAACGTTTTTTGCGCATTTAATATAACTTTAGAGGTTATGTTTACGTAGAGAAAGTAGTAATTTGCCAAGCGAATTTATAATAAATTATAGAGCGACTGCAAACCTAAAGCTTGATCGTTGCGCACATCATTCTACTACATTAATGTTTTATTTTGATTACAGGAAAATCAGAAAGTACCTACTGTCCGACGCATAATCGACGAAGTTAGGGCGTTATGATAAGAGGGATAAAAACCAAGGCATTTTAGAACACCAGCTTTGGTCCCGAAACCTGGAATAATGTGTGGAGAATGAAAACATAAAATAAGGGGAAGAATACTCGACTCAGCGCAAATTCATGTCAGGTGTAGAAATTTTTGATGATGATTAGGAAACAATATTGTATTAATAAATATGTTACAACTCTCCCAGGCTTGTTTATTTTCCAATTAGAAAAAAAAAAGATAATTATGTAAAATTAATGAAGGTCTTCCCTATTCAGATTTATCTTCAAGTATCAATTTACTGAATACCTACTACTCGTATGAATGATACCACACCCTCAAGTTTTCCCTACTATATCCGCTTTATATTTTATGCATGCCTAGTAACCTCTATGGTCCAACTGGGCTTTGAAGGCCGGCAAATTGTCTTAAAAAAACTAGGTACGAGTAAAGAGGTTTGAATTGTATGTTGTGCTGCCATCTACATGATATGTATCATACTACATGAAACTTTCTGTCACCAATCGCCATATAAGAGATTCCGGATGTTTATGCACGCCTAATACCTTCAGACCATTGACATGACGTCATTCACGTTACAGCACTCAAATTCTATTGTACACACGACAGCACGTCAAAGTGTACACTTTTGTTGTAAAGTCGCCCGTAACGTAACCGAGTAGAGTACTAGCGTGTAAAGGTCGACGTGTTGTCGTGTGTACGTGCGTTTCACGAAATAATTCCCTTGGATTGTACAAAAATAGTCCCTATTACATCGTAATAAGAGTTTCGTCAAGGGAACTCTTTCGTGAAACGCATTTTGCCCGGATTTTCAGTAAGGAAAGAGTTGAAATATACTTTCTGCCTTTTTATTAGTGTGTGGTGTAGTTTCTTACAAGATTATGGGAGCCTGCAAATAGCCTGACAACACTTCTGTATTTGGCCAAGTACAAGCTCGTAGCTTCTGATTCTACCATGCCTTTATAGGTAGTATTTGAGTTTTAGATGGTGACGCGGTGGTGGCATAATGGGTAGAACAATGGACTCGGAATCGAGGGATCCTGGTTCGAGTCCCGATGAGGGCATGTACCCTACCCATGACATTAATTTATTTCAAAGTCGCATACATACCACTCCCTGACTGTGAAGGAAAACATCATGAGGAAACCGGAGCGTCTGAGGCTATATACCAAACTAAACTCAAACTTAGTACCAGCTTATTTTTTTAAACCTCAGCTCCTCGGAGTTCTTTCTTGGTAATATGACTGTGGGGCTCTGAACTGCTGGAGTTTTGCAGCTCGAATAACTCGGGCTGGTAGAAACACTTTTCTGGCTAGTCATAGCGATGTGGTAGAGGTGCCGGTCGAATGACGACGACAAATGATTTCACACCACAAGGTCCCTTTCCACGTAACTTCCGATGTCGACGATGGTCCTAAGTATATTGTTAAGCTGCAACTTCTTGCGGTAGGTTCGCTTTGGATGCGCGCTGACTAAACATCATTTTTGTATATTAATTATCAAAGAAAATAACTCCCCTTCTTGCTTTGCGTAGTCGGGTAATGAAAAACACGAACTTGAGTCGGCTATCGCCTGCACTTGGAAATGACAGTCGCAAGTCTGGTCTCAAGTAGGTGAACTCACGTAAGATGTGTCTATTAATATGCCAGCGACTCCGGTCTCAAGTAAGTGATCTTACAGCTTCTTAACATTTTATGCATGCCTAGTACTCTAAACCACGTTGTATTGAAATTGAGACGTCACGGACTGTCAAAAGATGAATGACTCACTCAATTCCGAGCTCAAGTCGGCTCTATTAATATGGCGTCGACTCAAGTAAGTCGACTCACTCAAGCAAGTCGGCTAATGTCAATGTCAATCTCAAGATCGTGTCTATTAATAAGCAAACAGCTACTCAAGTTTGACATTACCCAAGGCTTGACATTTACCTCCTTGAGATCGATCTCAAGTAGGTGAACTCAGACGACTATTAATACCACCCTAATTTTACTTTGTATTTTGCAGAACAAGGACCCCAGACCGAATATAGCGAATATAGCGATATAAGCAGTACGTATAAAACTTACAAATTTAAAATAAAATTAATGATACCTAGAAAATTACTTCCTTTAAATGTCTGAAGGTGCTTTACGTTTACGTAAGAGACATCCAATAACTCACACTCACCTTAGGTGGGTTGAGTGACTACTCGACGCAAGGTGCCTGGGATATGCAAGCCTACTAAAGTCCGTTCGATATCATAGTGTCACTTTAATATTTGCCGCCTTGGCGCGCGGCGGCTTTTCACAAAAGAAAGTAAAGGAAGCCGACGCGGCGCAAACACGCCAGTGAATTTGGCTCGCCGCTCGTCATTCTATAAAGAAGCGTCGTCGTATTGAGAGGTTGTGCTTGTGACTTTTGACTTAGTATTTTGTATTGAGTGTCGATCGCTGCGTGTAGATAAAATGTTTTTTCGTCCGTGGGAGGATAGAAAGGTGCCTCTAGACGAAACTTCGAATAATCCAAAAAATAAAAGACGAAGGTTTTGTAAAACATGTTAGCAAACTCTAGTTAATGTCCATCAGCATTGTGTTGAAATGAATTTGTCTGCGCCCATCACAGATACTTCAATAATAGTTGGTATGCCAAGAACCAAGATTGCCGTCGTGTGTACCGACATTATCTAAGCGAACGGACTTTACCTACTTATTTCTTACTTTCTTTGGCGCTGCAACCTTTTGTTAGGTCTTGGCCTCCTTTACAGTATTTTTTTTCAATTTGTCTCTGTCCGTGCTTCTCTTTGCCAGTTAGTGCATTTGCTCATCTTTCTAAGGCAGTCTTTCCCAACGTGGGCGATAACGCCCCCTTGTGGGCGCTGCAGGCCTAAAGGGGGGCGGTAAGAGACCCAGAAAAAAAAAAGATACTCTGTCCGAATACTATAAAGTTGCGTTTGAATAATCAGTTATAAGTACTTAGCGGTTTTTAAGTATGTTTAAAAAGGGGGGCGTTAAAAAATAATGTATTCTTAAAGTGGGCAGTAGACAAAAAAAGGTTCGGAACCCCTGTTCTTAGGTCTTCTTCGATGCAGTCAATCCAACGCTGCCTCTTTGCTGTGCCTCTTGATCTCTTCTGCTGCTGTTGCCATCTGGTGGTGTCTGCAACCGGTGACTGGCCCATCGAATACGATGCGTCATTTTAGCCTAATCCATACAAACGATCAGAGCTAGTGAAGCTGGAGAAAAAAAAGTAGCTAGATACTTAGTATTAGATAGAAATACAACAGCACCGTGCTTTAATACAACGTGTTACAAAACATCCTAACTCTTTTTACAGGGTGTAACCTACTCATAAACAAGATATCAATTCAATTCAATTCAATTCAATTCATTTATTTCAATAAAAATTATGTACTACATATTCATAACTACTTAATATAACTTAGGTAAAGACGTACACAGTGCCTGAACTAGAATACAGCTGTATTCTGTATCTCAGGAAACTAAAATAGGCAATAATATTGTGAAGTACAAATAATGATAATTATTATGTAATGGTAGAATGTACTAATTATCTAGCCAGAAATATTTAATATACTTACATAACTAAACTTACAAACTAGATTTATTCTATAAATAAAATAGCGCACAATAGTCAGATTGACCTTGTATTACATTTTATCGCTTTTTAGACGCTTTTTAGTAATTTCAATATTAAGTAAGGGAAAACGTTTATGTCAGCATTTGAAATAAACTGGGTTAATAAAAACAAAGTCGATGCATGCAGCACAAATCATACTCAAGGTTGTATGTGTTGTGATTTGCTTATTCAGCTTTAAATTTAATGTTAGTAGGTCGGTGATTGTTAATAGTAGAGTAACGATAACACATGATTTGCTTATGATACAGAGAATTTATCTTAGTTCCTAGTCGCCCACATAATCTACAGAATTTATATACCTATTTTCCGCCATTTTTCTAGCTGGGCATTCAACATCGCCAGTTTTGTGCGCACATGGTTTCTTAAAGCGCATGCATGTTGCACATTTTCCAGTTTCTTCTTTTTCTTTTTTAGTGCACTCATTTATTGCGTGTCCTTGGTCTCCGCAATGGCTACAGGTTGGGGTCGTCTCCCGGCAGGTCTTCGATGCATGACCGTATTGTTGGCACTTGAAGCACCTTGTCACCAATGTAAAATCCCTCACAGGGTAAGAGGACCAGTTGACGTAGACTCTCTCTTGCTTGATTAAGGCCTTACGCATATTCGCTGGGACTTCGAGGACAAAGTTACAATAGGCGGTATTTCTTTTACCAGATTTGTGACTGAATTTAATTGAGGACACCATTACTTCTTTCGATATATCCGGGAACTTGTCCGCAAGATTTTGGTCGAAGATACAGTCCTTAAGTTCCGCATCAGTAAGGGAAGAGGGCACACCGAGAATAATTATCCTTGGGTTTCGTTTTGTCGGCTCTTCAGCCGTTAGACCGGAGCTCCTCAGTTGCGGCGAAAGTTTCAATTTCTCAACATCGTCCTTAGATTCAGTACTTATGATGACGCCACCGTTTTTTGTTTTTTTTACCCCTCTTAGGCCTGAATTACACAGAAAAGGCGTAAGGTGAAGGTGCGGCGCAGGCATCTTGCCGCTTCAAAACATTCCAATACAAAATGTATGGAGGCGACACGTTTTGAATTATACTGAAGCGGCGTGGCGCAGGCTCGCCGTTTCGTCGCCTGTTCCGCGTCGCTAGCAGGCGCGACCGGAGAGGCGCGCAAGCAGCACGCCGTTTGTTATACAGTAGGAGCAGAAAATATGTGACGATAGTGAATTTTATGTACACACGACAACACGACAGAGTGTACTAAAAAAAACTAAGGCCTTTGCGTCTACTTAATGAGATGATTTATCCAGCGTCCAGTGGCACCTTCATTCACACTAGATGGGTGAAGAAACCACTCGGCGTTGCAGTGCCTGGGACATTGTTTAAGATGGAGTAGGCTTGCCCAGCACCTATACTATGCTGACAGCTTAGTCGGCCTAGCCCACAGAAAAGACAAGTCAATACGTGTGGAGCCAACTAAGCTGCGGGTTTCCTCACGATGTTTTCCTTCACAGTTAGCGAGTGGTATTGCTACTACAAATTCACAAATGTACGTAACTTTGAAATTAAACAAACTCATCCCAGTATGTATTGGAGAGAAAGAGAGAGGAGAGCGCCGCGCCTTACGCCTTACGCCGTTTCTGTATAATTCATGCCTTATCTGCTCCACGCCTGCTCTGCGCCGTATGCCTTACGCCTTACGCCTTACGCCTTATGCCGTTTCTGTATACTTCACGCCTTACGTGGAGTTTCAGTTGTTCAGGGCAGATAATTTTTTGGACAAGGTTCTTGGTATCTTCGCTAGTTTTTAGCTTGTCTTGCGGATAGATCGCTATCGAGCTTAAGGTGTTAGGGCGAATCTTATTGTTCGGGTCACTTTTTAAGATGTCCGCAAAGGATTGCGTAGGTGCTTTCGATAAGGTCTCGGATATAGAAGATTTTATTTCCTTTAGGCTCTCTGTGACGGAACAATTTTCACTTAGGGCTTGGATGTTTGCCTGGCCTGTAACGAATCTCTGTTTTACGGACTGATATTGCACTGCTAGTTGAGAGACTGAGTGAAGTACGTTGCGGCATAGCTTATTGATTTTCAATTTCTGCTCAGTGTTGAGCTTTCCTCCATCGGATGATATTGCGCACACTTCGTTTAAGCTGCGGTCTATGCTGGATAGCCAATTTTGGATCTCGGGGGTAGGTATCACGGTTGCCTCCTCCGCAGGAGGTCGCGGCGGGGGCGCGGGCGATGGCGTGGACGCGGATGGAGGTGAGCGCTGCATAACGGCGCTCCTGTTGAAGGCTGGGTCCATCTTGGTGAGGATGAAATCACTTAGCGCTTCATAATTACAGTACAAAACACATTTACTGCATAAATATCACTCAAGCTGGTAGTAAATTGTCACAACTGGGTCACGGTTAATGTTCAATAATGATTATCTGACTATTTTAATCGGAGCGGCAAACACGTCCATTCGCGATGAAGTGCAAGCAATGCATATCAATTCTGATAAAACTGTTTGTTTTTTATGTTTTGGTCTTTTTGTTGTTGTTGTTTTGAATGTTATGTTTTGAGTATTGTGTCGTTAATAAATGTTTTTTTCTTTCTTTCTTTCTTTCTAAAAAAAAGTTGAAATAATCAATTTTCATTTTATAACCTCAAAATTGATTTTTTTTTATAACTTTTTTGTTTTTGGTAAAAGATCAAATTTAAAAATACGTTTGTGTTTGTAGTAGCTTTGAGTTGTTAAAACATTGTGAAAGTCAATGAAAACAATATTTAAAAAATACTTTTCTACGCCAAAGCGTTTACATTTTATTAATTTAAAAATCAACGGAAAGTCATAGAGCAAAAAAAAATATTTAGGTTGTGATCCCTATCACCAGGTGCTATTACCCTGTAAAAAGAGTTAGGATCTTTTGTAACACCTTGTATACGACCCATCCCTATTAAATAAAAGAAGAAATAAAAGAAGAATGCGAGAAGCTTAAATTTAAGACAACTTTCATCCAGAGATTTTTCTGTTTTCTTGGGCCTTTTTTGTACAACAAAGTTAATAAAGTTATACATATTTATCCTTTAATCACAATAAAATGTAAAAAAGAAATAACCAAGTGGCTACTAAAACTTGACTATGATAAAACTGAACAACTACTTGTAATTACCAAATAGCTTCGATCAAGGATAACATAGCACTCTGAAATGTGTCTGGAAAAATAGATGCCCAATTGCCTTTGGGAGCTTATTTGCTCGTAGTCCAAGCAATCAAAGTAAAACTGTACACTAAAGCAGTAAGGTTGACATTCGAATATTAGACGTATGGTCGAAATGATGTTTCGTATTGTTCTATTGCTGATATCTTTTGTTTCTGTGGGGACAAGTTTTTATTGTGATTTTATACGTAATGCGGATTCTATGGGATTTAGTTCGGTGCCAAATAGTTAATAAACCATGACCGGATGCATAAACAAGAACTGAAATGATACAACTCACCCTCTCACACACACACCTACTCCCTCACATTTCACACACAGACAGGACAAACACACAAATTAAAAATAACAGTTTAAAAAAACTAAAAAAACACGCTTTTATAGCTAACCGAACTAAAAAGTATAAAATAATTTTTAATTACAAAGAGTTTAAAATTATAATAAAATTTAAGTTATTAACAGAATAATACAATACAGAGTAAAAAAGCGTGGGGTGCTTGATATATTAAATGTTACAATCATTCTATTGGCAACTATCTATGAGATGCACCCCACGCTTTTTTACTCTGTATTGTATTATTCTGTTAATAACTTAAATTTTATTATAATTTTAAACTCTTTGTAATTAAAAATTATTTTATACTTTTTAGTTCGGTTAGCTATAAAAGCGTGTTTTTTTAGTTTTTTTAAACTGTTATTTATTTTTAATTTTTTAGTTCGATTTATTATTTTTTTGTAAATTTCTGACATTTCTAGTACTCAAACATCAGTTGTCTCCTTAGAGTCTTTTGATCCCTACACGAAAGAGAAGCGATTGGCATAAAAAACAAATTTGGTATTTTAGCATTTTTTTTGCTGACCGTACATTTTTTCCAAAATCTGTGAATGCAGTTCATAATATCTCAAAAAGTTATGGAAGGTCTCCTAAGAAAGTTTTCCTGTAACTATAACGGTTAAGGTACCTGCCCTTACTGCCCCGTCTCAAAAATCCACCATGGAAAATGGCACTGTAGGGGTATAATGGGAAACTGTTATCAAATTATTGCATTGTCATTGGTCCTTGATACGTATGCAAAGTTTCAAATTAATCAGACTTCTGGAAGTTGGTAAAAATTATGCTTAAAGATTCCGTTACATACATACATACATACATACATACATACAGGCCAAGCTTATATAAAAGCGTGTTAAAAAATGTGATGTGATTATTATAAAAAGACCTCATGTACACAAATTGACATTTGATGTGCCCATGTTAAGACCCTCGGAGGGGGCGCTGTATGCTGAAACACGGGTTCACACCTAGTTCAGCATCAGATATTCCTTACGAGCCTATTGATAAAATTATTGTTCCTAATTATATTTACATATACGTGTATTTTTGGAAATAAACTAATTATTATTACCTATAATAATTATTATAATAAGTATCTGATAAATATAGTTTTTTAACTTTAGATAATATTTTGACGTTCAATGTAAATAATTTATTTATGGCATATTGAATAAAAAACTTTGATTCTGATTCCATGTAGAACATGTCCCAGGCGCTACAGAATCGATGTGACGTCAATATGTTTTAAAATTAACTCATTTTCTTATCGCTTTTTCAGGTATAACTGACCAGTTGAGCTCTTCTATGGATAAAATGATACGTCCTCTAAGTCGTAAAGCAGATAAAGTTGAAAGTTGAAGTTGAAGTTGAAGTTGGTGGTTGTTTTATTTGTTTTAAGAAATAAATAAAGATTACGATTAACTGAAAACATAATAATATGCTGAGAGAAACTTCTATAATTATCTTCTTTCAATTCACATTTGAATGAAGATTGACCCCCGATTTCTGGTATAATAGGCCAAGTGCGAGTTGGACTCGCGCATTGAGGGTTCCGCTACCCCATAGGATTTATTTTAAATCTGGCTGTAATGACCCGCGGTACCTACGTGAGTCCGACTTCGCGCTTGACGCTTATTAGTACTTTACCTTTTTTTGCGATAATTTTGAGAGCAAATTTAATGTATGGGTTTGTGGTTGGTTTATTTGTATTATTATTTTTTAGGGTTCCGAACCCAAAGGGTGCCAAACGGAACCCTATTACTAAGACTCCACTGTCCGTCCGTCTGTCTGGCCCTCTGTGTGTCCATCCATCTGTCAACAGGCTATATCTCAGTTGAAATTTTCACAGATGATGTATTTCTGTTGTAAAAAAATAATGTTCGAAGGGGCCTCCATACACCAAACGTTTTTTTTTCTCGTTTCTGCTCGATATTGATAACAGCAAAGGTAGACGCTTGAAATATTCACAGAATATTTAGTTATACAACGTGTTACAAAATATCCTAACTCTTTTTACAGGGTGTAACCTAGTGGTCAACAGGATGTCAAATCTGTAAAAAATTGTTGAAAAATATTTTTTTATTTTAAAACATCAAAATTGAAAAAAAAACATATTTTTTTGGTTTTGTTATAAGTTAAAATTTTAAAATATGTTTGTGTGTAGATTTACATAGCTTTGAGTTGTTAAAACATTGTGAAAGTCAATGAAAACAATATTTAAAAAATACTTTTCTCCCGCCTCAGCGTTCACCGGGTGCTATTACCCTGTAAAAAGAGTAAGGTACTTTTGTAACACCTTGTATTTTTCACTTTAAAAATAAATAACTATAATAAAATAAAGCAAATATATTTTAAGGGTGGCTCTCATACAACAGACAAGATTTTTTGCCGTTTTTTATAAATAATGTATGGAACCCTTCGTGCGCGAGCCTGACTCACACTACAGGGTGCACTCTAAGTTGATAGCGGAACTTTATGTAGGCTGTCTATTGATTAATACAAACAACTTATACGGTCGGCCACAGTCACAGATACCCCATGGCAGCTCTTACCGCGCGCGGCATAAGGGCGCCAATCGAACAAAAAGGGGTATCCTAGCGTGTGGCCGACTGTACTAGGTGGCGAGAAAAATGGAGTGAAAAAAATATCAGCTGTTTCATACAAAAGGTCGACTCAGTACTGCGCCAAATGTATGAAACAGCTGATATTTTTTTCGCTTCATTTTTGTCGCCACCTAGTACCTACAAGTTGTTTGTATTGATCAGTAGATAGCCCACTTAAAGTTCCGCTATTGACTTAGAGTGTACCCTGTAGTCACACTTGGCCGGTTTTTTATTATTATTGATAGATAATCCGCCATAATAACACAATCTGTGAAATTTTTAACTGGCTACCTATTACGGCTCCAAAGTAGCCAGTTTAAGATAGGACAGACAGACAGATGGACATACATACAGACAACAGCGGCGGCAGAACAATAGGGTCCTGTTTGGCACCCTTCGCGTACGAAACCCTAAAAAGCAACTGACAGCCGTTAATCGTTAGCCAATCAACAGCCCATTAGTGTAGTTACGTCAGATGTCAAATCATAACTTACTAATTCGATCTGTAAGAAACACCCAATGTACACACGACAGTACGTCGACCTTTACACGCTAGCACTCTACTCGGTTGCGATACGGGCGACTTTACAACAAATATGTACTAATGTATATAATTTTATATGAATATGAATAAATAAAATTATACAAAATAAACATGAATAAAAAAAACCAGTTAAAACCTAAACCCGACTATAGGCTAAAATAGAGAATAAAAGACACACTGTTTCTGATGCTATTTTATAATAGGTATAATATCGCAAAAAATGCACATTAATGAGTATAATATTAAATATGAATTAGTTCGACCATTAAAGAGTAGGGGAACCTGTTGTACCTAGGCCAGTTTTTTACTATTAGATTTAAAAAAAAACATCCGTGAGGTCAGCTTACTCAAATGTATATTAATATACCCCTAAAATTACACTAATAAAGCACAACATCTAAGCGCAAGCAATTGTATTTTATGGTTTATTTTGGATGTATGAATTAAAGAAAAAATAAAGGTAATTGTATCCAAAGTACAGTCGGCCACAGTCTCAGATACCCCTTTTTGTTCGATTGGCGCCCTTATGCCGCGCGCGATAAGAGCTGCCATGGGGTATCTGAGATTGTGGCCGACCGTACAACATCCCTGTTTTACCTTGGCTAGTGTCCTTTGTACCTTGGACATATAGTAATTTTACATACATACATATATTCATACCTGTCTTCCAGGGAAGTAGGCAGATACAAGTAGTTAAAACATATTTTAACAATAGTTAAAACATATTATGAGTATTTTACTGAAAGGAATAAAATTAAAATATAACTGACCAAGGTACAACAGTGTCCAAGGTACACATTATAGGTAGTGGCCGAGGTACAACATTGTGTCAATTTGAATTAGCGAACTTCGAAAAGGCAGTTTAGAATTAGTTAGGTTAGGAACGCTTAGGTTCTTTGGTAGCTATCTTCTTCAGTTATATATTGCAGGTAATAGTTTTTTCATAAGTATGTCATGTTATAAGTAAACTGGCTTAAAGGGAAATGTAAATTACTTACTTTTTGCACTGGTAAAACTATTTTTCCGTTTTTTGACCCACTCACTCGCAACCGGTGTTTCGGAACTAACTTCACACTAGAGGTAGCAAATGACGTTTCAGATGCCTTAGACAAGACTATTAAATAGCGCGCGAATTTCAAAAAAATTACGACTGACCAAGGTACAAACCTGTCCAAGGTACAACAGGTTCCCCTACCTATAAATTGGTAGACAGGTACCTGCGAGAGCATTTTGTCATCATCCCTTTTCAATCAAAGATATTTTCAATCAATTCACAGTCTAGGTTACCCCGTGGTAGCTCTTATCGCGCGCGGCATAAGGGCGTCAATCGAACAAAAAGGGGTATCCTAGCGTGTTCCTGACAGTACTATTTACAAAATGAATGAATCATATTTCTTTACATACATCCGTTTTTACCCAACGCTGACTAAACTAAAACCTCTACCCTCAACACTATTTAGTAAATATTGACGAAAAAATTTTAACCGCTCGGTTGGCGTAAAATTTTCTCCAATACCCTCAGGGCGTCTATGAGTCGAAATCGAACCAATCAGGTAAAATCATGATACAATTTCACATAGGTACTTTGTAATGTTATTTCAAATCCTAGGCTATTTTGCACAGTAAAAACTTGAATAATGCGCCATATTAAAAAAATTGCATCAATCGGTCCTGGGGTTGCCAAATTAAGTCTCAATAAAAATCCTATACGGGTTGTTATAACTAAACATAAAAATCACGATCCATTGTAAGTTTCAAAGTCCTGTAGGCCCCGTAGAGGCCGTCGTCCAGGTCGTCACAGCCGTGGAGGGACCTGCACGAGTGTGTGCGTGTGCGCATGTCGTACGAGGCTATGCGCCCGCGCAGACCGCGGACCGCGCTCCTGTGGCGCGTCCTCTGGCGCGTCTCCGGTTTGAGCTCCGTCGAGTAGTACTTCCGCTCTTCGGTCTGCAGCCACTTGGAGTTGGAGAGCAGCTTCTTGGTCCACTCGTCTGGAAGGAAAGGTGAAAGATGCACTCATCAAAAGTGTCTACTTATCAAATTTTTATGTTGTGTGGATAATGGCAAAAGACGGAAAAATACTCGAGCTCCGAAGGGAGAAGATAATTATAGCGCTACCAATATGGCGACTATAAGGAGATAGTCCGATGACATAGCCCGAGTAGACGGAAAACAGTGGTTCCGACTGGCATAGGATCGTGGGAGGTGGCGTGAGCATGAACTTGGAAGACTTGGAGAGGCCTTTACTCAGCAGTGGGTGTTAACAGCCTGATGATGATGATGATGAAAGGAGCTGACTACCGAGCTCCAATGATGGAGAGGCACTTAACAAATAAGACATTAGAGTATTTTAGTTTCCGATCTATAGGTAAGCCTGTCTGTCCGTCTATCCGTCCGTCTGATTGCAGCAGCCCGATGATTAAGGGTGGTATTCTAGAACGCTACTTAAATTCAGTTTAAACAGAGTTCAGACTGTCAATAAAACAGTGCATGTTTTGATATGAAGGGAGGGATATTCAAATCAAAACTCTACTTAAACTGAGTTTAAACAGAGTTCAAGGAGCTTTCTAGTTTGAACTGAGTTTAAACAGAGTTTAAATAGCGTTCTAGTTTGAACTGACTTTAAGTAGCGTTCTAAAATACCACCCTAAGAGTCCCCTTCAGGACCGTGGGAAGCGCGTGAAACGCTGTTTTCTATAGCTGTTTCACCCAGAGCGAGACGGGGCGCGGGAAAAGTGAGAGGCAATGCGGCTGTATGAGTCTACGTGTGTTCGTGTCCTTTCGCGAGTATCTACAGGGTGCACTCTAAGTCGATAGCGAAACTTTAAGTAGGCTGTCTACTAATCAATACAAACAACTTGTACTGGGTGGCGAAAAAAATGGAGCGAAAAAAATATCAGCTGTTTCATACATTTGGCGCCGTACTGAGTCGACCTTTTGTATGGAACAGCTGATATTTTTTTCACTCCATTTTTTTCGCCACCTGGTAAAAGTTGTTTGTACTGATCAGTAGACAGCCTACTTAAAGTTCCGCTATTGACTTAGAGTGCACCCTGTAGTGGTAGTTGTAATGGAATAGATCTATTTTCCCAAAGTTTTTCGTAGTTTAGCTGCCATTTCAACGTTTTATTAGGTATTTAAAAAAAAAAAATTTTTCTGATATGTACAACACATTATTTATGTTCCCAAGGTAGAGACTCCAACAGACAGTGTGGGTGATTCTTTACAGGGTCGATTGGATGAGTCACACCCTAATATCTCCTAAAGTATACAACACACAGTACTGTATTAGCATTTAATCGTCTTCTTAACTAACGCACTATTGAGGCATATCTAAAAAAAACAATATTTCATTGAGGAAGTCACTTAAATATCCCACTGAAGCTGGCAAATTGGGTAATTTTGTGAGTATTTTGCATGTCACACGCGCGGCGCCTGTTATGTTATTGTTTGTGGTTTTACTTACGAGTACAGTACTGCTATAATTTATACCTTTCTGAATACCTAAAGAGTGCCTCTATCACATCATATAACCATCGTTCCACTAAAAAGAAAACTCTTGTGTCTGTAGACGTTTAAATTAATGTCACGCGGCGAGCGAAGTTGAAACCGCGCGACAAAAGTATGCTTTTAAACATACTTGAATACGCGGTAAGTGTCTTGTGATTGGTGCAAAATATCGTCAATTTAACCACGGTGCTAAGATGGGACGGGTATGTCGCTAACTTTCGCGCCAACACTTTGAGGTCAGTTCTTCACTTTTTTTAAATTTTGGTTCGGGAGGGTAATTGAAACTTGTGGTCAGTTTTGCTAGTTAAGTGATACTATTTGCACTTAACTATCCAAAGTACACGATTGCGTATGTCCCTGAGTAGGTATTGTCATCAAAATAAATACGATAGCTTTTATAGTTAAAGAGAAACAACGTCATTTTTAAATTTTATTGATATCCATGGCCCTAAAATCCATGGATTTAAGCCATGGATATCACATACCGGCCATGGATATCAAGTAAATTTTCATAAATTTCACTTTTTTTAGGGTTACGTAACGAAAAAGTGCCAAATAAGATCCTATTATTAATCCAGTACATATCTGCATGTCTGTTTGCTTGTTTGCCTTACGTTAAACGGGCTGTTGTTAACTTTAAATATAATGGGTTGAATAATAAGCAAGCAGTTGAATTTTTAACAGAATTTGTGCATAAGAAACATGAAGTTGTATTGAAAATTAAGAAAAATTTACTACACAGTAAACTTTTGCACTTGATTAATTTCACTCTCTGTTATAATTATGTACTTACCCACATTTTGTCAAATCCATTGTAATTATACGGCTTAAATAATTTACACAAGATTAATAAAAACCGGCCAAGTGCAAGCCGGACTCACGAACCGAGGGTCCTCACTTTCTTTTAAAGAGGGATTCTTCCAAATACATGCAAAGAATGGTCATTCTACTAGTTATAAAAAAAACAAATAGGTATTCTACCAAATACATGCAAATAATGGTAGAATTAGCTGAGGCAGAGTATTAAAGTCCCGTTTAGCACCCTTCGTGTACAATATCCTAAATTTTTTCCTTGTTAGTCGGAGTCGCGTACCGGGGATACCGTACCGCCACCTAAAGTAAGGGGTAAATATAATATATTAAAATATGTTACACAAATATTGTGGTGGCACGGAACCCTGTGTGTGCGAGTCTGACTCGTACTACTATGCTGGGTTAAAAAGAATAAAGGCCTTTGCATCTACGTATGAGATGATTTATTTTACCTTTGCAAATACTTTTATCTGTAACTTTGAGAAGCAATAAAAGGCTATATTATTTTATTTTATGATATGATTTATATAGCCTCCAGTAGTACTGTAACACTTGTGTGCTATCCCTAGCCATAACTCTATCAATTAAACTCGAACTTCCGATATTCCTATTTATTTCTTAGTTCAAATATACATTTTCGTCCGCACCCAACGGCGGATCCCGTCTCAGTCTCTACTTGACAATCTTATTTACAGCCTTCCAACATATAATTTTAAACAGCCTACCTAATTCAAATATTATCATCAGCCAGTAGTCCAACGGAGGTTACATCATTACATCTTCCCCCTTCTAGTTCATTAAATTTTGATAGTGATCAAAATTTAATCAACTGTGGTCGGTCTTGAACATCTCTAAAATCAAAATTAGACATGAATCTTAACTATCTAACTATACATCAATAAACAACTTAAATATTTCAATTAAAATAATAGTACAACACTTCACTGTCACTTCACTATCACCATCCCTAAATACATACCTCCCTACTCATAAAATGCGAGAATACTACCCTGAATTCGTATAATACAATCTGGCAAAGCTGGTTAATAATCCGGCTGAGTTAAAATTGGATACTCCAAGCCATCATAATTTACAAGCGAGGCCCAAAGATTACTCGACTTCATTCGATATTATTCCGCCCTTACATAATTGGGCTACCCAATCGTTGACATAAAATATAAAAAACCTCTGCTTTTAACAGTTGGGACCTCGGCACTATGTCAGTCAGACCCACCAAAAGCAACCAACTTCCCCATCAAGCTATACTTCTATCTGAGGGGTAAGTCCATCCGACTCATGCCAATGTCTCCCCTGTCTCCCTTCCTATCATCTTAAATGTCGGCCTCGTAACGTATGGCTGTTGGAGTATCCGTCGACACGCATCGGACACGCTGCTGCCGGCAGCTCTCCGATCCACGTCAACCATCCTCAGCCTCGCTGCACTCTGCAGCTCCAAGCTTTGCCGCCTCAGGTAGCAGTATTCTCGTGCAAGCCGCATATGAAAATATTTACAAGCATTAGTGTCTATATTATACATCATTGCCACAACAATCTACCGAACTTTTCACAGAAGAGTCTCTTTCTCTCTTTCATACTGTCTTTTCTTTCCTTTCTTTTTTTTTTTAACTACTGGATCTCTTTTCCTTCCACTTTATCACTTCACCAACCAACAGGGATCTCTGTCTATCTATTTTTAAGGGACCCTTGAACTTCCAGCACCTACTTTGATAGCCGTTGATCGTTTCCCCCGCGATCTCTCGTTCACATTTATAACGCGGTCGCGTTTTATACTTTGACTTCTTCTTCTTCATTGCCACCTTAGGCTTCTTTTTAACCCATCGCGCCTTGCCTCCTTTAAACCGCTCCGAAAATCTTTTCCGCAGTGCACAAAAATCAACTGTTGTGCCAACAGCTGTCATGAAAATATTTTTGTTCAAACTGTCATCAAGCTTGACACTGACACTAGATGTCAACTCTCTGAACTGTACCTTCTTCAAAACCTCCTCTGACTCGAGCAAGATATCATTTACCTCTGCTTCCGTTGTCGATAGTTTTATCTGACAACTCGTCAGCTGTCGACCTCCTTCAAAACTGACATGACAGTTTTTTATTATGATTTTGTCACCGACTAAAATTGCTGCATCGTTTTCCTGCAGAAAATCCCGTCCCAGGACCACATCGTGTTGCATGCCCTCAATAACATAAAGTTCACACGGGAATACACGGGCACTTATTATTAAATTCGCCAATAGCTTTCCTGCTACCTGTAGGGAACCACCACCAGCTGCTCTCAGCACCACATCATTTGTTGCTTCTATTTTCTTATGCGTGGAAGCGGCCACACTCGTTGACACGCAGGAAACCGCAGCTCCCGTGTCTATCAGCGCTAAAATCTCTCGCCCATCTGCCAATTCTACCTTAATAATTGGATCAGACCCACCAGATACTGCTTTTTCATCTCCCATCAGCTGCATCATTGGGACATCCTTCTCAATAGCTATCACGTTGTCATTAATGCAGTCTGCAGCTTCTATACTCAGATCAGGTGGCATTGGTTGCTGCCATCGATCCTCCACTTCTATCATCTGCAATTCGTCATCATAGTTACAGCGAGCAGAATAATTATAACCGCTCGAAACAAACGGGTCTTTCACTACACAATATTGCAGATCAACTGGCAGATTCACCACTTTGAGTGCTTCTAGGGTTCCGTAAACACCTCTGAGCTGGCATATCGTTTCTTTAAGTTCTCGTTTGCTGCTAAACAGCCTACAAGCAATCGCATTTTTAAACGGTGACCGCACCGATCGCAAGAACTGCTCTATGAACATAGGTTCATCTATCTTGGCTTTCTTGGCCAACTCACTTAATCGGTAGAAAAATGCTAACACATCTTCACCAATTTCTTGTTTTGCATCAAAAAACAAGGCCAGATAATTGAAGTTTGGCGGAAACTCAGCCCTCAACTTCTCTTCCACCTCAGCAAAGGTCGCTGTCGACCCTACTATTTCTTTATAATATATTAGTGCAGGCCCTGCTAAATAAGCTGCTACAATTATTCTTCTCTCTCCATCTGACCACTTATTTACGGTCGCAACGACTTTAAATTGATCTATGAAGTCGTCTATGTCGGCGGAGAACCCGTCGAAGGTCGATGCCATGGTTTGCTATGCATAAACCCAATAACATCGACTAGCTCACTCTTTACAAAAACATCAACCACTTAGCTTCATTCGTGTGTGCCGTCCTCCTTGGCACATATATAATGATTCTCCCTACTCTCTCAAAGGGCAACTCTGCTTGGCTGCGTGGCTCGTACCATCATCCTCTAATAATAATATCAGGTCCTCGTCCTTTTTATGGGGGCGTATCGTTGTGTGACGAGCTGAAACCTGACTATCAAAGCTAGCGGTGTAACTCGCGATCTAAGGCGCCTCCACCACTGTAGCACTTGTGTGCTATCCCTAGCCATAACTCTATCAATTAAACTCGAACTTCCGATATTCCTATTTATTTCTTAGTTCAAATATACATTTTCGTCCGCACCCAACGGCGGATCCCGTCTCAGTCTCTACTTGACAATCTTATTTACAGCCTTCCAACATATAATTTTAAACAGCCTACCTAATTCAAATATTATCATCAGCCAGTAGTCCAACGGAGGTTACATCATTACAGTACCTTCACTCACACTAGATGGTTGAAGAGGCCACTTGGCGCTGCAGTGCCTGAAACATTGTTTAAGATTCTGCATGCTGGGTTATATTCTAATAATATGTATATTATGTATTTACGATACTTCTTCATGCCTAAACGGCTGGATGGCTTTGGATGAAATTCGGGATGGATGTGTAATTGTTTATTCATGTTATAGCTTTTAAATAATAGTAGCTGTTTATGAAAACGTTTTATAAGACTTAAGGCCTGAAATTAATAAAAATAAATTTAAAGAATTATCGTTACTATTTTATAGACTTTGTTGAGCGTAATTTATCTCTTTTATTATTTAATAACTCAGCATAAGAATTCAAAAAGTTTAAAAACTTCCTTTTAATAGTTTTTTCTCTAAATAAAACTTTGATTACTTTGGTTTGATTATTATGATGTTTTATTTATATACTTTTCCTTCACTAAGGCCCTGTTTAAGTCTGTGACAGTTCATGAGTGACAATCAAACTAAATCAAGCATTTATATACCACTGAAATTACTGTTTATATTAATTTTGGACACTATTTGATATCCATGGCATATTTTTTGATATCCATGGCCTGTCAAAATAGAAGATTTTTTTCTGATTAACCTATAAAGTCTGCAGGTATGCCTCATCGACATATTGGCTAGTTTTTAAGCCCTTTTATCCTTTATATTTCTATTTTTAGTTTTCACCCTATTTTTAGTTTTCACCAACGTTGAGAAAAAATAAAAGCCATGGATATCAACGAAGAACGCTTTTTTGAAGAATCATCCGTGTAATAATGTAAGTAAATAACAGCTGAAAGTAGCGCCTTTTTCGGCGCGAAAAACGCATCGCTCTAATTTCTTTCAGGCTATTTTTCTTATCATAAAAACTATTTGCAAACCTCCGTATTGGTCATCTACTGATATAAACCAAGTTTCAGCAAAATCCAGCCTGTAGTTTAGAAATTAAACCGGTACTACATTTGTATGGGAAAATGGTGCTCTAGGACCCTCGTAAGTTACTTTTGTACCAATACCTTGTTGCATGCCATGAGTGCATGGACACATCGAAATAGTTATTTGTTATGCAAGAATGCAAAATTATTGTTTGCGGCGAGTGCTTGTATTGAGTACCGAGATAGCGAAGGTTTCTAAAATTGAGCCACGAGCGTAGCGAGTGGTTAAAAAAAAGAAACCTGAGCGTAGCGAGGTATTCAGAAGCACGAGTCGTAAATAATATTGCATTCGTGCGAAACACAAAACTTTTCATCTCACAGAAGCGAGGAAATGATTTTGTTAGCCATGCGAGAAAAACAATAAACATAGAGGCGTAACATAGAGGTACCATAGCGGTAGCATAGGTTAGTGAAATGAGTTTCCTTCTTCTTTGCTTCTTCACAAAGTCTGTGGCGTTGCCTAGCAACGGGTTGTTGATTTCAAATCGTGTCTTCTTGAAGTGTCATAAAATCAACAACCCGTTGCTAGGCAACGCTACAAGTTAAATAAGTTCAGATTTCTTTTTATTAGGCCGTCGAGTTCAAATTTCAAAGCTCACAAAAATGCAGATGGTTTAAAAAAGGATCTTCTACGATCGCATGTTTAAAGTAACAGAGTACTTTCCGAGCATGGGAGATGAAAACATAATTGTTACGAATATTTTATTTGTTCATATTTAATTTAACTTTCGATCAACGGTAGGTACGGGTGCTGCCCACGGACATGGTGTTGAAACGCACTCACCATTGAGATCCTTCATCGCTCCAGCCTTCCCTCCGTATTCGTAGGGCAGCCCCTCTTCGGGAAAGAAGTCCACACCCATGATGTGGTTGATCTTGTCTCCACTGGCATGTATCTGGACCACCTGGAAAGTAATAAACAAACTGAGTTAAAAGGACGGTAAAAAATAAACTGCAACATATATGGTATGGTGTATACAGGGTGTTAAAAGACCGCCAACAAAGCGGGAAACCACGTATTGTCCTCATCATAAGGATCATTTTTGCCCAAGGAACTATGCCTGGGAAATCAACGGTTTCCGAGATAATAAGGTTCAAAGTCGGACTTTTCAAATTTTTTTTTTGCCCTAATGTGTTCAGTATCAAGTCCATAACATTTCTTCTCAAGGAAACATATCAAAATTTTGAATATTTCTTATAAAAAACGACGGTGAAATTGCAACCCGCAATGTATTCTAAACATCGGCACCTCGTGCATAAGTAGCCTAAGTTTATGTCAACGCTTGCGCAATATGAATTGTCTGCGTTACACTTCCATTACGCGATAAAATATTTTCCAAAATTATAACCTAAAAAACCAACATTATTTCCCAGCAATAGTTTATCGAAAAAGTACTTTGTTTTGGTGTCTAGTATGCGTACCTTTCGGCTCTGTTGGCGGTCTTTTAACACCCTGTAGAATAAAATATGGTAAAATATGGTGTATAAAATAAATAAATAAAAATTATTCTGACCAGAAATTTGGTTTGGTTGCTTTTGCATTTGGTTGCTAATAATAATAATTTTCGTTTTATGGTAAATATTTTGTTTGAAAAAATAAATATTATGAAGAATATTTAAATTAAATTGAATTCATGTAATTATTACTTTTATGTTTCTATTTATAATTATTAGTGATTTAAATTCACATGAAGCAACGGCCAAGCAAAATATTTTGAAAGATGTAGAGTTTGTAGGGCTAGGGCGTGTAGAGTTATAGAAGGTTGGCTCTACATGAGATCTGAATATCTGATAGCCTTTTGACAGTGCGAGGTGTATGGTCTCGTCTTGGCAACATTTTTTACGTGAAAATGTTTTTGGTGGGACTTATAATATCGTGCGCGCAATGCGGTGTCTCAAAGCACGCATAATAACTAATGGCGCATGTCAAACCACGTGGTGTCTCAAGGCACGCATAATAAGTAATGTAAAGTGGTACCCACCTTGCGTCGCCAGGGGTACAGGCCAATGTGGAGGAGTAGTAGAGACATGGTTTTCAGCCTCTGAGTGTTGATCACGTGAACTTCAGAGAACCGGAGAGGGTAGGCGTTCTGTAAAAGGGAGAATTTTAAATATGATGTTACTGTAAATAGCCTTTGCAGCCTGGTACGTCACGACATCCACCTTCTCTTTAATTTGGTCAAAGTAGCTTCTCCGTGGCTTTCCTCTACCTCTCTTTCCTTCTATTATGTTGGTTATGAATTTGCCTGTGAACTGGCCTGTGATCGAAGTGCATGGAGAATGCTGCACAGACAAGAGGATAACTCTTAAATATAATGATGATGTAAATAGCCTACGAATGCAACCAAAAGTGGCCACTTTTGGCGAGAATCGATTGCATTCTTAAGTTCTAGGATCTGGAATCCAAACCTTAGGTCCTAAAAATAGTTAAGCCTCGAGTTGAGAAATCGCAGGAGAGTTTTTAGCAAACAACGCATCCAAAAAGAAGATATGATTTTTTTTCATTGGCGGTGCTAGTTGTGCGTCCTATTGCGTCTGAATAGTTTATTTAAAAAAAACCGACATAGAAACATAAGATTTACCGAAAAAAGCTGGTTAAAGTCAGAAATTAAGAATAATAAGATATGTTTTACAGCATTTCGGGCTCACGCATAACACTGATTTCATAATGAAAATGTAGGAATTCAGAATGGAGTAAGGGATGTGGTTGAAGGCTTAATTCAGACAATTAGGAGCATGGATCACTCACTTTCATCAACCAAACGAAGTCTCTCCAGAAAGTCCCCCGAAAGTGGTTCTTCAGATGTGATGGTTGCAGGTCACACACGTCGATGAACACAACCTCTTCGCCAGGCGTCGGGTCTTCTCTTAATCTGAAATAAAATTATAATATTACTAGCTTTTGCCCGCGACTTCGTCCGTGCAGACTTTTTTTTCTCGTGAGTTTTTCCGTTGTTTTAATGGTTATTCTGCTATTCGGGGCGGAGAGAAATCCAACAAATCAAAAATCATAAAAATCGGTCCACCCGTTCTCGAGTTATAAAATATGGTGTAACTAACACGACTTTGTTTTATGCAGGGTGGATTTTTGAGACGGGGCAGTAAAGGAATAGTTATATGAAAACGTTCTTAGGAGACCTTCCATAACTTTTTGAGATATTATGAACTGCATTCATAGATTTTGGAAAAAAAATACGGTCAGCGAAAAAAATGCTAAAATACCAAAAATTTTTTGTTATGCCAATCGATTATCTTTCTTGTTCAAAAGACTCTAAGGAGCCAACTGAGGTTTGAATACTAGAAATGTCAGAAATTTACATGAATTTTCTATGAAAAAAAAATAGTTTTTTTAAATAATGCCATTCGATCCTTTTTTTTTCGTGTCTGGATCAAAGTCTCTAAAGAACCAATTTATGTTTGAGTTCAAGAAATGATAGAAATCGCGTAAAACTTCTCCAAGTACATTTTGTACGGGGGAAAGGTTTTGCCGATTTCTGTCATTTCTAGCACTCAGAAAATCTAGTTTAACTGGTTCGCCCCGAACTGTGAACTCGCGACCCCATATAAACTTAAGAGGGAACGCGAGTAGCCGCTGCTCCATACAAAAAGGGAGACCTGTTTCCTCCCTGGATAATTATTTTAGAGAAAATATGTTTATGCCATTCAATTTATATGTACCTCTGCCATGTCCCTATGTTTTCCTTTTTTTATTATTTTAATTATTTTATTAAATAGAGACCTTTCAAAATTGCAAAATTTGGCCACTTATTTAAAACGCCTAATAAACATATTTAACAAATTGAAAACAAAAAATAGAAAACATACAGACATAGCCAAATCCCTTGTTATAATATATTAAAAATAAATTTTGAAATCGGTTCAGTTTTGGAAGAGGAAATAGGTCTCCCCCAGAAGCTGTTTTCGTCACTTTTTAATAGGTATTTTCAGTCCAAGCTGCAGTTGTCCCTTTCGAGCTCTATCCGCGGGGATTTGAGGGAGGGGAGGGTTGGACATATATTTACACGGTCAGAAAAGTGACGTGTCGTAGTCGATAACTTAGATATCGACACTAGTGTTGTAAATCGATATCGATATTCTTTGCCATTCAAAAAAGGGGGAAAAATGTTTTACTTCGTCGTTATCACATTATGACACCAACATTTTTATTTACTTGAGTCGACATCGTCGGTTGGTTTCGGGTATTAGCAAGAAGTTACAAAATAAACCTATTATTTAATTTCGTTTTGGTGGGTTTATTATTTTGAGTACCTACTAAGTCACGATATCAGCGTTATCAACTGCAGTTTCATACTTACTCTAGGTACGATGTGTCTTAACGAGGATTTGAAGTCTGTGATTTGAACCATAAAGAACTTACACGAACATGCGATGCATTATTGGATATAAACGTAGCCAAGACAAGCGTGTATTTTACTATTTTTAGTTAGATAGATAGATAGATAGAGAACTCTTTATTGCACAACAGAAAGAATATTACAGATAACTTTTTCAACAAAATTAGGAAGTAAAAAAGGTTTTTTTAGTTATGAAGGATCAAAAGATTCTGTGAAGGAAGGTAGGCAACGACTTGGTGACAAAAATGCAGTTGTACTGCTTAAACCCGTGCAGCTAGGATTTAGGTCTATTTTTTTATTTCGAATCGATTAGGTATGTCCTAGGAAGCAAAAAAGGTCCTAAAACTTGGTGCACGCACATGGAAAACGCACCGTTTTTTAGTTATGAAGTCTAGAAAAAAAAACTCAAAATAGAAGTGTGGGAAAACCAGTAACTGGGTTGCGATGGGGGTGATTTTTTTTTTATGGAATTCGTTTGGGTAGGTTCTAAGAAGCAAAAAAGGTCCTTTAACTTGGTACCCATCGTTTTATGAGTTATGAGGACTTGAAAAAAAATACTAAGAATTTCAAGACCTCATAACTCGTAAACGGTGCGTTTCCCGGCACCAACTCATAGGAACTTTTTTTGTTTCCTAGGACCTACTGAACCGATTCCCGTAAAAAAATATTGACTAGGCATTGCAGCCTTTCCAAACCTTTTTTCAGGGGCGAAGCCCTAGTACCTACCACCTAACCATGATCCGAGGACCCTATTCCTTATTTCTGTTTTTCAATCTTTTAAGTCACCTTTACTATCATACCCGTGTATCAAAGACACAAAAAAAACAGTTGTTTTGCAGTTGAAAGATTTTATCAATAAAGTCACATGATACTGAAAAAGGTTATCTTCAAACATCGCTATGAATGACTAAATTCTCGAAACGATAGTCATATTAATTGTTTCTAACTTTGAAAAACTAACCTGATTAAAAAGCGTTTATAAACATTTGATGGGTTATTCTCGTTTTATTTCTTATTGTTTATAAAAATAACAAACAACAAAATTGCTAAATATTTAGGTACACAATTTTACACTTTTTAACACTTACAATATTGACTGATCGCGACCTTAAAACAATTTAAGTTAAATTTTTACCCCTATTTTATTATTTATTTATGCAAAAACAATTTTTAACACTTAAAACATTTATTGACCGCGACCTTAAAATAATTATGTCATAATCAACAAAAATAAAAGAAAAACTATCCAAATTACATTTCTCACAATTCCAGTTTTTCAACTTTGATCGCTAATTACTCGAATAAAAGGCCCATAAAGTGACAGATTTTTTGTCCTATTCTGAAGGTTCAGGTTGTAGGAAAGTTTTTGAAATCAATTAAAAATCCTTCAGACCCCTACTTTATTTCTTCCCATACTAACTTATTCGATGATGTTTTCTCTAAAACGGCATTTTTGAACTTTGATAAAAATTGCGCTATTTTTTACAAGTTCAAAGCTAATCATTATTTTTTTGGTGATAGACTAGTTATCAAATTCCTGTCCCGAGCGAATTTTTTAACCTTATACAAATCTTTATAAAGTTTCCTAGCACGGGTTAGTGCTTTATAAAATACAAAAAGTAGTTAGCTAAGATCCCAATAAAGAAAAAAATATATAAAAAAAGTTAAATACACAAAAAGTTAAAAATAAAAACCAAAGCTAGGTAATTGTTTCCAGAAAAACCTTAAAGCCTCATAACTTCTAAACGTTGAAAAATCGCTGAACATACATGGGGGTGATTCGGGTACCCCTAGGGGTGCTCTATCTCTGGACTTCCGCTTGACACTATTTTTTGGGACACCCTGTATATTTATATAACAACAATTTATTGTATTGCTGAGTAGCCTTCCTTGTATTATTTGATATTTTTCTTAGAAGTCTGTTTATTTTAATCCCATTATCAAAAGCTTATATTACGCCTGGGATGATTTCAATACCAGTAGGTAAGAAGCAGTTTTTTGGATAAAATTTAAAATTAAATAAATCATGCACATTTCGCTTATACAGTAATTATAATTTGGACCTAGGTAGATCGAAAGTTCGAGTTTACCGAAAGACATCCAGAATCCAGTACAAAATTGTTGAAAATTGTTGCCTTCTAAGATCGACAAAAAGTAAGGAAAAAAAATAGTTGAGTTTAGACCTTTGGTACTGACTGAAATTTCATTCAAATACAATAAAACTTACTTTAAGGTTTATTGTATTTAAGTCTAGATGTGGAGAAAAATAATATTTCAGTCATAATCTTAAAAAGTATTGGCCCAAAAAAAAAAATTAACTTCCATGCGCTGGTCCAACGAATATCGAGTCACAGCAGTCAGAACAAGTCCAATAAACAAGCCAAAATCACTTCACGCGTAGGTAATAAACTCAACCGAACAACGAGAAAATACCATGAACGAATGATAGGTGTTTTTGGAGTGACGGTAAGAAACGCGCGGCGGCGCGAGCGCACATTTTGTGCAGGCAAAATAATAGTAGGCTCGCACGCACACATCGCTAACTTACACGCACATTGACAGAGAGGCCGCGGCCGCCCCTCGAGCGCGCGCAGAGCGACAGCAATAGTTTATTCAAATACCTATTTTTCAAAAAGCTCTGAGCCCGCGTCCGCTCTTAACAACCTCATATCTCGGCAACCCCTCGACCGATTTGGCTCATGTTCGAGCTTAATTTTTTTTTATTTCATTTACTCGCCTACCAAATTTTATAACGATCTGACCAAATTTACTCAAGTTATCGTCGAACGAAAATTCATACATACAAACATACATACATACAAACATATACATACATACATTCATACAAACATACAAACGCCGGATTGTTCCAGTAGACTCGGAGAACTCGCTTCGCTCGCTCGTTCAATTAACTTATCACGTCAAATGATGCAACCCACTAGCTGAGCAAAGGCATTCTTTCAGAGGATGCCCACTGCGGTTCTTTCTTTACAGCAGTGGTTCTTAACCTTTTTTGGACCACGGACCACATTGATAATTTTTTTCTTAGTGCGGACCACCAGATCCAAGCTACATCGTGTTTCACAGGAAATTGTTTCACCTGTGACCCAAAGTATAATGTATGTAAGTAAGTTGAATACAGGAAATTAATATGAGTCGGTTTTGGAACAATGGTACATACACGCGAAAATTCCCCAATTTTACAAAAAATATTATGGAGATTTAATTGGTAGGCAATAGCAATGCCCGCGCAGCGCCCCCAAAAATTCACCGATTTTACCCTTTTTAAGCCGAAAGATGGCCAGATAATCTTCCGTCAATATCATCAAGATTTCATTTGTTTGTAAAAGCGCGCGCAGCGCGCCCGAAATTTTTACGATTTAACTCTTAAAAATCAAGTTTACCTTAGCGTGCCATTTAATTTATGATTAGTTTAAGAAATCGGTCTGCCATCGACACGCAAAGAAGAAGACCTTAGCTTGTGTAGTAGGTGCGTGAAAAATGCGCGTGCAGCGCGCCCGAAAATTCTCAGTTTTTTCCCTTTTTAATTCTTCTTCTTATTCGTGTGAGAGTGTCAAAATTATCATAGGGCATGCAGCCAGTGCTTCACGACCGCTATGGCTTTGGGTGTCGCTTTCAGCAGGTCTTCGGTGGTGCACGTGAATGGAGAGTCTGGGCACTGTAGGAGGTGTTGGGTGCTTAATTATATGATGAAGATTTATTTAGCTATTATTTGAACAAACGCATCCAGCGCGGCTGAAAATTAACTTATTTAAGTCTTACATTTCATAATGGAGAATTC
This sequence comes from Zelleria hepariella, assembly GCA_949319315.1. Taxonomy (NCBI): domain Eukaryota; kingdom Metazoa; phylum Arthropoda; class Insecta; order Lepidoptera; family Yponomeutidae; genus Zelleria; species Zelleria hepariella. Next base: position 9,719,443 of record OX439396.1, on the reverse strand, counting down.
CTTTGTTTTGAATAGAAGACACGCGCGTAGCGCATTCGAAAATTCACCGATTTTAACCTAAATATAGTCTACGTGCGGTTTGACATGAGCTAATGACATACTATGAGTGAGCACTGATTACTTGATTTTTAAGGGTTTTGATACTAATACAATTTATTATTTTTTGCGTATTGAACTGAAGACCGCAACTTTACATCGGAGCCTGCCGCAGGTTACGTATAGGCTATTTATTGTATTACCCTGTAAAATTCTGGCGCATTCGCGATCTGCAGTCACGCGGATCTTTGGAGGTTAAAAATATTTTTCAATAGGGTGTAAGAACGCGCGCCAGCGCGCACGAAAATTTCAGTTATTTTATTCATTGGGAACTTATTCAAACATGACTTTCAAAGTCAACATTAAAATTTATTGACAACTATCGCTATGTGCGCTGGACTGCAGTACCCTCCCGCGGACCACTAGAGAGGCCCTCGCGGACCACTAGAGAGGCCCTCGCGGACCACCAGTGGTCCGCGGACCATAGGTTAAGAACCACTGATATAGTTAGACACTTGCCAAAATCCATATTAGCTCACTATGGCCGCGTTTTTACAGTCTTATAACACTAAAACCAAAAGAGCCATCCAAGAAACTAGACGCTTCCGATTGGTTGATTCCATCCGAGCCAGAGACAAGGCCGAATGGAATCGACCACTCAGAAGCGTCTATTTTCTTGGATGGCTTTTTTTGTTTTAGTGTTATAAGACTGTGAAAACGCGGCATAAGTCGGGCATCACGAAGATGTCGCCATGCATATTAATGCGCTAAACCATCGCCAACAAGATGAACTCTGCTCCCGTGGCAGCAGTGTTTTATTTTAGGTAATAGGCAGTCAACTATGAGGGGTACGTATATGTTTGTACGTACCCCTAAAAATCCATTGAAGCATATTAAATCAACAACCAGTGCTGCATGTAGCACAGTTTTCAGATTTTGGGTATGTTTCCACGTTTAAACCTTATTGAAACAAGTGTTCGTTTGAGAATAATATGTTAGCATAATATCCATTATGTTTTTAAGACATGCATAGAAGTACCATTGGCTCGCAAAAGTAGTAATTGGTATCTCTGGTACGAGGCGTAGGTTCCTGTTTTATTATTAAATTTATTAATACTGTGTAGGTACTTAGTATAGATTAAGGTATCGCTCGTGAAAGGATACCAGCAAGCTTAGGATAATAATGGCTTAGGCAGTAAGGGGTTTTGGGTTTACCCATGGTGTATACGTCTCACTCTTTTGATCGTCATAGAGTGAGTTACCGTGTTTTTTTTTATAATAAGCGTTTTATAACGTACAGGGTGGTCCAAATAAAGACATCCTAATTTTTTTTTCAGATTCCTCTCACATACCTATGGCTGTCCAAAAATATCCCATGTACGAGTATGTTCAGCAATTTTTCGTGGTTTAGAAGTTATGATTCTTTAAATGTGTTTTTACGAATTTCCTTCCGGAACGTCTAAAGATAGTCATAACTTTTTTCCAGTATTATTTTTTGCACTTTTTTCTTTTGTGGCATGATCATCTTGACTGTGTCTTTCATACGTAAAATACTCAACTACACAACGAAAGTCAAAATTTTTGATTCGAGGTGGACGGAGAAATCATTTCAAAAGTCTCTTATAATACAAAATGGATTCTTATCGAATTTGCTACCTGACTACCCTTGGAAGCCAATTTCAACAAAATGGCCTATTAAAGACCACTTTTTGTAACTATTTGGCAAGCTGATAAACCACAAAAGTTTTTGAAATTATTTTGAACGTACGGAACATCCATTTTGTATTTTTAAGAGACTTCATCCACCTCGAATCAAAAATTTTTACTTCAGACTTTTATTTTGGCAACTTGGATGGATGTTGTGTAGTTGATTATTTTACGTAAAAAAGAGACATTCAAGATGATCATTGTGAACACGGTTCACCCTGATGCTTGAGGACTTTCCTATAACTGGCTAACTACTTGAAATAATACTTCGATATTGCTGTGAACTAAGAGACTTTTATTTGCCAACTGAACCTTTTATACTCTACATTAGACATTTTGATGCCGCGATCTAATTGTACTTATAGCGACATCTCTGGATATAAAATGTAACTAACAAGTCTAAACATTCTGGCCTCCATGACCAAATGGTCATCTAACATAATAATAATTCATCAACTCATAAATTAAATTAAAAAAAACATGAACTTTATCTAAAGAACTTGATAAAAAACATAACATAGTGTAACTTGAGAACTAAACATAACAATTAAAAAAATAGAAAACTTAACTTATTATAATCATTACATTAGAAAGGTACTTATACGTAACGTCTATGTAGTACTTCACTTCACTCGAAAACTAAACTGTAGGTTCCAATTTATTAACTTCAATACTACCAAAAACAAAAATTCAAAATAAACTTTAGAATTAATAATATCTGAATCAGTGAAACTTACTATTCAAGAGCCTACTCTAAATTACCTTGTTATGGCTCTTTTTACAATTATACTAATTTAATATCACCCTAAATCACTTGCCGTTGGTAATGTGTACGGTCGTCTTTGACCAACAAATTATTAATAACAATTTTTATATTACATTCTATTTACAACAAACTATACAAATTTACACAAAAACTCCTAGCAGTGACCAGATAATAACTTAATTACCTACTGAAGTATCTGGTAACAACTTCGTCACTCCTCTATCTCTCCAGTTTTCGCCTTGCCATCGACACTTTTTTACTAAACAGCAACTTTCTTTTGGTTCGAACTTGAAATTATTGTAAAACCTATTACCTCGCCTTCTAAAACCGTTTCTTTTAACGTATGATCTCTCATTATTGCAGTTGTGACAAACTTTTCCTTTTTCAGGATAGTGACTAAAGACTTTGTCCTGCAACACCTTTTTATTATGTGTATTATTAACTACATACTTTTGTTTTTCAATATCTGAGGTATTCACTTGAGTAGTTGAATTTGCGTTTTTCTTGAATTGACTGCCATGCAACAGAGTATGATGTTTTTTGTTGCATTTTTGACACCGGCTGCGGTCACGACACATGTACCAAAAGTGACTTGGCCCTAGACAATTAGTGCATAATCCCTTGGCCTGAACAAAATCACAACGGGTGGTTACTTCCTCCCGCGCGAATTTTTTGCACCTACTTATGCTGTGGCGGCCGTCTTCACAGAAGGGACATACCAGTTCCTCATCAACGTCAGCCGTAACATGCATCGACTTGATAGTTCTGACTGGTGTTTTTTCCTTTCTACATTCTAAAAATTCTAATGATCTAAACTTCAGCTCTAAAAAGTCATTGAATTGATCGAACGTCGCTAACTCTTTGAATTCACTGCTTTTTGCCTCCCATTGCTTCCTGGTCTCAAGATCTAATTTTAAACTCACTATATGAATGACTAAAACGTCCCAAGACCTTGTATCAATTCCTATACTCTTCAAGGAGTTTAAGCATTCATTTGTGGTGTCCAGGAGACCTTTAATAGCTCGGGCTGATTCCCCTGTCAAGCCTTTTTGCCCCATAAGTCTTTTAAGTGTCTCTTGGCACAGATACTTTTTATTACTATATCTTTTTTCTACTAGAGACCAGCAAACAATGTAATTTGCGGCGGTTACAGGTATGTGTCTTAAAAGTTGCTCTGCTTCACCAACTAGGTAACTTTTTAAGTAGTGCAGTTTTTGTACATCATCCAGTGCTTTGTTCTTATGTATTAACGATACAAACAAATCCCTGAATGTTGTCCATTCCGCATAATCACCAGAAAAGTTTGGTATCGAAATTTTGGGCAATCTTATCTGCTGAGAACATTCCTCATCGTTACGATTGTTGCTTGTTTGTTCAGCCTTTATTATTGAAAGCTTTTCTTTTAACTCGGTTTCGTATTCTAAGCATATGTCACAAAACTTCTCGTAAATTGAGTTAACGCTATAACTCGATGAATTGAATTCCGTGAACTCAAAACTTTCATACGCTGTTTTATCATTGTCTTTAAACTCTTTGCAACACGTTTTTAAATTTTCTAATCTCACTTCAACGTATGCACTCGTTAATCTGTCCTCTCCAGCATTTTTGAAATTTATTCTACTTCTTTCTATTGATTTATAAATAACTTCCTGCTCTCTACTAAAATTTTCCATGTTGCCAAAAAAAAACGTAAACAAACCTAAAGATTGACAACCTATCAATTTTGACAGCTTTGACCAAAAACAACTAAAACTAAACTATTTACAACCTAAACTTCAATGTCAACCTGTCAACCTATTTATTTACAAACTACTTACCTATGCTAGACTTCTCACTTACTCTATGCTACAACTACTTGACACTAAACGTTCGAAAGTCACTTAAAATTTGAATCTAGACAGCTGCCAATTGTCCCGATCTTCATTTCACTTTAGGGCTTCGCCCCTCAAATGTCACTTATAAACTTGATGAAATCACGGATGAAACTAACTTTCTTTCTAAGGTCGACTCTGGCGTCACGTTCAGGGCTCCTCCCCTCTCTCCGCAGGCTTAGGCGTCGCGCGTACGGCTCTTCTCCGCCTTCCGCAGGCGCCGCTGTGGGCACGCTCTGGCTTCTCCCCTCTCTTCACAGCTCCGGCAGGAGGCTCTGGGCTTCTTCCCGCACTCCGCAGACTCGAACCGGATTTGTAGGGCTCCTGTGTGCCGTTCAAGTTCCTCCTCACAGACCTCTGCACCACTGCTGTCGGCTACTTGCGTGGGGCTCTTCGGTGGCAGCTTCGGCCTCCCCGTAGTACTCCACAGCTCACTCCTCGCGCTCGCCGGCAACCACAAGACTTCTTTCTTTCTTCACGCTCCACATGGGGCTCTTCTTCTATAGCAGCTTCGGCCTCCCCGTCGCACTGGCACTCTCTATTGGTCGCTCACATATGCCTTTTATTCTTGAGAACTCATGTCGCTTTTCCTGCTCTTGGCACACTCTTTAGGACTCCAGTTTATAGGTAGGGCTCCCGATTTTTATTTTTATCGAAGGACCATGAACACGGTTCACCCTGATGCTTGAGGACTTTCCTATAACTGGCTATCTACTACAAAATAATACTTCGAAATTGCTGTGAACTGAGAGACTTTTATTTGACGACTGAACCTTTTATACTCTACATTAGACATTTTGATGCCGCGATCTAATTGTACTTATAGCGACATCTCTGGATATAAAATGTAACTAACAAGTCTAAACACATTGAATACAGTCATAAAAGAAAAAAGTGAAAAAAAATACTGGGTAAAAGTTATGTAAAACCCATTAAAAAAATGATAACTTCTAAACCACGAAAAATTGCTGAACATTCATGGGGTATATTTGGATAGCCCAAGGCGCGAGGAAACTAAAAAAAATTAAGACTAGGTACCTTATTTGGGCCACCCTGTATAACGAGATAAATGAATGATATTTTAGGTATAAATTAAGTTAAGATTAAATTAAATAAAAAAATGCTAATAAATTGCGACGAGAAAAGCTTCTGTTTGGTGCCAATGGCAGTTCGTGCAATAAGTAAACTATGTATAGCCTCGAAATTAAATCTAGTATTGTTTCCAATGAAGTATATAAAGTGCCGCGAAGAAGTCTTACGTATTCAGTACTAAACTGCGTTTAAATCGAGAAAAATGTTCCAGAAACTCTTCCTTCTTTTCGTCGTCATCATGATGCTGGTTGGCAGTGTAAGTTGTTATTACTTAAAGAAAACATTTAGGACGGAGTTAAAAACCTAGCGTTGTTTGCTTTGACTGTATTAATTAGAGCGAGAGGGCGAGTGTTTTGAAGTTCATCCTAATTTTTTTCTTTAATGACACGGGTTATACAAAGCAATATCGTCTTAGCCCTAAGCCCATGAATAAAACATGTTCTTATATTTTTTAGGGTTCCGTACAAACATTGTCAGTTTTTATGATGTTTTGTCTCTAGGTTACTTAAATTATGATGGAAATCTAAAGTTACTATCGAAACATGCAAGTTTGGAATATAGCAAGCTTACTTCTACTCTTATGCTTTCATTCGATTCGATCAAATAGTTTTTACACCATGGTGCATTTTGAGACAAAATTGGGGAAATTCACAACTTAAGCACAAAAAAAACATATCTCCTAAAATTACTTATACATCTTGGTACTTCAGAACATTAAGTTCTTCTAAACGATCAGTTTCTATAAATTGTAACAAAAAAATATTTAACTACTAAAAATGGGCCACCTTTTTTAAAAAGACAGTAGGTAAGTATACTACTTAATTACGCTGGATAGATAAGTATAAGCCCTGTATAGTTTGTTTTTGCAAACATCAAATAATACATGATTTGTATCTCAGAATATCTTTAAATAAAACTCCCTTTTTGTATTTCAGAGCCTCCAGCAAAGTGGTAAGTTTTTTGATATACATATATATTTTTTTCATTTAGTTAGGTTCAAACCAACATATTTTATCTGTAAATACCTACTTAACGCGAATTATTGAAAGCTATTAACGTCATAGTGTAAAGGGGTTGTTCCTTCTTTACCACAGTTTTGTTTTACCACAATTTTTGCGTTCATAGTACAAAATTCCGTGTTATACCAGACTTTCCAAAAATAATTTCATTTATATTTTTTTTATTCCTCTTTTGCCACACTTTTCTAAAAGTACAGTTGGCAACAAAGGTTTATGAATTCATAAAGTTCCTTTTTCACGTTTTCTGAATTCGTAAAATCGTCAATGAAATTTATCCCGGACCTTCGACCAACAACGACGATTATGATGAACCTGATAGACGCCAGGGTCCTATTTTATTTGGGTGGTAGCCTCTTAAAGTCCGTTCGCTTAGATAGTGTCGGTACACACGACGGCAATCTTGGTTCTTGGGATACCAACTACTTTTGAAGTATCTGTGATGGGCGCAGACAAATTCATTTCAACACGCTGCTGATGGACATTAACTAGAGTTTGCTAATATGTTTTACAAAACCTTCGTCTTTGAATTTTTGGGTCATTCGAAGTTTCGTCTAGAGGTATCCTCCCACGGACGAAAAAACATGTTATCTACACGCAGCGATCAACCCTCAATACAAAATACTAAGTCAAAAGTCACAAGCACAACCTCTCAATACGACGACGCTTCTTTATAGAATGACGAGCGGCGAGCCAAATTCACTGGCGTGTTTCCGCCGCGTCGGCTTCCTTTACTTTCTTTTGTGAAAAGCCGCCGTTAAAATTAAATACCGTAGGTATTTAATTTTAACTGTGGCAAAAGAGGAAAGCGAAAAAAGTGATGTAAAACAAAACTGTGGTAAACAAGGAACAACCCTGTAAAGTACCTAGGTTACTACGAACAACCGATATTGAGGAGAGGTAGAGGTAGCGATTTCCATAAGCGTGTAGCGTCCCAGATCCTAGAATCGATTGCATTCTTAAGTTATAGGATCTGGAATCCAAACCTTAGGTCCTTAAATTGTTAAGCCTCGCGTTGAGAAAAAGCAGTAAAGTTATTAGCAAAAAACGCATCCAAAAAGGAGATATGTTTTTTTTTCATTGGCGTCCAAACCTAGGCACAACTTGACGCCATTGGAAAAAAAAAATCTTTTCCGATGCGCTTTTTCCTAAAAACGAAAGGTCAGGTAGGTACTCAACGCGAGGCTTAACTATTTTTAGGACCTATTATTGTGATTTTTCAGGCGGTTCAGACCCCGTTACCGCAGCCGAAACCGAGGCCCAATCCTGGGCCTCATCCATAGGTACGTAAACGTTTATTGAACGAGCGAGCGAAGCGAGCGAAGTTCTCCGAGTCTACTGGAACAATCCGGCGTTTGTATGTATGTATGTATGAATGTTCGTTCGACGATAACTTGAGTAAATTTAGTCGGATCGTTATGAAATTTGGTAGGCAGGTAAATGAGGCCAAGAGAATTTTTAAGTTCGAACATGAGCCAAATCGGTGGAGGGGTTGCTGAGATATGGGGTCGCGAGTTCATAGTTCGGGGCGAACCACTAGTTTATAGAGTACAGAGAAAAATACAGAGAAACCTTTCGGCTGTCGCAAAAATTATCCATCCTGATTCGGCAAGGTATCGGATGAAAAAATGTACTACCTACTCTAAGGGTTGCATTAATTGAACGAGCGAAGCGAGCGAAGTTCTCCGAGTCTACTTGAACAATCCGACGTTTGTATGTATGTATGTATGTTTGTATGTATGTATGAATGTTCGTTCGACGATAACTTGAGTAAATTTGGTCGGATCGTTATGAAATTTGGTAAGCGGGTAAATGAAATTAAAATAATTTTTAAGTTCGAACTTGAGCCAAATCGGTCAAGGGGTTGCCGAGATATGGGGTTGGTAAGATTATATGTGGTCGCGAGTTCACAGTTCGGAGCGAACCACAAGTAGTCGTCAGGTCAAGCGCAAGTAGGTAATCTCGGAAAACAAAATCACCGAATTGAGAACTTGGCTAATGTAAGTCAAGCTCAAGCTAGTAGTGTCTAGGCATTAATACTCAACTGACACAGCTGACAGCTACTCAAGCTCGGGCTTGAGCTTGAGCTTGACATTGACTAGCCAAGGTCTCAAGTCGGTGATTTTGTTTTCTGAGTTCACCTACTTGAGCTCGAGCTTGAGCTGACGACTATTAATGCCACCAGTGCCGGATTAACGATATAGCAGGAGTAGCAAATGCTACAGGCCCCGCGCGCTTTCTGACCGTAAAAAATATCAATTTAGATAGTTTTTATTTTTTCGGGCGCGCTTCGCGCGCTGTTTTCTTGTACTACATCAAGGACCACAAATTTGCAGTGTCAGATATTCAGGCTGCGTCGCTTAGGTATGGCGTTTCTCGGCATAGCGTGCATTTGTTGTTTCATGATTCGTAATCACAAACTTTCGTTATACATATAACGTTTTTAGTCACTGTACACTTTAGTTGACACGTTATTCGAATTTTCGAGTTTCGGCACCAAGTAGCGGGCTCTTGTTGAACGAGCGAGAGAAGCGAGCGAAGTTCTCCGAGTCTACTGGAACAATCCGGCGTTTGTATGTATGTATGTATGTATGTATGTATGTATGTATGTATGTATGTATGTATGTATGTATGTATGTATGAATGTTCATTCGACGATAACTTGAGTAAATGTAGTCGGATCGTCATGAAATTTGATAGGCGGGTAAATGAGCAAAAGAGAATTTTTATGTTCGAACATGAGCGAAATCGTTCGAGGGGTTACTGAGATAGAGGGTCGCGAGTTCAAAGTTCGGGGCGAACCACTAGTATTATTTCATACCATAAACATAATAACCTAATAAAGCAAACCAAGGGCCCCTTATGATAGAATTTGCTACAGGCCCCGCGTTGGCTTAATCCGGCACTGAATGACACCCCTATTTAGCTCAGGATGGTATTCTAGAACGCTACTAAAACTCAGACTGTCGATAAAACAGTATATGTTTTAATATGAAGGGAGGGATATTGAAATCAAAACATGCACTGTTTTATCGACAGTCAACACTACTAAACTCTACTTAAACTGAGTTTAAACAGAGTTCAAGAAGGGTTCTAGTTTGAACTAAGTTTAAACAGAGTTTAAGTAGCGTTCTAGTTTGAACTGAGTTAAAGTAGCGTTCTAGAATACCACCCTAAGTATGGAGCGCCTGCCGAAATGCTCTTAGGAATGTCACGCGGATGGAGCCTTTGCTCGATTGTGTGTTATTTTATTTTGTGTCTATAATTTTCTTCTTGCTCTTGCTCTTGCTACGATAACATCGGTCATTTAATTTGGGTTGTAATAAAACAGACTTATTTTTAATAACATTATACGCCTCTAAAAATCTACATTGCCTTCTAAATTACAAAGTCAGCCACAATCAACGCGCATCTAAATAATACTATCTGAGCCACTTGATAACTTGTATATAAGACACTCTAAATACAACTCAGCATGGTGGTATTTTTTGGCATCTAAATTTGTAATATGCATTCATGCAGTAAACTTAGAATATTAATAAATGACACAAAAAAAAATGTTCAATTAGCTTCAAACAACGAACTAAATTCCATAGAATCCGCATTACGTATAAAATCACAATAAAAACTTGTCCCCACAGAAACAAATGATATCATACGAAACATCATTTCGACCATACGTCCAATATTCGAATGTCAACCTTATTGCATTAGTGTACAGTTTTACTTTTATATAGACTACGAGCAAATAAGCTCCCAAAGGCAGTTTGGACATCTATTTTTCCAGACACATTTCAGAGTTCTATGTTGTATCTAGTTTTATCCTTGATCGAAGGCTTCAAATCTCAAAATTGAGTTACATGCATATTCGGAACGAGGAAATAAAGGCGCACATGCCTGTATTTTTTTTTATTTCGATAGGATCATTTTCCTGGAAGTTTGGCGAGTAAAAAAACGCTACTGATATCACAGAGGAAAAAAAATACTGATACGTACAGTGCGTTTCACAAAAGAATTCCCTTGGGTTGAACAAAAATAGTCCCTATTACATTGTAATAAGAGTTTCGTCAAGAGAACGTGAATTTCGAATGCACGCCTACCAGCGCCTCTATTATGTAAAAATTCCACTCAAACTCCGGGTGTCAAAACACTCGAAAATAGCCCTTATTGAAATGATTTAGATAATACAGGGGCTGCAATGATTTTTGTCCGAATAAACGAAAATAAATTACAATCTATCGAAATAAAATTTCTTCCAACTCCAGTTTTTCGACTTAGATCGCGAATTACTTAAATAAAAGTCCCATAAAGTGTCAATTTTTTTGTAATATTCTGAGCACTAAAGCTTTAGGAAAGTTTTTGAATTTAAAAAAAAAAAGTCCTTCAGACCTCTACTTATTTTTTTCTCCATACTAACTATTTCAGTGATGATTTCTCGAAAACAACATTTTTGGACTTTGGATCAAAATTGCAGTAACTTTTAGAAGTCCATAGGTGATCATTATTTATTTGGTAATAGATAAGTTATCTGAGACTTTATAGAATAAAAAATATCTCGGAGAAGTGGAAAGAAAAAAAAGTAAAAAAATTCAATCAATGCTAGGTATTTTTTTTCAAAAAAACCTTAAAAGCCTAACATAGCGGAAGTATCCCGGCTTTGAAAAAAATACCTCTTAGGCCCCGTTTCTGAATTGAGAATTTTACTAAGTAAATACTTAAGTATCGATCTGTCACATTCTTTTGTGAGGAATCTGCAGAGACAGAACTATACATTTAAGTGCTTGCTTAGCGAATATCTCAATTCTGAAATCGCCAGTGTTTATTTTTGGGACAGCCGATTTGTATTTTGCCCGTTCTCAAATTATTATTGTCACATTTTCCATTTTCTCGGATTTCAGGCGGCGCTGGCAGTCCAGGCAGCGGCTTTCAGTAACTTCAACCGATGATGAAGGTCTCCATATTGAAATGTTAATTAATATTTAAGCAGATTACCATTAAATGATCCTGCAGTTTTTTTGTTGATAAAAAGATATAAAGTAAAATCATAGTTTTTCATTTTTTATTTCCTGTGCTGTAAAAAAATGCCTACTATTGAACATCCACCTTTGCTGCGTATCGTTTTCTTGGAGATTCTTCTCCGATATATAGCAATGACCTCAAAAGGAAAATGGAACAAAAACAGGATCACTCGTGTCTGTCGGTCTTTCCATCTGTCACACACAGCCGATTTTTTCCAAAACTACTAAACTGATCAACCTGAAATTTGGTACGCGTATGTAAGTTGGTTAGCCAAACATGGACGTGTAATATAAGTAGTTATTTGTTATGCGAGGATGCAAAACTATTGTTTGCAGCGAGTGCTTGTATTGTATACCGAGCTGGCGAAGACTTATTAATTTGAGCCACGAGCGTTGCGAATGGTTAAAAAAAAACCTGAGCGTAGGAGGTATTCAGAAGCATACGAGACGCAAATAATATTAAATCCGTGCGAAACACACAACAGTTCATCTCAGAGCGAGGAAATTATCACAAAAAAACCATCAACAACTATTACTTACATAAGGTTAGTGAAGTGAGTTTCCTAGGCTGTGGCAAACAGTGCCTACCTGCCTGATGTCCAAGATGAATTTTATCGCTGGGCCCATAGACAGTTGCCTATAAGGCAGGCATAATACAGAAAATTAATTATAGGTGTATGGATAATCCGGCCTGTTTTAAGCTAGAAACGGTAAGGAGAATGGTACCTGATGTCCAGGATCATAAGCCATCTGGCCAGCAACGCCCTGGCAGACAGAGGACGGTCCAGAGCAGTCGGCGCTGGCATACGCACTATGGTCATACGCCTCCCGCAGACCGTACGGGCACGGAGTGGAACTATATGGCTGGAAACAGAAATGTTTATTTGTTATGCAAGGATGCAAAACTATTGTTTGCAACCAGTGCTAAATTGAGTACCGGACAAGCGAAGGTTATTGAAATTCATAATTCAATAAAAGAAACAAGGGTACACAAGCGGTTCTGGCGACAGATTGGTGCAATGGTGTCATGGAGCACCTGGTTTTGTCCCCTGTGTACCCTTCAACAGCCAAGTCTCACAACATTAACTATAATAATAAAGAAATCGCAGTAAGGAACCTTAGACTTGGCACGACTTTGTCTAGATTTCATTACTTTTTTAGAGATAAACAAGCAGATCCATCGAGACCTGGCTAGTTTTTACAGAATGTTTTTGGTGGGATTTCACTTCTTTTTGTAGGAACGAGGGCATATTGATTAATTTTATTAGATTTTCTTATTTGACACAGTTTTTAAATTTGTGTAACGTTCGAGTAGAATAAAGTTAATCGTCCGACTATTTCTTGTTGAACGAGCGAGCGAAGCGAGCGAAGTCCTCCGAGTCTGCTGGAACAATCCGGCGTTTGTATGTATGTATGTTTGTATGTATGAATGTTTGTTCGACGATAACTTGAGTAAATTTGGTCGGATCGTTATGAAATTTGATAGGCGGGTAAACTAAATTAAAAGAATTTTTAAATTCGAACATGAGCCAAATCGGTCGATGGGTTGCCGAGATATGGGGTTGTATAGTTTAAATGCAAAGCGCGCGCGCGCCTGCGCGAATGGCGTAAGCAAATTTATACATCTGTAACTGAGGTCGCGAGTTCATAGTTCGGAGCGAACCACTAGTGGGACGCTATAGGCTAGGTTAAATGAAGATGTGTCCCACTACGCTGGATTTTTGCAATGACAGTCGATTTTTTTATGTACCTACCAATAGTAGAAGGGGCATTACCATAATATCTCTAATAAAGCTGATACCAGCTGAGGGTTCTTCATCACATCAGATACTCCAGACCTTAGATTTTTGACATCAAATGAAGCGGCCCACCAAGTTGAATATTTTTTGTAAGGGCGGTATATGTCGATCTATAATAGTTTGGTTGGGCTCTTGTGTTTTCTAATCAGGGTCACCAGGTACTCCAGATCTTCGATTATCCTAGTTTTTATAGTTTTCCCTTTATGTGGCCATTAAACCCTAACTCTGTACCAAATTTCAGCTCTCTGAGTTTATGGGAAGTACTAGTTCTATTAGGGCTCTTGTGTTTTCTAATCAGGGTCACCAGGTACTCCAGATCTTCGATTATCCTAGTTTTTATAGTTTTCCCTTTATGTGGCCATTAAACCCTAACTCTGTACCAAATTTCAGCTCTCTGAGTTTATGGGAAGTACTAGTTCTATTAGGGCTCTTGTGTTTTCTAATCAGGGTCACCAGGTACTCCAGATCTTCGATTATCCTAGTTTTTATAGTTTTCCCTTTATGTGGCTATTAAACCCTAACTCTGTACCAAATTTCAGCTCTATGAGTTTATGGGAAGTACTAGTTCTATGAGGGCTCTTGTGTTTTCTAATCAGGGTCACCAGGTACTCCAGATCTTCGATTATCCTAGTTTTTATAGTTTTCCCTTTATGTGCCCATTAAATCCTAACTCTGTACCAAATTTCAGCTCTCTGAGTTTATGGGAAGTACTAGTTCTATTAGGGCTCTTGTGTTTGCTAATCAGGGTCACCAGGTACTCCAGATCTTCGATTATCCTAGTTTTTATAGTTGTCCCTTTATGTGCCCATTAAACCCTAACTCTGTACCAAATTTCAGCTCTCTGAGTTTATGGGAAGTACTAGTTCTATTAGGGCTCTTGTGTTTTCTAATCAGGGTCACCAGGTACTCCAGATCTTCGATTATCCTAGTTTTTATAGTTTCCCCTTTATGTGCCCATTAAACCCTAACTCTGTACCAAATTTCAGCTCTCTGAGTTTATGGGAAGTACTAGTTCTATTAGGGCTCTTGTGTTTTCTAATCAGGGTCACCAGGTACTCCAGATCTTCTATTATCCTAGTTTTTATAGTTTTCCCTTTATGTGGCCATTCAACCCTAACTCTGTACCAAATTTCAGCTCTCTGAGTTTATGGGAAGTACTAGTTCTATTATGATGATCATGAGTGAGTGAGTGAGTGAGTGAGTGAGTGTGTGTCATAAATGCGAAACTTTGCTTTCGCTTAACTTCGGAACTAAATGACCTACAGACTTGAAATTTTGGATTTTAAGTATGTGATTATAGCCTACTAGATGACGAAAATTTCTGCGTTCTGGTCTTATCCAGAGGTTTTCAAATAGGGGCCTGAAAATGCGGCGAAATGGTTCCAGTAAAGGATGGTACGGCAGTGTTTGCTTCGCGCTCGACCTGGCGGGGGCACTGCCGTGCCCCCAGATTTGTTATGCAAGGATGCAAAACTATTGTTTGCAACCAGTGCTAAATTGAGTACCGGACAAGCGAAGGTTATTGAAATTCATAATTCAATAAAAGAAATCTGGGCGTAGCGAGGTATTCAGAAGCACGAGACGCAAATAATAATGCATTCGTGCGAAACACAAAACTTTTCATCTCACAGAAGCGAGGAAATGATTTTGTTAGCCAAGCGGGAAAAACTCTATAGACAACTACTTACAGGCAAAACAGGTGAGTCAAATAAGCTCCTTTTAAAAGCATATTTCACTGTAGTTACGGCTGCCGCACTAAAGTTTTGAGCTTCGTTGGTATTAAAACCATTCGTTTTATTGATAATTTCCTGAAGTTTATTTAACCAGACACAAAAATAATGTGAATAAAAGAATGTTTTTTTTTTCGGGTGCATTCTGAACTTTTACCATATAAATTAAAAATTTCTAGGAGATAAAAAAATAAATTAGTAATATCGTTTGAATAAATTTATTTAACAAACAAACAAACAACATTTAACAAATTATCTATTTGATAAAACAGAAGCGAATTACCTACTGGTATTATAAAATAAATATGTGTACAAAATATTGAAAAGACTATAAGAAGAAACCGCGTTTCTGAATGTTCTATTCCGTGACTTTACCTTCTTAAAAGATGCTTATGCACCATTTACATTCACAGTTTTGTATAGAGAATGGGCACGAACAATCACTTTCGCTGAAATACGCGTGTAAACGAACTATGAATGAGGCTCTTTTTTTCCGACGGGATTTGGCATCTACTTAAACGGCCAGTGTTTTTTTTCTTTTTCAACACCATAGGGCGCGGGAAAAACTGTCCCGGCGTCGCGTTCAAATTTCGAAGTGCACAAAAATGCAGATAGTTTAAATCCGGCCTTTACACGATCGTAAGTTACTAGTAACAGCAAACTTTCCGAGCGTGGGAGATGAAAAGAGAATTATTGAACGGGCGAACGTTTTTCAATACGGAATATGAAGATCGGAACGGAGGAACGGACCGGACATAAGAACATAGACCCAGCTTTACACTACAATTAATATGGAACCTCAATTTGCAATTCGTGCTTTACCCATCCCACCTTTACCTAAATGACTGTATGTTTTGAACCGCAGAATTTACGCAGAATACGACTGAATACTCTTTATTCCGAAGTTAAGGCTGTGTTACAGTGGCCCTGGTCACGAGCAGACTGGGGTGGCCAGAATCCGACCCATTGCTGACCAATTTTTTTTTTAAATAGAAGAAAAGTACAGGCTGCCATTTTCTGCTTTTTCGTAACAAAAAAAGATAACCAGCTTTATCTTTTTTTTGTAATATTTTGAACCATAATAGGTAGCTAGTTGAATATGAATGTATATATAGGGAATAGGTAGTTGGTAAACCCACGCATCTTGGCAGCTGGAGAGGATATCCTCGTCGTCGGGGTATCTTTACTCATCCTTGGTCTATCCCACCTTTAAATGACTTTATGTTTTGAACCACAATAGTCAGCCAGTTGAAATTTTCACAGAATATGACTGTTACTTTAAGGGGATAGGTAGTTGGTAAACTAACGCATCTTGACAACTGGAGAGGATATCGTCGTCGTCGGGGTTTCCTTACTCATCCTTGGTCTATCCCACCTTTAAATGACACTATCTTTTGAACCGAAATAGGTAGCCAGTTGAGATTTTCACAGCATGTGACTGTGTTGTTAAAAGGGGATAGGTAGTTGGTAAACTCACGCATCCTGACAACTGGAGAGGATATCCTCCTCGTCGGGGTGTCGGCTGTGCCAGAGCTCGGTACCTGCGGGCCCTCCTGGCCGCCTCGCCGCGTCTTTACCCATCCTTGGTCTATCCCACCTTTAAACGGCTGTATGTTTTGAACCGCAATATCACAGAATATGACTGTGTAATTATAGGGGATAGGTAATTGGTAAACTCACGCATCCTGACAACTGGAGAGGATATCCTCCTCGTCGGGGTGTCGGCTGTACCAGAACTCGGTGAGCCCCCCGGGTCCTCTCGCCACGTAGTACCTGAGGGCCCTCCTGTACGGGCAGCATGGTAAGCCCGAGATAGGCCCTTCTCTATGCAAAACTGTCAACTTGTCGGTCGGGCTCGAGTTGGCTCTACGCCAACATGGCGATGGAGACAAGAATACAACATTTTTATTAAAATGGCAATAACTACTTTTTGCTCGACATGGCCCTAATCTATTGCCATCTCGAGTCCCGCCTGCCATGCTCGCACAATAGACATGGCACGTCTGACACTCGAGTTCGAGAGAGTGTCAAAACGACCATGCTAAGCATACTGGCCGCCTCGCCGTCGTCTTTACCCATCCTTGGTCTATCCCACCTTTAAACGGCTGTATGTTTTGAACCGCAATATCACAGAATATGACTGTGTTATTATAGGGGATAGGTAATTGGTAAACTCACGCATCCTGACAACTGGAGAGGATATCCTCCTCGTCGGGGTGTCGGCTGTGCCAGAGCTCGGTGAGCCCCCCGGGTCCTCTCGCCGCGTAGTACCTGCGGGCCCTCCTGGCCGCCTCGCCGTCGTCTCCTTCGCACGTGGCGGGGAATATGGCGAGAGTGACGAGCTCGTCCGAGGTGGGGTCCCGGGCGAGGTTGTCGCGCGCCCATCGTTCGGCGAACGACGCTGCGTGCTTCATTGTGGCTGTGGAAGAGGATGGTAAATAGGATAAGATTATAAGTATTTTATTTTAGGAGAGATTCTAAATAGATGGTAAGACATCGTCAAGGCTTCTCCTTATTCACGCCTAGCACGTATGTATTGTATATCTAACTAAATACTTTTTGCTGCGCTGTGGCGTTAGGTAGGTTTAATGTGGTAAATCCCGGCATACATGCCCGTATCTTTTGATTGGTTTAACATAAAAGTTAGATTTTTGACCAATTTTCACAGTTTTTTTAATTTTGTAGCAATTTTTATAAAATTAGTTATAAAATAGTATTGTTTTCATTATTCTAAGCAACAAAACAACAATAATTTTACTCATCTGATTATTTATTTATTTATTTTTTTTTGGAAGGCTAACAGCTTTAGATTATGAGATCTAACTCGAACTTCTTGTTTTTTCGGCAGAAGGTAGGTACCAGTGGTTTGTCTAAAAACTCTGACAGCAGCTCGCGTAGCATGAGGCGGTGTTAGACAGGTGTAAGAGTGTTAGGACTCTGTCCATCCCGCTGCGCTCTATTTCAAACAAAAGAGTGAGATACATATAGTTTTAAACCCATAGATACTCTCTAACACCGCCTCATGCTACTCGTTCGCGAGCTGGGATGGCCACTACCTCACGATTACCTACCTTATTATTAGCATTCTAGTTTCCTTCAGCTACCATCCAAAACCCGTCTGCATCCGCATCTTCGGAGTATTTGCCTATTTGCCTAACACTTGAACCTCAAGTACTAGCCCAAATGTTTGCCTGCTAGCCGTGTATTTGTCGATAGAGACTGGCTGGTACACACGACAGCACGTCAGACTGTACACTTTTGATGTAAAGTCACCCCTACCCCTAACAGAGTAGAGAGCTAGCGTGTAAACGTCGACGTGCTGTCTTGTGTACTACGACGAGTATATGGATATACAAGGTGTTACAAAAGTACCTAACTCTTTTTACAGGGTGTAACCTACTGGCCAACAGGATGTCAAATCTGTAAAAAAAGTTGAAAAAATCAATTTTTATTTTATAACCTCAAAATTGAAAAATTTTCATAACTTGTGCATTTACATAGCTTTGAGTTGTTAAAAAATTGTGAAAGTCAATGAAAACAATATTAAAAAAAATACTTTTCTCCCGTCACATCGTTCACATTTTATTAATTTAAAAATTAACGGAACGTCATAGAGCAAAAAAAAATTTAGGTTGTGATCCCTATCACCGGGTGCTATACCCTGTAAAAAGAATTAGGTACTTTTGCAACACCTTGTATATAATGCATGGCAAAGATAATTATTGTACTCCGCAGTGTGCTTATTCTGTAAAAAAATCCGCACAAGTTGCTAGCCTCAAAATCGGTTTATTCGCGAGAAAATAGCGCTTACCGAAATAAATAATATTTTTTTCGACAATTAATACGAGTTATTTGTCAAAAAAATATTTTTATTTGTGTAAATAATAAACGCAAATAACGAATAACACACAGATCTCTTTTAATTTTTTTTTTTTTTTTAATCGTTTATAGTAAGTTGAATTGGTTTAGTGTCATCCTTGTGGGTAATTTGCATTGGTTAGTGCTTGATGGTACGGAAACCCCAGTGCGCGACTCCGACTCGCACTTGGTTATTTTTTTTTAATTCAGTTTTAGCAAAGTCCACTAAAGCGTAAATTAGAACACCTCGCAAGAATCCAAGGGCAGATGGTATGTGAACCGTGAACGATCAACGACAAAAAAGTTGAGGCACTTTTAGGATCAAACATTTACCATGCAGCGTTTACACGGATCAATTTTCGCCGCACGGCTAGTTAGCTAGTCCCCAATCATTTACATGATCGAACAAAATCGCCGGTGACAAAAATTGAGTGGCAACTTAAAATGTACTGAATTCGCCATTTGGCCAATGACCATTTATTTACACGGTCGATTTTACTCACTAGCCGCGCCGGGCGCCATGCGGCGAGAAAACGGTTTTGGAAGTTCGATTTTATTCGAAAGAAAGAAAGGACGTTTATTATTGGCTAAAGCACACAGAGACAGTATTAGTCACCTGTGGCCTAGCCGAATTGCCATTTATTAGTCCGCGCGCGATGAGAATGGAATGAAAGTATGGAACCTTGTCAAATTAAATCGAAAAACATTGACAAGGTATTATACACGGCGCGCGCATTATACACGGTGGTAGTTTTTTGCCGTACGGCGAAAGTTGTTCATCGGAAATCGACCCGTATCGGTAATGTCCCAGGCACTTCAGCGTCTGAGTAGTCATTTCACCCATCGTGGAAGTGAAGGTGCCACTGGACGGTGTATCAATAAATAAAAAGAAAGGCCGATGTCAGCGACACCATTTGATATACTATCGTAATTTTTATGTCGTGTGGAATCTCAATATTGGATAGATAAAACAATATGCAAAAATATTCAAAATAAAATAAAACAATGTTGGTAAAAAGGTACTCCTACACTGGTTCCAAGTTATCTGCTGCTGTCCGTTCTCGAACTCCGAAGTTCTTCATCAGATCTTCACCATTTTTCATGGGACCATATGGGAAGACCCTTTCAAACAAAAAAATAATTATCAAAATCGTTTCAAGTAGAAAAGGTTCTAAGGTCGAAAAAGTCAGTTTTTGATTTCCCATTTAAGATGAAATACGTCTCACAACTAGCGCCGCCAATGAAAAAAAAAATCATATCTTTTTTTTGGATGCGTTTTTAGCAAAAAACGCTCCTGCGATTTCTCAACGCGAGGCTTAACTATTTTTAGGACCTAAGGTTTGGATTCCAGATCCTAGAACTTAAGAATGCAATCGATTCTCGCCAAAAGTTGCCACTTTTGGCGAGAATCGATTGCATTCGTAGGAAATCCAATGCTGGAATCCAATCCTTAGGTCCTAAAAATAGTTAAGCCTCGCGTTGAGAAATCGCAGGAGCGTTTTTTGCTAAAAACGCATCCAAAAAAAAGATATGATTTTTTTCCATTGGCGGCGCTAGTTGTGAGACGTACGGCGTCTTAAAATGCAAACGGGATTCAAACAATAGGTTAAAGACACCGCCCCCCGTAGGTTCTAAACCACGAGGTTTCCTTGACATTACACGTTATTCAGAATATCGCGATTTGAGAGGTCTATCTCTCGGTAAGGCAACATTTGATCCAGAATGGAGACCAACTCTACTGGGTCTCTACATATTCAATAGCGGAACTTTTAAGAACAACAGTTTTTTTTTTAAGCACTAGGTACCTATTTTAAGTTTTTTTTTCCTAGCCTGTATTTATATTGGTGTACAATAAAGAATATTTTATCTTTATCTTTATCTATAATGTGAGATCCTTGGAGTTTATTTACCATGCTTCTTCTCCAAGAACGATCAGAGCTAGTGAAGCTGGAGAAAAATAAAGTAATAAGTATAGTAATAAGTATTTGATTTATATACTTCTTTTTACTTTTGATAATACCTATTTTGACGTTCAATGTAAATAATTTATTTATGGCATATTGAATAAAACCTTTTTGACTTGACTTGAACTTTTAGGTGGCTTTCTGCTCATCTATATATATAAAAGGCTTAGGTTGACTGACTCATCACGCTACAGCCCAAACGGCTGAACCTATAAGTATGAAATTTGGACAAAAGTTGCGTTATATGGTGGAGGGTTCATTTAAGAAGCGATTTTTTTTTATTTAACCCTTAAGTGGGTCAAAATAGGGCTGAAAGTGTGTATGGGAAAAAAATTTTTTTTGGTCTTTTGTTCTTAAATCTTGATTTTTTGTACTTTTTTTTTAAAATGACTTTACACCTATTTCAGATTTTTTCTCATTTCTATGTTCTTAAGGGTTAAAATGGGTGCCAAAGTTTTTCGATTTTTTTCACCAGTTACGATCGATGCTGGAACAAAACCGCTAATGCCAAAACAATGAAAATTTGACAATAGTTGTAATTTGTGGACACGCTACGGGTTAAGACAGATTTACTTCAAGTTTAACCCTTAAGGCGGTAAAAATGGGGTCCAAAGTTTGTATGAAAAACAAAATTTTTTTGTCCGGATTTACTTGCAACTAAGAATTCGTATATTAAATCAAAAATAATTTAACACCTGTTTGAGCTTTTTTCTAATTTTAGCAGTTTAAGGGTTAAACGAGGTTGAAATGTATGAATATTTTTCGTGATGTAGTGTCAACGTCGGGCCCAAACCGTTTAAGCTACAACTATGAAATTGAAACTGCAGTAGCGTTTTGTAGCAAAACTACCCACCATGAAGAAAAAAATATAATTTTAACCCTTCAAATGCCCAAACCGGGGTTCAAAGTTTGTATGAAATAAAATTTTTTTTTGGTCCGATTAACTTGAAACTTAGTATTTGTATATTAAATAAGAAACCATTAAACACGTGTTTCAGCGTTTTTCAAAATTCTGCCCACTAAAGGGTTAAAAGGGGTAGAAAAGTTTGAAGATTTTTCCTGATTTAGTATCAATGCCAGGCCGAAAACCATTAAAGCTACAATTATGAAATTGAAACTGCAATAGTGTTTTGTGGCAAAACTACCTACCATGAAGAAAAAAATATAATTTTAACCCTTCAAATGCCCAAACCAGGGTTCAAAGTTTGTATGAAATAAAAAATGTTTTTGGTTTGATTTACTTGAAATTAAGTATTAGTATACTAAATCAGAAAAAATTAAACACGTGTTTCAGCGTTTTTCTCATTTCAGCCAATGAAGGGTTAAAATGGGTGGAAACGTTGAAGTTTTTTTCCTGATGTAGTAGCAATGCTGGGCCCAAACCATTGAAGCTACAACTTTCAAATTGAATGTGCAGTTGCATTTCATAGCATTACTACCCACCATCAAGAAAAAAATATAATTTTAACCCTTCGAATGCCCAAACCGGGGTTCAAAGTTTGTATGAAATAAAATATTTTTTTGGTCCGATTAACTTGAAACTTAGTATTTGTATATTAAATAAGAAACCATTAAACACGTGTTTCAGCGTTTTTCAAAATTCTGCCCACTAAAGGGTTAAAAGGGGTAGAAAAGTTTGAATATTTTTCCTGATTTAGTATCAATGCCAGGCCTAAACCATTAAAGCTACAATTATGAAATTGAAACTGCAGTAGTGTTTTGTGGCAAAACTACCTACCATGAAGAAAAAAATATAATTTTAACCCTTCAAATGCCCAAACCGGGGTTCAAAGTTTGTATGAAATAAAATTTTTTTTTGGTCCGATTAACTTGAAAATTAGTATTTGTATATTAAATAAGAAACAATTAAACATGTGTTTCAGCGTTTTTCAAAATTCTGCCCACTAAAGGGTTAAAAGGGGTAGAAAAGTTTGAAGATTTTTCCTGATGTAGTATCAATGCCAGGCCTAAACCATTAAAGCTACAACTATGAAATTGAAACTGCAGTAGTGTTTTGTGGCAAAACTACCTACCATGAAAAAAAGAATATAATTTTAACCCTTCAAATGCCCAAACCGGGGTTCAAAGTTTGTATGAAATAATTTTTTTTTTGTCCGATTTACTTGAAACTAATTATTTGTATACTAAATCAGAAATAATTAAACACGTGTTTCAGCATTTTTCTCATTTCAGCGAATGAAGGGTTAAAATGGGTGGAAACGTTGAAGATTTTTCCCTGATATAGTAGCAATGCTGGGTCCAAACCATTTAAGTTACAACTTTGAAATTTGAACTACTGTTGCGTTTTATAGCAAAACTACCAACCATGACGAAAAAAGTAACAATGTTAACCCTTGAAATGCCCAAACCGGGGTTAAAAGTTTGTATGAAATACATTTTTTTTGTCTGATATACCTACTTGAAACTAAATATTCGTATGCTAAATCAGAAATAATCAAACATATGTTTCAGCATTTTTCTCATTTCAGCGAATGAAGGGTTAAAATGGGTGGAAACGTTGAATATTTTTCCCTGATGTAGTAGCAATGCTGGGCCCAACCCATTCAAGTTACAACTTTGAAAAACTACAGTTGCGTTTTATAGCAAAACTACCAACCATGAAGAAAAAAGTAATAATGTTAACTCTAAAACGGCCAAAACGGGGTTCAAAATTTGTATGAAATTATCATTTTATTGGATTCAGATTAACTTGAAACTAAGTAGTCGTGTATTAAATCAGAAATAATAATTAAACACATGTTTCAGCATCAAAAAGGGTGGAAACATTTTAAGAGTTTTCCTGATTTAGTATCAATAACAATGCCGGAACCATTAAAGCTACAACTATTCAATGAACATTTAACAGTTGCGTTTTATAGCAAATCTACTAAGCATGAAGAAAACAATAATAATGATAAACCTAAAACGGCCAAAAAGGTTCAAAGTATGTTTTTTTGGGTTCATTTGATCTTTACCAATTTGGTCACACACATACACAACACATACACTTCCACGCTGAAACTGCACGACGGATTTGGATGACTTTTGGAATAGAGATAGCTTACAAAAATACACACCCATGACTCTTTTCATGCTAATTTGATAATGGTGAAAGATGTACCCAGGCAACTTCTTATAAGTCTTCGCGGACGAAGTCGCGGGCGAAAAGCTAGTCCATAATAAAATAACATGTGGCCAGTAAAATGGGGCGAAAAAAATGCTCACACACTTGGTGCAATACTGACTGAGTCTACATTATTTATGGGACAGCAGCCTTTTTTTGCCCTATTTTCGGCTAAATTATAAAGGTTGCTGAAATTGATGGGTAAATACTAAATAGCCCGGAATAGGTCAGTTGCGCTAACTAGTGAACACTTACGTAAACGGTAGCCCTCATTAGATAATGAAAAGGTATCTACTTCTTACTTCCTTTGGCCCATGAAAAGGTATCACTATACAGGGTGTTAAAAGACCGTCAACAGACCCAAAAGCCACGCATACTAGACACCAAAACAAAGTACATTTTCGATAAATTATTGCTGGGAAATGATTTTGGTTTTTTAGGTTTTAATTTTGAAAAACATTTTATCACGCAATGGACGTGTAACGCACGGAAGTCATATTGCGCAAGCGTAGGTATAAGTTTATGTTACTTAAGCTTGAAGGGCCGATGTTTAGAATACATTGCGGGTTGCAATTTTAACATCGTTTTTTGTAAGAAATGTTAATAATTTTGATATGGCTTCTTCAGAAGGTACGTTAAAAACTAGGTACTGAATACATTTCTGCAAAAAAAAAGTTTTGAAAAGTCCGACTTTGAACCTCATTATTTCGGAAACCGTTGATTTTCCAGGCATAGTTCTTTGGGCAAAAATGTTCCCTATGATGTGGGGAATACGTGGTTTCCCGCTTTGTTGGCGGTCTTTTAACACCCTGTATACCTATTCTCTTTTTATCTATGAGAATGACACTATAAGGCGGACTTGCGTCACTCAGAGTTAGCAAACTAACTCTGAGTTAACTTGACATTTCCATACAATTTTTGACGTTAACTCAGGGTTAACTGGCTAACCCTGGTTGGCTAAGGGGGCAAAGGCAGATAGGGGGCAAGACTCGAACAGACCTCTCAGAAATTTATGCTCTTATCCAATTGTTTTCGAGTTCCTCTCAAGTTGGACATTGGTTCTATGTTGGCTCCAAAGTGTGGCACAGAAATTTGCCTTTCTTAGACCCGAGCGGGGTGCACCAATGTACCAATAGGTCACGGTTTCCTAACGAGTTTGAAATATCACGTGACTCGAACCTGACATTCGCTGGGAATAAATTATACCTAGGTAGATTTATGCCTCTTTCAACCTATATCATAGGTACGGTTGGCCACAGTCACAGATACCCCATGGCAGCTCTTACCGCGCGCGGAATAAGGGCGCCAATCGAAAAAAAGGGGTATCCTAGCGTGTGGCCGACTGTACATTAATTTGAGTTCAAAGTAATGTAGCTTGGCATAATATTGTGTAATATCAAATTCTTAGACACTTGCAAACACGCCCTACTTTCAGGTTTTTTTTACAGGGTGATATTTTTACAGTTCCTATATTTGAGATACCCCCTTCGGTATAGGCGTAACTTTATCTCAATAACTAGACCTCAGACCTACAACTACGTAATATTTACGTTCGGATGCGTTTCATTTGACGTCGAGATACCATCTATTCAAATAACGCACAATATTGCAATTATAGAGTTCAGAGATAACTTAATAAGCCACCAGAGTAGTACAGTCAGTGACAAACTAGCATATCCCTTGCTGAAGGAACACATGCCACGCGTAATAGTAGCTACTATGGTGCCCTTCCTTCTTTGCCACAGTTTTGTTTTGCCACACTTTTTTCGCGTTCCCGTTTTGCCACAGCGGCATTAAAATAAAATATTATTAAAAAAAGTGCTCCTCTTTCACCACGGCCCATGGAAAGTTCAGTCAGGCTACACAGAAAGTTGTTATTCATATTTGTAATACTTTCTTTTTATATTAATTGTTCTTGGTAGTAAGCTTCTCAGCAATGTTGTGATTATTTCATTCCGACCAACTACAGGGTGCACTCTAAGTCGATAGCGGAACTTTAAGTAGGCTGTCTACTGATCAATACAAATAACTTGTACTAGGTGGCGACAAAAATGGAGCGAAAAAATATCAGCTGTTTCATACATTTGGCGCAGTACTGAGTCGACCTTTTGTATGGAACAGCTGATATTTTTTTCACTCCATTTTTTTCACCACCTAGTACAAGTTGTTTGTATTGATCAGTACAATGCCTACTTAAAGTTCCGCTATCGACTTAGAGTGCACCCTGTAGTTGTGAAAATTAAATTATGCAATACTAATTAATGTTATAAAACGTGAAAAATTCACTTTATGGGTTCTTAAAGCTTTATTTCCTACTGTACATTTAGATAAGAGTGGCAAAAGAGTAAGCCAAAAATAATAATTTAGGTATATATTAATGCAAAGTGTGGCAAAACAGGAAACTTTGTATGAACACAAAAATAGTGGCAAAACAAAAACTCTAACAAAGAAGGAACAACTACTATGAGCTATCCTAGTATGTCGCTAAGTGTACCTAACTCTAATCTTGAACTTGAACTAAAGGGGTTAGTATTGCGATTAGGTGTGTACAATTGATCATATTTAGGCACGTCATTTTGCAAAGTGTTTGCGGTATCATATGTTTTGTATAATAAAGCTGGGCTGGCTGGAAAAAAAATCTATAGAAATAAGTCCGCCCTTGTACAGTCAGCCACACGCTAGGATACCCCTTTTTGTTCGATTGGCGCCCATATTCCGCGCGCGGTAAGAGCTGCCATGGGGTATCTGTGACTGTGGCCGACCGTACATAATTTCTAACATCTCTGTTATTTGAGTATATTATCTTTTTAGTTTTTGTGCAATAAACAAAGCTCAATTAAATTTTATTTAAATCCACGGTAGGTACCTATTACTGAGTTTGGACCGAGTCAACTAAATTAGATACTATTCGAAGATGCTACTCGAATCCATTTTAGTGCACTATGATGAAAATTACCTATCAAAAGCTTCTTAATTGTCGTTTTATTTTTGAAAACTTACCGTCAATCAATACGGTAGAAGCTAGAAGACCAATAACCAAGGAAGCAATTTAATAATATTAGTAATTGAAACTATAGTAATAATAATCTAAAATGTTAATAACTTTTATTAAATATTATTTATTTCATTTATTTATTTTACTTTCGGATGATGTTCTATATTATACTTCAATCACGTGCAAGGCAATGAGATCAAACAAATATCGGCGCACACGCATAAGTGTACCTAGAATCTACTCGTACCTGCACTCGGTGCGGCAAGCAGGAAATTACCTCGGACGGACGTTTGAACCACGGCCTTCCTATCGGCATGGCAACAGGTTTTAAAGATTGTCAGTCGTTACATTTTAGGGCTTTCCAATTTGGTTTATGGCTTCCACAGCCATAAACCAAATTGGAAAGCCCTAAAATGTTTAAAACCTGTTGCCATGACACGGGCCAGCTTGTTCGCGGGTTTCTTCACGATGTTTTCCTTCACAGTTAGCGGTTGGTATTGCAAAGTAGGTACTAAGTACAATAGGGACTGCATCAATAATATTTTTAAAAAATATCGCAAAACATTTCATAAACTCTTAACACATTTCGTTTCTACAAATAAAATGATAAATGGATAATAATTAGAGGTAAACCAATGAAACATTGAAAAAAAAACTACTAGCTTGTGACGTCACAAACATACTAGGTATTCAATGTTCAAATCGATTAAATAAAAAATCTTTCATTAATGGGAAGCTACAAGTACGTTTTCGTTGAGTGTTATTGGTTATTTTTTATTGCGATAAGGGAAAAAAACTAAGTCTGCGCGGACGAAGTCGTGGGAAATAGCTAGTAATGTTCATAATGGTACAAATCCATCGAAATGTTTGGACTAGTATAATATAGGATAAATCGAACGCAATTTATCATATTTATTGCAGCGTTTGCATACCGGGGGGCTATAAATAGGATGTACGCAGTTAAACCTAGACAACTAACTATACATTTGTCTTAGTTTATGACTCGTAGTAAACTACCATTGTAGCTGGGGAGCTAGCTATCAATCGACTTATTTCCTCGTACAAAGCTGGGAGTTGGAAAGGTGATAGAGTAGACTTTTCTGTGCCTGGAAAAAATATTTGAAAAACCTTCGTGAGCACTACACATTTTTCTATTAAATCACGGTTTTTCTCACTTGTATTTTGTCGGTGTAGCCGACTAGTTTCGGCGTTGCGAGGGCTGTCTCGTTCTCCATGATTAAGGTCTCCAAATGAGAACCGAAACTAGTCGACTACACCGACAAAATACAAGTGAATAAAACAGTGATTTAATACAAAAAAACCATTATCATCACTAATTCAAATCTTATCTCGAGTCTTTGATCTACATCAAATTTTATAAGCTTGTCGTGTCGTCATTGTTTCCTATTGAGATTCTATAAGAATTCGTTACGGATCTTACGGTAAAGGTCAAGTGATGTGATGCAAAAACAGTTTGGATCAATACTGGGTACTTGGATAGGTACTCATGGTACTTGAGTTTGTCTATTTAAATATGGACTTATATTGTTTGCTAGCGTAAATTCATGAAAAAAGGCAGATAAGGGAAATCTCGAAAAAATTTCAAAAATTCGATAGATGTATGTAACTGTATGGGATAGCTATTTTTAGGGTTCCGTAGCAAAGGGTTAAACGGGACCCTTCTGTCCGTCTGTCACCCGGCTGTATCTCATGTGAACCATAATAGTTATTAGACGGTTGAAATTGATTTCTGTTGCCGCTATAAGAATAAATACTAAAAAACAGAATACAATAGATGATATGTATTTAAGGGGGCTCAAATACAACAATCGTGATTTTTTTTTTCGTTTTTATAGATAATGGTACAGAACCCTTCGTGCGCGAGTCCGGCTCGCACTTGGCCGGTTTTTGTGATTTCGTACTTTATTTCATAGTAAAAGTGGTTTGATGAGTTGAGCAACCCCCTTTGGTATGACAGGAACAGGGGGTCTACCGACTAAGACGAAGCCGATTACCATTGGCGAAAATCGAAGTTCTACAGGGTGCACTCTAAGTCGATAGCGAAACTTTAAGTAGGCATTCTACTGATCAATACAAACATCTTGTACTAGGTGGCGAAATAGATGAAGTGAAAAAAATATCAGCTGTTCCATACAAAAGGTCGACTCAGTACTGCGCCAAATGTATGAAACAGCTGATATTTTTTTCGCTCCATTTTTTTTCGCCACCTAGTACAAGTTGTTTGTAGTGATCAGTAGACAGCCTACTTAAAGTTCCGCTATCGACTTAGAGTGCACCCTGTATTTATGAAAAATGTAGGTACTGCCACCCAGTTCATTTTACTACCACTCAGTTCTATTTTAATAAATAGAACTTCGATTTTCGCCAATGGTAATCGGCTTCGTCTTAGCCGGTAGACCCCCTAGACCTTTATGTAACATCCTGTAGACATCGACCGACTGAAAACTGACGAAGTCAACTTTTCCCATTAAGTTCTTGCTTCAGAGGAGACTGGGCCTATCTGACGAGATTGACTGAAGCGTACGTGGTCTGGTGGTCTGTTTTGACGAACTGTTAGGTCTACGGCAGGCTGCAGTTTACACTGGTTCTTGATAATGGACGAGATTTTCTAGGAAGGGGAACTTCCGCCGGCTAGGTTTATTAGTTTTCTAAAACTATCTATTTTGCTTTGCCCTGCTAATGCAAATAAACGCTTGAGTACGCTTTACCCAACTTTATATACTTACCCTACAACGCAATGGAATGTCGATGGCGTCCTAGCAGAAAGACAAAACCGGGGTTTTTTTTTTTGTTTTTTTCATACAACAAGCGAACTAATCCTCTAGAATTAGTATCAGAATATTATTTGCCGTGTTCAAAGGTCCTTCGGTCCGACAGCTTTAATAAATCGTAATTGAAGCCGTCAACCTGGGAGCCCATTTTGGCACCATTGCGTTGCAGACTCAGGCCCCTGTTGTCTAAAAATTATGTAACCTTTGACCCGAGAAAACGTTATTGTAATAATAATTATATTTTGATAATAAACAGATGATAGATAATAGAGTGAAGTCAATTTACCTACGCTATTCATGTCAATCACGATTCCACAGAGTCATTAATTATTTATAATGGAATTAATTGTATCACCGCACGCACGACACACACTAATCAATAGATAATAATTAGTCATTCATACTTAGGTTATAATTAGTATACTATAGGCATTCTTCAGATAGAGAGAGAGAGAGAGAGTTCTGAGTAAAGGCACCACAGAAGCGCGTTATTGCGATAATTGTTTTCAGTACATTTTGTATTAGGATGGCCATGGAGTTATACACTGCTGCGGTAATAACGCAGCAACGTTCCTAATACAAAATGTACTGTTAACAGATATAGCAATAACGCATGCGGTACTACCGACCGGTGGACCGATAAAACGCGCCTGTGCACCATTTTCCCATACAAACGTAATTCAGGTTTAATTTCTAAACTACAGGCTGGATTTTGCTGAAACTTGGTTTATATCAGTAGATGACCAATACGGAGATTTGCAAATAGTTATTATAATAAAAAAATAGCCCGAAAGAAATTAGAGCGATGCGTTTTTCGCGCCGAAAAAGGGGTTACTTTCAGCTGTTATTTACTTACATTATTACACTGTCTATTGGAGTCTAACTACCTTGGGAACATCAATAATGTATTGTACTTGTCAGAAAAAAAAGATTTTTATAATAAAATGTAGAAATGGCAGCTGAACTACGAAAAAATCGGGAAAATATATCTATTACATTACAACTACATACTCGCGAAAGGACACGAACACACGTAGACTCATACAGCCGCATAACCGCATTGCCTCTCACTTTTCCCGTGCCCCTTCTCGCCCTGGGTGAAACAGCTATAGAAAACAGTGTTTCACGCGCTTGGCCATCGCTGAGTTCCCACGCTTGTACCTACAGGGAACTCTTAAAGAACACGCGTGTCTGCCGTGCGTTCCGAAACGACCATTTCCAGCGTAGGAGATTGCCCACAACAGCAATCAACGTAGGAAGGAAGTTGACTGATTTCCCCAGAGAAGTTACTAATAATACGATATTATTTCGATTATTTTCCTTAAGAAATTACGTCTTACAAAAGGTATACAAAAGGTAGAGTGAATATTTGACCTTGAGTAATTCTTATTATGATTGAAACCTATGATGACGCCTTTTCATAACGCCTCCTAAAAACAAATACCTTAATTTGAAAGTAAAATTTCACACTTCACGTTGTTACTACAGGGTGCACTGTAGATAGCGGAACTATAAGTCGGATGTCTACTGATCAATACTTGACAAACAAGGTTGTACTAGGTGGCTAAAAAAAAATAAATAAAATAACAATAAAATATCCGCTGTTTTGTACAAAAGGTCGACTCAGTACCTACTGCGTCAAATGTATGAAACAGCTGATATTTTTTTCACTCCATTTTTTTCGACACCTTGTATAAGTTGTTTGTTGTGATCAGTAGACAGCCTAATTAAAGTTCCGCTATAGAATTAGAGTGCACCCTGTGGTTATGAATTGATGTAAAATACTGTTTCATATATTTAAGGGAATTATGGCATTTAGCAGGTGCAGCTTTGGGTTTTTGGTGAAATGCAATATATTTTTAAGAGAATAACTTCAACACGAGAAAAGAGGAATTTATTATTATTCGGACCCAATTTATTCATAGTGTACCGTACTCACATTTAAGTACACACGACAGCACACTATGGCCCGGTTTCTGAATTGAGAATTCTACTAAGCAAACGCTTAACTATCGTTCTGTCACGCTCTTTTGTGAGAAATCCGCAGAGGCGGAACGTTATTTGAGCACTCGCTTAGCGAATTTCTCAAATCAGAAACCGGCAGTAAGGCCCGGTTTCTGAGTAGAATTTTGCTAAGCAAATGGGTAAGTATCGTCCTGTCTCTGAAGATTTCTCACAAAAGAGCGTGACAGAGCGATACGTAAGTATGTGCTTAGTAAAATTCTCAACTCAGAAACCGGGCCTATGGCCCTGTTTCTGAATTGAGATATTTACTAAGCAAACACTTAATATCGTCCTGTCACGCTCTTTTGTGAGAAATCTGCAGAGACAGGACGATACTTATGTATTTGCTTAGTGAATTTCTCAATTCAGAAACCGGGCCTTATGCAATTTTGCTAAGAAAATACTTAACTATCGTTCTGAAATTTTGCTAAGAAAATACTTAACTATCGTCTAATCACTAAGCAAATGGGTAAGTATCATCCTGTCTCTGCAGATTTCTCACAAAAGAGCGTGACAGAGCGATACGTAAGTATGTGCTTAGTAAAATTCTCAACTCAGAAACCGGGCCTTAGTGTGATGTCGTGTGTACTTAAATTTGAGTCTTCATTGCAAAGTCGCCCGTAACGTAAGTGAATAGAGTGAACGCTTGTAAACGTCTACTTGCTCTATTGTGTACAGCCAATGACATTCCAATATGTCATTGTGTACAGCCGATAACACGTCGACCCTTCCACGCGTGCACTCTATTTACTTACTTTTCGGGCGACTTAGCCACGAAAATGTAAAGGTTTACGTTCTGTTGACTGTACGTAGCTAGTCTCTTTAGGTAGGACCTTGCATCTCTAAATTTGGTACTTACTAATTAATTCACCTCGCTTCCATAGTGCTCACTAATTGATATATCGATTTCAGCTCTTATCGTTCAATACTTTGACAAAGTACTTTTAAGTTAGGTACGGTCGGCCACAATCTCAGATACCCCATGGCAGCTCTTATGGCGCGCGGCATAAGGGCGCCAATCGAACAAAAAGGGGTGACTGTGGCTGACTGTACTTACACACTAGGAAACGAATAACTAGTAAGTAGGTAGGTACAATTCAACACCGTAAGAAAAGGTTGTTTGTATTTATATTACGATAATTATGAGTTCAACGAACCCCTCAAGCATGACAAAGACCCTGTATGCAACACCCTGTATACGTCCTGCTACTGGCTACAGTTGCGATTTCAAAAACTTTTAATTAGAATTGTATCAAGACGTTATTATAAGATAAAACAAAATAATAAATACGACATCAAAATTAGCCCAAGCAAAAATTATTTAATGACTGTATTGTATAACACTAGCAGCCCATCCCGGCTTCGCACGGGGTAGAAAAAGACATTTTAAGACTAATTTTTCTACACCTTCGGTTACATTGTTCAAATTTTACCAAGGATCCCTAATTTTTTTCAAAATGAAATGTAGCCTATGTCAAATTGTAAGAATGTAGCATTCTATTGGTGAAAGAATTTTTTAAATCGGCCCAGTACTTTTTGAGCCTATTCATTATAAACATACAAAAATAGGTACAAATCTTTCCTCTTTATAATATTAGTGTAGATAGGTACAGTCAACCACACGGTAGGATACTTCTTTTTGTTAGATTGACACCCTTATGTATTGTGCCCTTATGTCGCACGTGGTAAGAGCTACTATGGGGTATCCTAGACTGTGCCCGACCGTACCAAATGAGTCGGTGCCAAAAGTTAAGTTGAATGCCGTTAACTGTACTTCCTTGGTTTAGTATGAAACTAGCTAAACTTATTTTGCTTGCACTACAGGGTGCACTCTAAGTCGATAGCGGAACTGTCTACTGATCAATACAAACAACATGTACTAGGTGGCAAAAAAAAATGAAGCGAAAAAAATATCAGCTGTTCCATACTAAAGGTCGACTCAGTACTGCGCCAAATGTATGAAGCAGCTGATATTTTTTAGCTCCATTTTTTTCGCCACCTATTACAAGTTGTTTGTATTGATCAGTAGACAGCCTACTTAAAGTTTCGCTATCGACTTAGAGTGCACCCTGTAGATTGCTGCCCTAGGTTGGTAGGTTCACTGGCTTTTCGTGACAATGAGATTCCTGCCACAATCAGCAACAAAAATTATAACACAAACAAAACAACAAGTAAACAAAAGCAAGCGCTCACCTCTCGGGGCCGTGCGTCGGCGCAGCTCGTGCAATGCGCGTGCGCGAAAGACTGACTGACTCAGCGCGCGCTGTTCCTGGGCGCCTATTCTCGGAGGCTGTAGTAGAGGTCAGTGTGGGACCTTTCGAGTGTGGAATTTATTTAAATTCGGATTAGGAGTGCTTTCGTTTTATTTGTTTAACTTATGTGTGTTAAAAGAATGCCGACAGATCCGAAAGGCAACGCATACTAGACACCACAACAAAGTACTTTTTCCAATTACTGGAAATGATTTTGATTTTTTAGGTTATAATTTTGTAATATTTTATTTTTTCACACAATGGACGTGTAACGCAGAGAAGTCATATTGCGCAAGCGTAGATATTAATTTGACACTCACAGACTCACACTCGAGGTGCCGATGTTTAGAATACATTGCGCGTTGCAGTTTTAACTTCGTTGTTTATAAGAAATAAGCAAAGTATTCATAAGGCTGCTTGAAAATAAATGTTAAATACTCAATTCTGAATTCCTGGGTAGAGCAGCAATAGTACATTACTGCCGCGGTCTTTAATGGGTGCGTTTCTGGCGCGCTTTTGATGGCCGACAGAGCGCAGCGTAGCGCAGCTCAAGGCCTTCACAGCGTGGTCAGCATTGCAGCCCTTGATGGACAAGCTGGAATGAAGGCCGAGACCGAAGGTCGAGGCCTTTATAGCGCGGACAGCAAGGGCTGCAAAGATGACCAAGCTTGAAGGCCGAGAGCGTAGCTAAGCTAAGCTCGAGGCCATCATAGCGTGGCCAGAAGCGCACTTATTGCAGACCAAGGCTTGTATAGTGCTTTACTCAAACAATGCGAGTAATTTAAATAGAACCATACCTTTTGTCTTAGTTTACTTTCTGTTGATTTTTCATTCCGCAAACTTTTCGTAGATAAACTTGTATTTTTCCTTTGACTTCGGTGGCAATAGGTACCTTTAAATATCTTATTTCGCTTCCTTTTTATGTTCGGCGTTGTTAAACACATTGAATCGGAGGATTCGTTGCTTGAAGAGTTCACTTTTATTTACAACAAAAACAGCACGCACAGAAAAAATCACTTCGAACAACGCGCGAAGCGGCGAAAACAATATGGCCGCGCTTTTTTTTTCTATGCAATTTGTAGACTGCCAGCACCCAAACAGCCAAATTCTAAATAAATACTTTTTGTGCCTGACTTTTGAGTTCTATTTATGAAACAAAACTCGACATTAATGGATTTTCATACAGTTTTTCTGGCCGCAAAACACGACATTAATGAAATTCCATACAACTTTTCTGGCGCCTAATCAAAGTAGCCCGCAAGTCCTCCTTTGCTCAAAGAAGGTTGTCGAATTAATGACCACATTACGAGCTTTTTTGAGTAAAGTAATATTATAGATTGGCTTTTAATAACAAATTAGCGTAATTCATAAATTAAATTGTTAATACGTTCAAAATTGCATAATTCATTTACACCAGAAGAGTTTGTTGGCAAGAAAATATCGTAAAACCTCGTAAAAATATTACTTCTCTATACCAGCGAATGGAATTATTATAATAGGTAAATTTTAACTTTTTCTTGATTTCGATCACCCACCCACCTCTCAGTAACAAAAAATTGGCGGATGTGAAAAACTGTACAACGTCCTACTCAAGAATCGCCCCCCTGTCCATGATCGCGGACAGTGACTTGAGACGAAAATTCTCTAGCAAAGCAGTTGGGGCCATTGTTCACGTTAATTGCACCTTTTCTGTTGGGCATGCCGAGTAATAGCTCATCCATGGAAGGAACTGTGGAAAATTAGGACTTATTCAATATTTTGTAGGTACCTAGGTACCTATGCAGGTTTACTAGTTCGCGCGTTGTCAATATTTATTGCATATTGCAATGACATTCTAATACAAATGGACAACTCATAGGCGCTCGAAAAAGGTAACTGCAACATTGTGCTTAAATTCAGTGTAAGCACAATATTTTCATTAGACGTTTGATGACTACGCAGCTGACAACATGCCAAAATGTGGTACAAAAAAGTGCCGAAATAACACCTTGATGATGCGAAATAAAGATGGTGTGACCTACCATCGGTTAATTAATATTATTTACATATGATAACAGGAGAAAAGGTACAAATATTAAGAGGAAACTATTAAATTTTCAATAAAAACCATTGATTGTAAACAAATGTTCCTGTTTCTTTCTCTCCCGCGGGTCAGAAAGAGATAGACAAAATGATGCTTCAAGAACATAGTCAGAAAAGAAAACAATGGAGACTCCTTTTGTAAAGTAAAAATTCTAAGGACAAAAATTTTTCGCACAGTTCTGGTCTATCCTTAGTCAGTTGAAAAGGGGCAGGCATTTTCACTAACATGACATTTCGATCTGCCAATTTACTGAGTAAGATGATGGGCTTTAGTTAAAATAATATAACTATCAGGGGCTTAAGTCTCTAACACAATTGCGTGTCGATGGCATCCCACCCAGTATAAGTAGAAGGACAAAACAGGGGTTTCCTCGTTTTTCTCTTACAACCAGCGTACTAATCATCTAGAACTAGAATCAGAATAATATTTCCTGTACTTGCAACAAAAAAAGGACCGACACAGCATGAATAAATCGTAATTGATGCTGTCAATTGGGAGCCCTTTTTGGCACCGATGCGTTACAGACGCAGACCCCAGGCCCCGCCACATTGATACACAAATACTTCAACCTCTTCATTCGGCAGAAGACGAAAGTCGAAGATATCTGGCTAGGCGGGAGTACCAACGGTGGACTAGGGCGTCACGGAATGGTGGCCTAGAATGGGTCGAGGGTCGGTGTGTAGACCGAAAGCTCGATGACATTGTCAAAACAGCGGGAGGACAATGGACGAGATTGGCATTAGACCGAGGGGGTTGGGGTTAAAAGGAAGAGGCCTATGCCCAGCAGTGGCCTTTATTTATGGGCTGGATAAATAAGTAGATTTGTATCACCTGGTTTTTTAAACTTCGCTGTTATTATTTTGCTAGAAGCTATCGAGCTATTCGAAAAGTCGTAGAACAACATTTGTTGGAAATCAAATTTAGGGGTTGACATGTTTCAGGAAAAAAGCTTTATACAAATTATACTTACCTGCCTATTTTTGATACTTTTGAATATAAACTGTTTAAAATAATATCCGCAACAGTTTTTTTTTCCCCATAACAAACAACTAAAATAGGCTATTGCTACTCCACTGCTATCTTTATTCAAATAAACTTCAAAAATCAACTTACGTAGCTTCAAACTGCGTGATTGATTTACATTTCCGCTTAGTGACACAATAAATTTTGAGGGCTTGAAGTGTCAGCAGCAATGTAGAAACAAAAAGTCAGTCGAAGCATAATAGGGTGAAATTAGCGTGTGCCATGTTTCGACTTGGTTATTGTACGGAACAGTTTGTCCATTTGTATTGGAATGTCATTGGCATATTGAATAAAATTTGAATCTGAATCAACTTCTGATCTGCCGTTTTCTTCCGAGTGCACTTTGATTATAAAAACGACAAATGAAATTTACCAGTTTTTTACATTTTGTAGCTAGGTAAGCAGAGTTATTTTATTTATGTGTTCTGGTCTACGAAGCAGTGGCACTGCCCAAAAAACTTGTCGTAGACCAGAACACATAATCGGCTGAATTATTGTTGTTCTGTTGTTTACAATAATGAAAAGAATACTATGTTATTAGCGCGAACGAAAAATCGCTGAACAAAAATAGCTCAGTTTAGCTACAAATTGTAAAAAACTGTGAAAATTTTGTATTTCTATCGTCCCACCTTAAGTTGGCTCTATCACCTTCTTTGCCGACGGTACAAGTGCTGGAAAAGCCTACTCCATCTAAACACGCAAAAGCCTTAATAAGACAGCAACAACAACAACTCGTTCCACGCACTGCATCCTAACCCAGTCGTCAGACATTTTTCATCGGTAGGCTACCTAGAGAAAAATCCGAACTAGATGGAACTTTAGGATGTAATCTTTTACCTATTTACGGACTTTTTTCAGATTTTTCGAAATATCTCGATAACGGTTCGTTTAATTAAGCGGACAACCTCGAAATTGGAATTTATGTAGGATTAAATTTCCTTTAGTTCAACTATTCTAACTTATTAATCAGCTGCCATAGTCACTTTTTCAAAGCTAGAATAATAAAATGTTATAAACCTAGAGACAATTTGTTACCTTCATTGTGAGCAATCGTTTGGTGGTTCTTTATCTTTGAATTACTCGTATTTTGAAGATTTACATGATCAGTATGATACCATTTGACTCTACATTAGGTTATTTACTGTTGACTCGTTATAATGGGGTGTGGCTTCAATGTTTATCTACTTAAGTGAATTGCCTCACAGTTATGTCCCTAAAGATTTGTAACATTGGCAACTTGGTGGATAAATGGATAAGCATAATTATGCTGAAACGAAGCTGAATTAAGCAGTAGTTTTGTTGAACGAGCGAGCGAAGTTCTCCGAGTCTACTGGAACAATCCGGCATTTGTATGTATGTATGTATGTATGAATGTTCGTTCGACGATCACTTGAGTAAATTTTGTCGGATCGTCACGAAATTTGGTAGGCAGGTAAATAAGGTAAAGATAATTTTTAAGTTCAAACATGAGCCAAATCGGTCGATGGGTTGCTGAGATATGGGGTCGCGAGTTCAAAGTTCGGGGCGAACCACTAGTTATAGGTTTGCAGTTTTTATTGCAAAACCGATAATGGTTGCTCTGTACGCAAGTTGTAAGGGGAACCCCATTTGGATTCCGTAGAAAAGATGGGCTGCTTTAGACCTGACGTGGCAGTCGTAGGGTGGTATTCTAGAACGCTACTTAAACTCAGTTTAAACAGAGTTCAGACTGTCGATAAAGCAGTGCATGTTTTGATATGAAGGGAGGGATATTCAAATCAAAACTGCACTGTTTTATCGACAGTCGACACTACTAAACTCTACTTAAACTGAGTTTAAACAGAGTTCAAGAAGGTTTTCTAGTTTGAACTGAGTTTAAACAGAGTTCAAGAAGCTTTCTAGTTTGAACTGAGTTTAAGTAGCGTTCTAGAATACCACCCGTAGAGTCGGAGGTTCTCTACATGCAGAAAAATCGACTAAAAAGATAGACAAAGGCCTAAAGCAGACCATTTTCGTGGTTCTCATGCAAATGTGGGGCACGAAACTTTTTGGGCAAAATTCGAAATTCTAAAATTGAATAGTTTGTAATATATTTTTGTTTGGCTCAACCTTCAGTCTGATTTTGATACGTCTTGTGGCACTATTGTACAAAGAGAAAATTGTAAATAAAATTGATAATTTCGACACGAGAGTTTTCCTGAGAGCATTAAATAGCCCGCCACAACTGGTGACACCCGCACGCTGAAAAATATCTATGAAAATGCCCGACCCGCAACCTTTAAAGTCGGAGGAGCCACGGAAGACGGAACCTAGCCCAAACTAAGTAAGCTGCAGAAGCCTGAAATAGCTACAATATCGCTACACACGACTGATGAGATGAGGCAAGTCGAAGTTTTATCGAAGCTAGTCGAAAAACTAACGCTAGAGCTTGCGGAGCTGCGTGCAAGGAGCGCTTACAGACACCGTCGTCCCTTCAACCGACGCAACCGAACATACTCCAGAAACGGCGTAAGATCTCGTTCGGCATCAAGGAACCATCGAACTCCTCAAGATCCTGACTGGCAATGTCGCTTTCATTTTCGCTATGGGGATAATGCGAGCCGATGCGAGTCCCCGTGCGCAAGAAAAAACAAGACGTCAGAAAAAAACTAGTAGAGACATCGACCGCGGCGGGCGTCGATGTTATAGCCAGTAACCGCCTTTGTGTCACGGACAGACAAAGTCGTGAACACTTCCTCGTGGACACTGGCGCGGAGATATCTGTACTAGCCGTTAAGAAAAAGGGCAAACCGGTGCAGGGTTCATACAACCTCTATGCAGCGAACGGGACCATTATAGCAACGTATGGAGAAAAAACTCTACAACTCAACTTGGGCCTACGAAGAAACTTTACGTGGACGTTCGTCATCGCAGACACGAAAAAGTCAATCTTGGGAGCCGATTTCCTGCGACACCATCGTCTCATGGTAGACCTTCACAGAGGAAGACTGGTAGACACAGTGACAGAACTATCTATCAAAGCGCCTGCAATAACCTACAATGAACCTGCGATCCATCTAGTCAATGAAACACATCCGTACAGCGA
Source organism: Zelleria hepariella (assembly GCA_949319315.1). NCBI lineage: Eukaryota > Metazoa > Arthropoda > Insecta > Lepidoptera > Yponomeutidae > Zelleria > Zelleria hepariella. The sequence continues at coordinate 9,679,249 of OX439396.1, read as the reverse complement.
GCTACTGAAGAAGTTCCCAGATATACACAGGCCCCTGTCTACAAAGATACCTCCTAAGCACGATGTAACGCATCAGATCGAGACTACGGGACCTCCACTCTTTGCTCGACCACGCCCACTAGCGCCTGAAAAGTATAAAGAAGCGAAGAAAGAGTTTGAACGCATGGTCGAAATGGGTGTATGCCAACCATCTAACAGCCCATGGGCTAGTCCACTTCATGTCGTAAGAAAGAGAAATGGACAGCTACGCGTATGCGGAGATTATCGTCGTTTAAACGCTGTGACGATTCCAGATAGATACCCCATACCGAGAATGCAAGACTCCACTTTTCATTTGCATGGCAAGAAAATCTTTTCAAAGCTAGATATCACGAAAGCGTACTACTGGATACCGATGGCAAGTAAAGAAGATACGCAGAAAACAGCCGTTACAACCCCGTTCGGCTTGTTTGAATTCACAGTCATGACCTTCGGACTGCGCAACGCATGCCAAACTTTCGTGCGTATCATGCATGAAGTACTACGAGGCCTAGATGAAATCGCTTTTGCCTACGTCGATGACATACTGATCTACTCCGAGAACGAAGAAGAGCACAAAGCACACCTACAACGTGTCTTTGAACGCTTAAACGAGTACGGCGTTAGCATCAACGCGGAGAAATGCGAGTTTGGAAAAGAAGAGCTGAATTTCCTTGGCTATCGAGTATCAGCCAACGGCATACAACCGCTAGAAGACCGAGTATCAGCAATATCTACGTACCCGAAGCCTACAACGATTGAAGAGCTACGAAGATTTCTTGGAATGCTAAACTTTTATCGCGACTGTCTACCCCGTCAAGCCGACAAACAAAGAGAACTGAATAAAATGTTGCATAATACGAAGAAGAAAGACAAGACACCGATCACTTGGAGCCCGGAAGCAGAGGACGCGTTTGAACAATGTCGTGACAGCATCAAAGAAGCGACGATATTGTCTCATCCGATCCCCGGTGCTGATCTCTCGATCATGACAGACGCAAGTGACCGAAGTATGGGAGGCGTGCTCCAATAGAAAGTTGCAGGAAGATGGACGCCACTCGCTTTTTAATCTAAGGGTGGTATTAATAGTCGTCTGAGTTCACCTACTTGAGATCGATCTCAAGGAGGTAAATGTCAAGCCTTGGGTAATGTCAAACTTGAGTAGCTGTTTGCTTATTAATAGACACGATCTTGAGATTGACATTGACATTAGCCGACTTGCTTGAGTGAGTCGACTTACTTGAGTCGACGCCATATTAATAGAGCCGACTTGAGCTCGGAATTGAGTGAGTCATTCATCTTTTGACAGTCCGTGACGTCTCAATTTCAATACAACGTGGTTTAGAGTACTAGGCATGCATAAAATGTTAAGAAGCTGTAAGATCACTTACTTGAGACCGGAGTCGCTGGCATATTAATAGACACAATCTTACGTGAGTTCACCTACTTGAGACCAGACTTGCGACTGTCATTTCCAAGTGCAGGCGATAGCCGACTCAAGTTCGTGTTTTTCATTACCCGACTACGCAAAGCAAGAAGGGGAGTTATTTTCTTTGATAACTAATATACAAAAATGATGTTTAGTCAGCGCGCATCCAAAGCGAACCTACCGCAAGAAGTTGCAGCTTAACAATATACTTAGGACCATCGTCGACATTCGGAAGTTACGTGGAAAGGGACCTTGTGGTGTGAAATAATTTGTCGTCGTCATTTGACCGGCACCTCTACCACATCGCTATGACTAGCCAGAAAAGTGTTTCTACCAGCCCGAGTTCTTCGAGCTGCAAAACTCCAGCAGTTCAGAGCCCCACAGTCATATTACCAAGAAAGAACTCCGAGGAGCTGAGGTTTAAAAAAATAAGCTGGTACTAAGTTTGAGTTTAGTTTGGTATATAGCCTCAGACGCTCCGGTTTCCTCACGATGTTTTCCTTCACAGTCAGGGAGTGGTATGTATGCGACTTTGAAATAAATTAATGTCATGGGTAGGGTACATGCCCTCATCGGGACTCGAACCAGGATCCCTCGATTCCTAGTCCATTGTTCTACCCATTATGCCACCACCGCGTCACCATCTAAAACTCAAATACTACCTATAAAGGCATGGTAGAATCAGAAGCTACGAGCTTGTACTTGGCCAAATACAGAAGTGTTGTCAAAATTAAGTTTTAATTTCAAAGAAAAACTACTATTTGCAGGCTCCCATAATCTTGTAAGAAACTACACCACACACTAATAAAAAGGCAGAAAGTATATTTCAACTCTTTCCTTACTGAAAATCCGGGCAAAATGCGTTTCACGAAAGAGTTCCCTTGACGAAACTCTTATTACCATGTAATAGGGACTATTTTTGTACAATCCAAGGGAATTATTTCGTGAAACGCACGTACACACGACAACACGTCGACCTTTACACGCTAGTACTCTACTCGGTTACGTTACGGGCGACTTTACAACAAAAGTGTACACTTTGACGTGCTGTCGTGTGTACAATATTATAGAATTTGAGTGCTGTAACGTGAATGACGTCATGTCAATGGTCTGAAGGTATTAGGCGTGCATAAACATCCGGAATCTCTTATATGGCGATTGGTGACAGAAAGTTTCATGTAGTATGATATATATTATGTAGATGGCAGCACAACATACAATTCAAACCTCTTTACTCGTACCTAGTTTTTTTAAGACAATTTGCCGGCCTTCAAAGCCCAGTTGGACCATAGAGGTTACTAGGCATGCATAAAATATAAAGCGGATATAGTAGGGAAAACTTGAGGGTGTGGTATCATTCATACGAGTAGTAGGTATTCAGTAAATTGATACTTGAAGATAAATCTGAATAGGGAAGACCTTCATTAAATTTAATGTTACATAATTATCTAATTTTTTTTCTAATTGGAAAATAAACAAGCCTGGGAGAGTTGTAACATATTTATTCATACAATATTGTTTCCTAATCATCATCTAAAATTTCCACACCTGACATGAATTTGCGCTGAGTCGAGTATTCTTCCCCTCATTTTATGTGTTCATTCTCCACACATTATTCCAGGTTTCGGGACCAAAGCTGGTGTTCTAAAATGCCTTGGTTTTTATCCCTCTTATCATAACGCCCTAACTTCGTCGATTATGCGTCGGACAGTAGGTACTTTCTGATTTTCCTGTAATCAAAATAAAACATTAATGTAGTAGAATGATGTGCGCAACGATCAAACGTTAGGTTTGCAGTCGCTCTATAATTTATTATAAACTAGTTGTGCCCGCGACTTCGTATGCGTTTTTACACATTTGACATTTAATTTAAATTCGACTGTGGAGGAAAAGTCAAACCCCCCACCAAAAAAGAGGGGTGTTATAAGTTTGACAGCTTTGTGAGTGTGTCTGTATAAGTGTTTATGACGGTGTGTCTGTCTGTGGCACCGTAGCTCTTAAATGGGTGAACGATTTGGAAGTTTTAGGTTTATTTTTTATTTGAAAGCATGTTTTCTAGCGAATGTTCTTAGTTATGTTTTGTCAAAATTGGTTCAGCTATTTATTACATATGCTTATTCAAAGCTAAAATATCGGGAGTATTTTAATAGTTATTATTTCTTAACTTGCAGTAGCAGGGCTCAAAAGAAAGCATTATAATAAAATAGAATAAAAACCCTAATCTAAATAATACATTTATCAATTTAATAATAAATATGTATTGTTTACATTAAGTTATCGCCCGTGATAAGATACCAGGAAGCTTAGCATAAGAATTGCTTAGGAAGTAAAAGGGTTTATATGTATCTCCCTCGACGTAGAGTGGGATAGATAAAGTTATAAGCCCATAGATAAGGTCTTACTCATTCTCATGCTAAGCCAGCAAGTAAAGCATACGGCTAATAACTCTGTCTATCCAGCTCAACGGTAAACAATAGTTATTTGTTATGTAAGAATGCAAAATTATTGTTTGCGGCGAGTGCTTGTATTGAATACCGAGCGGTGTTAAAAGACCGCCATCAAAGTGGGAGACCACATAAAGGGTGTTAAAAGACCGCCAAGAAAGCGGGAAACCACGTATTGTCCTCATCATAAGGATCATTTTTGCCCAAGGAACTATGCCTGGGAAATCAACGGTTTCCGAGATAAGGAGGTTCAAAGTCGGATTTTTCAAAACTTTTTTATTGCAGAAATTTATTCAGTATCTAGTTCTTAAGAATACCCTGAAGCTCTGCAGCCCTCCCGCTCGCACTTTTCAACATTTTAATTGATTGTAAGAGAATGATTAAACTTTGGACGATAAAATATAGTTGCAGACATAGATAATAAAGCTATCGACATGTGGACACACTTTTGATTTCATATTCCTACTAATAAAAAAATTTCACAGAACTTCGGTTAAAAGTAGTAGTTCAGTAATATTTATTTTTTAAACTATAAATGTGAAATTTAAAGTATGTCTACATGTCGATAGCTTTATTATCTATGTCTGCAACTATATTTTATCGTCCAAAGTTGAATCATTCTCTTACAATAAATAATTAAAATGTTGAAAAGTGCGAGCGAGAGGGCTGCAGAGCTTCAGGGGATTCTTAACATACATTTTCAAGAAGCCATATCATAATTATGAATATTTCTTACAAAAAACGACGTTAAAGTTGCAACCCGCAATGTATTCTAAACATCGGCACTTCAAGCTTAATTAACATAATCTGATACCTACGCTTGCGCAATATGACTTTTGTGCGTTACACGTCCATTGCGTGAAAATATTTTTTCAAAATTATAACCTAAAAAACCAAAATCATTTTTCAACAATAATTTATCGAAAAAGTACTTTGTTTTGGTGTCTAGTGGCTTTCGGGTCTGTTGGCGGTCTTTTAACACCCAGTATAAACCTCATCATAACGAACATTTTTGCCCAAGAAACTATGCCTAGGAAATCAACGGTTTCCGAGATAATGAGGTTCCAAGTCGGATTTTTTTTTCCGGTTTTTTTTTTTTCGGAAATGTGTTCAGTATCACTTTATTAACATATCTTCTCAAGAAGCTATATCAAAATTATGAATATTTCTAACAAAAAATGAAGTTAAAATTGCAACCCGCAATGTATTCTGAACATTGGATAGCCTAGATTGTGCCCAGAACCAGAACTTATTACGGTCCTAAATTTGACTGAAAACTATTCAGCGGTATTCGCGTGATGAGGTAACACACAGACAGACAGACAGACAGACAGACAGACAGACAGACAGACAGACAGACAGACATAGACCGATTTTTTTGCATTTTTGAATTCAGTATAGTTTACTTAGTAACCCCTGCTAGTTTTTTTCTAAAAATATTCAATGTACAGAATTGACTTCGCTAGAGTTTTATTATAAGTATAGATAGATATAGACTAGTTGTGCCCGCGACTTCGTATGCGTTTTTACACAGTTGACATTTAATTTAAATTTGACTGTGGAGGAAAACTCAAAAGGAAGGTTTTTTTTAACCCCCGACCAAAACAGAGGGGTGTTATAAGTTTGACAGCTTTGTGAGTGTGTCTGTATAGGTATGTGTTTATGAGGGTGTGTCTGTCTGTGGCACCGTAGCTCTTAAATGGGTGAACGGTTTGGAAGCTTTAGGTTTTTTTTTTAATTTGAAAGCTGGTTTTCTAGCGAATGTTCTTAGTTATGTTTTGTCAAAATTGGTTCAGCTATTTATTAAATATGCTTATTTGAAGCTAAAATGTCGGAGGTATTTTAATTTAATAGTTATTATTTCTTAACTTGCGCTAGCAGGGCTCAAAAGAAAGCAATAGAATAAAATAGAATAAAAACCCTAATCTAAACAATACATTTATAAATTTAATATGTATTGTTGACATTAAGATATCGCCCGTGATAAGATACCAGGAAGCTTAGCATAAGAATTGCTTAGGAAGTAAACGGGTTTATATGTATCTCCCTCGACGTAGAGTGGGATAGATAAAGTTATAAGCCCATAGATAAGGTCTTACTCATTCTCATGCTAAGCCAGCAAGCAAAGCATACGGCTAACAACTCTGTCTATCCCGCTCAACGGTAAACAATAGTTATTTGTTATGCAAGAATGCAAAATTATTGTTTGCGGCGAATGCTTGTATTGAATACCGAGTGGTGTTAAAAGATCGCCAACAAAGTGGAAGACCACATAATAGTCCTCATCATAACGAACATTTTTGCCCATGGAACTATGTCTAGGAAATCAACGGTTTCCGAGATAATGAGGTTCCAAGTCGGACTTATATTTTTTTTTTCGTATTTTTTTTCAGAAATGTGTTCAGTATCACGTTATTAACATATCTTCTCAAGAAGCTATATCAAAATTATGAATATTTCTTACAAAAAACGAAGTTAAAATTGCAACCCGCAATGTATTCTGAACATCGGATAGCCTAGATTGTGCCCAGAACCAGGACTTATCACGGACCTAAATTTGACTGAAAACTATTCAGCGGTATTCGCGTGATGAGGTAACACACAGACAGACAGACAGACAGACAGACAGACAGACAGACAGACAGACAGACAGACATAGACCGATTTTTTTGCATTTTTGTATTCAGTATAGTTTACTTAGTAACCCCTGCTGGTTTTTTTCTAAAAATATTCAATGTACAGAATTGACTTCGCTAGAGTTTTATTATAAGTATAGATTCGCTTGGCAAATTACTACTTTCTCTACGTAAACATAACCTCTAAAGTTATATTAAATGCGCAAAAAACGTTGATGATGGGGTATTTTAAAGACCTAACTGACGATATCTGTAACTTGTATCGTGAACTAGACGATATCTGTAACTTGTATCGTGAACTATGTATATTTTATACAATTATAGTGAATAAATACCTGTCTTGTCAGCAACTCGTTTGTAGAGGTCATCCAACTGGGTCCGCTAGGTACTGAAGCTCGAAAAACGGAAGCTCGAATAACGGAAGCTCGAATGAACTGTAGCTCTCTGTTGGAAGTTTCCGGCATGATATTTTTCGGCCAAAATATTGAAAATAACTTCTCTGGCGCCACTTATTATCCATAACCGACTAAAACGTTCAATATACTGAAAATCACAAGAATTTACGAGACATTTTTATAATAATTATTTTCGTAGTTTGACTGATGTTTGACAGTAGAAAAAGTTTTTTCTTTTCTTCGACAGTTCTGAAAACCGTGAAAAAAGTTGTTCACCTTACGAACCTCTTTGAAGGTCAAACTGAGGTTGTGGCTAGCCTCTTTCTAATGTATGGTAGCCTAGTACATTCTTTACTCAAGTCGTTGAATTAGTTCATTCTTGACTCAAGTCGAGGACTTGAGATCGGTCTCAAGTAAGCGCTGCTTTATTAATATGCTGAGTTACTCACTCAAGATCAAGCTCTCTGTTGCCAAAGTAATGAATAACAATGCTGAATAAAAATGGCTGAAGCGAGTCAGATCTGATCCTTTTTGTCTAGACCAGGATGCCGCTACAAAATTGTGTCGTCATATTGAACGAGCGATCGAAGTATGTTTGTATGTTTGTATGTATGAATGATTGTGTCGTCATAAAAATATAAAGGCGGCTTAATGGAATTAAAAGAATTTTAAAATTCTAATATCCAAATCCAAATCGGACGAAGAGTGGATATGGGGTTAGCAAAAAGTTAGTCATCCTGAGTTCACAGTTCGGGGTGAACCACTAGTTATTATAATCGAGTATCTATTTGGAGTAGAGTTCGTGTTATATCTTGTAACATCACTTTTATGTTTGTGGAATCCTGGACTATTATAGAAATGTCAAGTTGCCAACTGAATAACACCGGACCATGGACAATTTTATGGACCAAAAGGAGGCCAAACTCAGGTTGTGCCTTTTCGAATAGTCTCTTTATAATGTATGGGCGCCTAGTACTTTTGAGTTGGGTTTAAGCTTTTTGACCACATTTTGAACCTTAAATGGTATGTATCATTCGTTCAAATAGTTCATTCTTTACTCAAATCGAGGACTCAAGTTCGCGCCTAAGATAGGTTTATTAATAAGCCAATGTCTCAAGTCGGTGATTTTTGTTTTCTGAGTTCACCTTCTTGAGACCGATCTCAAGTAGGTGATCTCAGAGGACTATTAATACCAGCCTAAAAGCTTGAGTGAGGCACAGAAGAAGTACAGCGTGTACGATCGCGAACTACTAGCCATGTACACCGCCGTTAAACACTTCCGACGTTACATAGAAGGAGTTGATGTGACTATCTACACAGATCATAAGCCACTGACCTACGCGCTTACGAAGCCGCCGAGTAACTGCGATACGCCACGAAGAGAGAGACAGCTACAGTTTATTAGCCAGTTTTGCAACAAGATTGCCTACGTAGAAGGCGTGAACAATCCTGTGGCAGACGCTTTATCTCGGATCAATGAGATTCAGTGCCCTAGCTCGATCGATTACGAAGCACTGGCCGAAGAGCAAGACAAAGATCAAGAGTTACAAGATCTCTACAAGAAAAGCAACTTAAAGTTTACAAAAGTTACTCTACCTGGACTGAAGAAACCTATAGTATGTGAAGCATCAACGAATACGCCGAGGCCATACCTACCGATGTTATTCCGTGAAGCAGCCTTCAAAGCACTGCACGAGATAAGCCATTCTGGTATACGAAGTACGAGAAGACAGATGACTGACAAGTTTTTCTGGCCGGCGATAAACAGAGATGTGACATCATGGGCGAGAAGCTGCATAGGATGCCAGCGAGCCAAGATACACCGTCACAACGTCACACCACTTGGACAGTTCCCAGAGTCCAACCGTTTCGAGCACCTCCACATCGACATTGTAGGACCGTTGACACCATCCAACGACTACCGGTACCTAGTCACGATCATAGACCGATGCACAAGATGGCCAGAGGCAATTCCTGTCCGAGACATCACCGCAGAAACAGTCGCCAAAGCACTCTACGAAGGCTGGATTGTACGTTTTGGTTGCCCGCTACGAATAACTACCGACCAAGGAAGGCAGTTCGAGTCGTCGCTATTTCAAGAACTGATGAAAGTACTCGGAGTGACTAGAATCCGTACCACTGCCTACCATCGTCAGTCAAATGGTCAGGTTGAAAGATGGCATCGAACACTAAAAGCTGCGTTAATGGCAAGAGGCTCAAGCACGAGATGGTCAGAAGAGTTACCTACAGTACTACTGGGTCTACGAGTTGCTCTACAGCGAGAGTCAAACATGAGTCCTGCGTTATTTACCTACGGTACTACACTAAGACTGCCAAAAGACTTGTTGTTGCCAACGAAACCGCATGCTAACGATGCAGAGTTCGTACGCCGCCTCAACGATACGATGGAAGCAATAAGGCTGGCGCATCAGAACAATAACAGTCAACGTGCAACGTTTATACATAAGGATTTGTCTACGTGCACACATGTTTTCGTTAGAGTGGATGCTACGAAAAAGCCACTAACGCCACCGTATGATGGGCCATACGAAGTTTTAGAGAAACATGAAAAGTTCTTCAAGCTTCAGTATCCAAGACGGACTACGCTGATATCCATAGATAGGCTGAAGCCAGCGTTTATGTGCCCTGAAGAAGAGTTGACCACGCCGAGTGCCTTTACCTCTGCTCAAGAAGAAGAAAAGCTGAAGAAAGATTACGTGACGCGCTCCGGCAGAACAGTTCGTCGAGCCGTACGCTTCACTTGAAGGGGGGTAATGTGGGGCACGAAACTTTTTGGGCAAAATTCGAAATTCTAAAATTGAATAGTTTGTAATATACTTTTTCATCTCCCACGCTCGGAAAGTTTGCTGTTACTAGTAACTTACGATCGTGTAAAGGCCGGATTTAAACTATCTGAACTTTTGTGCGCTTCGAAATTTGAACGCGACGCCGGGACAGTCTTTCCCGCGCCCTATGGTTTTGAAAAAGAAAAAAAACACTGGCCGTTTAAGTAGATGCCAGATCCGGATGGAAAATAAAACCTCATTCATAGTTCGTTTAAACGCGTATTTCAGCGTAAGCGATTGTTCGTGCCCATTCTCTATACAAAACTGTGAATGTAAATGGTGCATAAGCATCTTTTAAAAAGGTAAAGTCACGGAATAGAACATTCAGAAACGCGGTTTCTTCTTATAGTCTTTTCAATATTTTGTACACATATTTATTTTTAAATACCAGTAAATAAAAAAAATGCTGCGCTTCTGTTTTATCAAATAGATAATTATGTTTTGGTTTGTTAAATACATTTTTTCAAACGACATTACTGACTTAATTTTTTATATCCTACAAATTTTAAATTTATATGGTATAAGTTCAGAATGCACCCGGAAAAAAAAACATTCTTTTATTTACATTATTTTTGTGTCTGGATAAATAAACTTCAGGAAATTATTAATAAAACGAATGGTTTTAATACCAACGAAGCTCAAAACTTTAGTGCGGCAGCCGTAACTACAGTAAAATATGCTTTTAAAAGGAACTTATTTGACTCACCTGTTTTGCTTGTAAGTAGTTGTCTATAGAGTTTGTCCCGCTTGGCTAACAAAGTCATTTCCTCGCTTCTGTGAGATGAAAAGTTTTGTGTTTCTCACGAATGCAATATTATTTGCGTCTCGTGCTTCTGAATACCTCGCTACGCTCAGGTTTCTTTTTTTGAACCACTCGCTACGCTCGTGGCTCAATTTTAGAAACCTTCGCTAGCTCGGTTTTCAATACAAGCACTCGCCGCAAACAATAATTTTGCATTCTTGCATAACAAATAACTATTGTTTGGCTCAACCTTCAGTCTGATTTTGATACGTCTTGTGGCACTATTGTACAAAGAGAAAATTGTAAATAAAATTGATAATTTCGACACGAGAGTTTTCCTGAGAGCATTAAATAGCCCGCCACACAAATAACTAGTGGTTCGCCCCGAACTGTGAACTCGCGACCCCATATAAACTTAACAACCCCATATCTCGGCAACCCCTCGACCGATTTAGCTCATGTTCGAACTTAAAAATTTTCTTTGCCTCATTTACCCGCCTACCAAATTTCATGACGATCCGACTACATTTACTCAAGTTATCGTCGAACGAACATTCATACATACATACATACATACATACATACATACATACATACATACATACAAACGCCGGATTGTTCTAGTAGACTCGGAGAACTTCGCTCGCTTCGCTCGCTCGTTCAACTACGTATATTGCAAATGGTAGAGTTCCGGTTTTACAATTTAAATTTTAATATTTAAGTTCTCTATCCTTTTTTTCTACGACCAGATTTTTCTATCTCAGACTGTACCTACAAATACTATCTTTTACTTACTAATATTTACGACCGAGCAGTGTAAGCACACCCTAAAGTTCAATCATCAACAAACTCTATGTCTGGCCACCTCTCATCTGAAACATTTTTCACGTAACCATGGGTCACCAAACGCGGTGACTTTTCTGATCAACCAAGGTAAGTTACACCCTACCGTCGATCTTATTTCTGTGTAATATGGGTGATATTTCCTTGTTAGAGTGGCCTAGGTATACGGGCAGGGGTATAGGCCGATGTGCGAACCCAAGGCAGATCAATAAAAGTGCCAAAACCGTGAACAGCTGGCGAGAGCGGGATTCGCCAATGCGCAGGTCTGAGGTGGTGTTGCCAGGAGAAATGTGGGGAAAGTGCAAAATTTTTGGGAATTTATTAGGGTGAACAAAAAAAGTATGGTGGTAATTTTCTCTGAAGTTCCTTCTCAAATTGAGTAAATTTTTTTTGAAGAAATACTAACACTTTAAATGATGTCTAGAGAAGCTCAAGGATACTAACCTTGTGTGTTGTGTGTATTGGTCTGCTGCAAATACCTACTAAACTCAAATTTTTAATTCGAGTCCACGGAATGACAGTTGCTAGTATGGTACTGACAGATAAAGCCTTTGTAACAACTGTCATTCCGTGGACTCGATTTAAAAAATAGAGTTTACATCCAAGGTGTTGCGAGGGCAGTGTACCATCATTTACAAAACACACACCAAGCGTATTACCTGCTCTACCAAACATATTGTTTGCCGAAACGTCATAATAAACAATAATAATAATCGCGATTCTTTCAACCCATTTTGAACCAAATAGATGATTATAATAAGGGGGGAAATATCTCTACCACGCAGCGGGCGAAGGTGAGCTGAAGATAATGGTGTCTTATTTTATACACTTGCTTGAAAAGAAGAATTTATTAATCCTTTAATTTTAGAAATAATGAGTGAGACTATGCATTTCTGGGGAGATTGTCCGAAACTCTAGCAACACTCTCACAATAACGTCAAAAACCAATCTGGAGCGAATTTTTCGCCCAGCAAAATTGAATTTTGTTTTAATTATGAATGAAAACGTGTTAAATTCCAACGTAGAATAGCATGATAATAATGTTTTCATCCAGACAAACCTAAAAAAAATACGGCGGGAGAGATTTTCGCATTTTTTTTGTAAACTATCATACATTGTTATTGGTAGCTTTTAGATCGTTGAATAAAGTGTTAAGAATTAAATAGTTGTTCAAATTGTTGTTGTTATTAGAACTAGGTGTTAAACATTTGTTGCTGTCTTCCTTGCTAGGACATATCTTTGGCGGTTGTGTTGTTGTACTTTAGGACAGATTTATAGACTCCAGTGCTTGAACGTACAGTTGGAAAAAGTCGTGCCTGATTATTTTGAAGAAATTTCATCGACAGTGAAAGGTAAATAACTAAGTGTGTTGTTTGTTAGATGAAGACTCTAGAAGTCTAGACTGTTGTATTCATCTATACTGTCTTGCTTACTAAATTACGTTATCATAAATTGGTTACCTATTAAAATTACTATGTTCCTACCTACACGTGAAAAATGTAGAGCAGCTGACTTTATTCTAGTAGTTTCAGAAAAAAACAAACAAGACTTGTTTGTTTTGATGAGTAAAATATATGTACAGTCGGCCACACTCTAGGATACCTTTTTTTGTTCGATTAGCGCCCTTATGCCGCTCTCGATAAGAGCTGCCATGTGACTGTGGCCGAAAGTACATAGGTACAGTCGGCCACACTAGCGTACCACAAGGATACCCCTTTTTGTTCGATTGGCGCCCTTATTCCGCGCGCCGTAAGAGCCGCCATGGGTTATCTGCGACAGTGGCCGACCGTACATACCTACTATTGCATTTATAAAATTTTTGACAAGGCATGTTTTCGTAACACCAAAATAGTAGAGACTTCCGATAACGCTTAACTTGAACACTAGATGGCGCTCATATCTTTTCCAGTTGTACACACGACAGCACGTCGACGCTCACACTCTACTCGGTTACGTTAGGGGCGACTTTACAACAAAAGTCATGCTGTTGTGTGTACCTTTTCGTAATTTTTAACTCCCGATCAAAAAGCAGGGTGTTATAAGTTTGGCTGCTATGTGTATGTGAGGGTTGTCTGTGTGTCTGTCTGTGGCACCATAGCTCGTAGCTCTTAAACGGGTGAATCGATTTGGATGTGTTATTTTTATTTGAATGCAGGTTTTCTAGCGAGTGTTCTTAGATAGAGTTATGTTTTATCAAAATCGGTTCAGCTGTTTATGAGATACGCTAATTTGAAGCTTAAGGCCCAGTAGGACGCACAAATAGCGCCGCCAATGAAAAAAAAAATCCTTCTGGATGCGTTTTTAGCAAATAACGTTTTTAGTAAACGCATCCAAAAAGAAGATATGTTTTTTTTTTCATTGGCGGCGCTAGTTGTGCGTCCTATTGCGTCTTAAATGTAGGGGGTAATTTTAATTCACCTAGTAGTTATAATTTTGTTGTTCGGTTCAGAGCAGCTACCACGAGTGCTTGTCACTGAAAGTGTTAGGTTGGATAAACGACCTTACTAATACAAGGTGTTACAAAAGATGCTAACTCTTTTTACAGGGTAATAGCGCCCGTTGAATAAGGATCACCACCTAAATATTTTTTTGCTCTATGACGTTCCGTTGATTTTTAAATTAATTGAATGTGAACGCTGTGGCGGGAGAAAAGTATTTTTTTAATATTGTTTTCGTTGACTTTCACAATGTTTTAACAACTCAAAGCTACGCAAATGCACCTACACCCACAAACATATTTTTAAATTTGAGCTAATACCAAAAACTAAAAGTTATGAAAAATTTTAAATTTTGAGGTTATAAAATAAAAAAAGGATAATTTCAACTTTTTTTTACAAAATTGACATCCTGTTGACCAGTAGGTTACACCCTGTAAAAAGAGTTAGGATGTTTTGTAACACGTTGTATAAGTAGTAATATGATACATGACAGACGTCTGGCAGACAGTCGCACTCATGGTAGCTACTTATTGATCAGTTTTTCTTGACTTTGGATTTTTTTTCAGAATGCAACACGACCATTTTGTGCACAAAATTAAATCAATCAAAATAATGCCATCATCTGTTTCCATCAGATATTGCTGCATGTTCTATTGCAGAAGGGTTTCATTTTTATGCTTCATTGTTGTTAATAATTGACAATTGAGAAATTATTATTTACAAACTATATACAGGGTGTTAAAACTTATCAGACGACGAAATATAAATAGCTCTACGTGATTGGCACTTTCACGCCATTTCGCACACTACCTCGTCAATCCCTCGTTTACCTCGTTACGACACTCATTACATGTGAAATCGAATGAAAATTATACCAAATTATTCACATTAGTGATTAATTAGTGGGGTAACGTGTTACAAATGCGGGTTTAATTAATCGATTGATCAACCAAAACAATAACACCTGTATGGAGTAATTCAATATCTAACATGCAACGCACGTTGGCCAAGTTTTGTTTAATTTCCTCGCAAATTGAACGAGCGAGCGAAGCGAGCGAAGTTCTCCGAGTCTACTGGAACAATCCGGCGTTTGTATGTATGTATATTTGTATTGTATGTATGTACCTATGTATGAATTTTCATTCGACGATAACTTGAGTAAATTTAGTCGGATTGTCATGAAATTGGCAATCGGCAGGTAAATGAGGCAAAGAGAATTTTTAAGTTCAAACATGTTCAAACATGTTCTCGCTTCGCTCGCTCGTTCAATAAAAGTCCACTAGTCATATAATAGTCTTTACAAAAGTTGTGCACAAGAATGTCTCCAAAAGGCTTCGCGGGCTTTTCAGGTAGAGTTTACTTTACCCTTACCATAGGTATAGCAAAGCTTAAAAGTTTAACGTAATCCGTCTTGCTTGAAGTTTTACGCCGGAGTCGCAACGAAGAGTTTTGTTCACAAAGACGTACTTGGTTGGTTCAACCGTGAATTTAAATTAGTAACTAATTTTATCCCGCGTCTTTGTTTTCTACTCGTTATAGGAGGACCAGTGGGCCATTTCAACTAGACACGCGGTAGCGTGTCAAGCCAAGTCCAAGGAAAACTGACGAGCGCACCGTATTTATATTTACTCGAACCATTTGGACCCACTTTTTACCCCTTCATAACTCTTTCTCTAAACTTAAAAAAACTATTTTACGTAAACACATGTTTGGCTCATTGATTGAGACCCCTGAGATTAATCGTCAAATTTTATAAATACAGATGAAATGGTTATTGCGATATTAAAGTCTAAAAATCGGCATGATGTCAGTGGATGATAATATGACGCGGCAAGTTTTTACAGGCAAATATATTTAAAAAATACATGTTAAAACTAGCCGCGTCATATCCTGAGGTTCTATTTATTCTCAATTATCTGATTTATGTAAATAATTCGTCTGTGGTTTAACAACTCAATTTCAGGATTACCTAAAGAACTCTACTTGAGTTTGATAATCGTCTCATTTCTTTTGTCGGTGAAATCAATAACCGCCACGCATATTATTAATATTGAGCTTGACTCCAAAATGTTCCAAAATGTAAATGATTTATGATTTTGGTGGGATAAAATTGACAGTGACAATCTGCTATGACAATTCGATGTACACACCACAGCACGTCCACCCCTACACGCTAGAACTCTACTCGGTTACGTTACGGGCGACTTTACAACAAAAGTGTACGGTGATACGGTCTCACGTGCTGTCGTGTGTACACTGCGTGTGCGTAGCCAATCAAGTTTAAAAAGGTTACAAAACTGGTTAGATAACTAACCGAACAGTCAATGTACACACGACAGCACGTCGACCCTTACACACTAGCACTCTACCGAAAAGTAAAAGTTTAGACTCTGACGTGCTGTTGTGTTGTGTGTACATCGAATTGTCATAATAAACTATGAATTGTAATTTTATGAAATGGGCCACGGGCAGTCACGGAGTGGCGGCCGAAAACCGGAAGGCGGTCAGTCGGCAGTCCGTCCGGCCTCTACTTGTGATGCTATTTTAATTTATTTTCATAGCGTCAGTAAAAAAATTGTTAGTTCTACGTTCTATCTTAAGGTTATGAAATTGTAAATACACAAAAATGTTTAATGGTTGTAATCTAAAAGGATTAAATGTTATTGCATTAATTGAATAAAACGTGATAAAACTCGAGCAGACACCCACGCGCACAGAAAACACAAGCAAGTTTCGACGCGAGTTTGCCATAGACAACTAGAGTTTGCCGAAATGCTGACGCTACAGGACCGCGAGCGTCTCAGTTCCAAAAGGTATTATCCCTTTCTGATACCGCACGGATTATGAGTTACAGGCGACTTTACAACAAAATTGTACACTCTGACGTGCTGTCGTGTGTACAACCCTATAATTATTATCTCGGCAACCCCTCAACCGATTTGACTCATGTTCGATTATTTATCACCATTCTACCAAATGTCATAACGATAATGCGAAATTTACTCAAGTTATCGTCGAATGAACATTCATACAAGGTGTTACAAAAGTACCTAACTCTTTTTACAGGGTAATAGCACCCGGTGATAGGGATCACAACCAATTTTTTTTTTTTATTATTGAAACGCAACTTTATAGTATTCGGACAGAGTATCTTTTTTTTTCTGGGTCTCTTACCGCCCCCCTTTAGGCCTGCAGCGCCCACAAGGGGGCGTTATCGCCCACGTTGGGAAAGACTGGTATAACCTAATGAGTAATGATGATAGGAAAAACTCAGCAGATCCTATTTGCAGCTCTAAATTACATGTTCGTGGAAATCCTAGTTACCTAGATGTCTGTTGTTGAAAGTTCAACGTAATACATCCTAAAGTTTATAGAGTTGCGACACAAATTGTTCGCTCACAACGTACAGTCGGCCACACGCTAGGATACCCCTTTTGTTCGATTGACGCCCTTATGCCGCGCGCGATAAGAGCGGCCATGGAGTATCTGAGACTGTAGTCGACCGTACCGACCCGTTGTTAAATTCAAAGCGAAATTTGCTATTATATTGTATGATGAATGCCTGATGTGAGGGTGTATTGTAGTGTATGCTCATTATTTCAGTATTTGCAAACTTCGGCGCATGTAGGTATATAGTTTCAGATCCATAACCAGTTGCAGAAATAATTACCTTGTCGCTAAATAATTTTATTTGAACAGTTGTAAATAAGGGGTGTATTTTTGTAAATAAGGGGTTTTTGTAAACAGTTGTAAATAAGGGGTGTATTTTTGTAAAAAAAATTGTAAACAGTTGTATTTTTGTAAACAGTTGTAAACAAGGGGTGTCTTTTGTGTAGCGGTTGTAAATAAGGGGTGTATTTCTAACCCCCGACATAAAAAGAGGGGTGTTATATGTTTGATAGCTATGTGTGTCTGTCTATGTGTATGTCTGTCTGTGGCACCGTACGTGCCTCTTAAACGGGTGAACCGATTTGGATGCGGTTTTCCTAGATTAGTTTTATCAAACTCGGTTCAGGCGTTAATGAGATATGATTATTTGAAGCACGAAAGAAATGTTGGGGGTATTTTAATTTTTGACTAGGTAGTTATTACCCTATTTTCTTATACTTTACTTAAGAGGGCGTTAAAGCACCATTTTCCCATACAAACGTAGTTCCGGTTTAATTTCTAAACTACAGGCTGGATTTTGCTGAAACTTGTGTGGAGGTTTGCAAATAGTTTCTAGAATAAAAAAATTGCCTGAAAGAAATTAGAGCAATGCGTTTTTCGCGCCGAAAAAGGGGTTACTTTCAGCTATTATTTACTTACATTATTACACTGCCTATTTGAGTCTAACTCTCCTTGGAAACATCAATAATGTGTTGTACTTGTCAGAAAAAAAAAGAATTTTGAAATACCTATATAAAATGGCAGCTAAACTACGAAAAAATTAGGGAAAATAGATCTATTACATTACAACTACAACTAGATACTCGCGAAAAAACACGAACACACGTAGATTCATACAACCGCATTGCCTCTCACTTTTCCCGCGCCCCGTCTCGCTCTGGGTGAAACAGCTATAGAAAACAGTGTTTCACGCGCTAGTAAAAATCTCAATTCAGAAACCGGGCCAAAGACACCGAGAAAGTGCGTTACTATGGCAATGGCAACGGCTTGTTAGAGGCTTGTTATACGAGTAGAATATTCATCCCCCATAACATTATTAATTTACCTACTTCAGAAAAATAAGCATAATCATACGATATAACCCGTGTGATTAAGAAAACATTTATGATGAACTTCAAAACACTCGCCCTCTCACTCTAATTAATAAAGTCAAAGCGAGACAACGCTAGGTTTTTAACTCCGTCCTAAATGTTTTCTTTAATGACACGGGTTATACCAAGAAGAGTGTAAGATACCTACCTACCTATTTGGTTGGTATGTGGTTTTTTAAATAAATATTTTTTCTTATCTTATCTTATACCTAATACTGATACGTTTTATGGTTCCATATCCATAGGGTGTCAAAGGGCTCTTTCTGTCAATCCATCTCTCCGATCTTTAAAGGTTTTTGGTCTTTGGAACCAATAAAGTGAAACTTTCCTTTCCTACTCGTACATAAAATAAAATATATTTGAAACATTTACAATAATTGTATTCGAAACGGGTCGAATCGCGATTGGTTTTTAGGCAAATTAATTACCTTATTTATCCCGACGTTTCGGCCGCGTTACAGCTGCCGTGGTCGCGGGTAGACTGAAGCGGAGAGTGTTTTAATTATTGTGGTGACAGTTGGGAAAGTACCCTCACATCACTATTTGTCATTTGCAGTGGGCCGGCACACAACACTCACGGTATCGGCGGATACCGTGAGTGTTTGCCTAAAAACCAATCGCGATTCGACCCGTTTCGAATACAATAATGTTTAAATATCGCGAATCATTAAAAGTGAACATTTACAATAAGTTGAAAAAATTCACTCGGAACATGACTCGAACCCGCAACCTCTTGCATACCGTGTTTCTTTTTTTTACGTTCTTTTTTTGTAGGTGGTTAGTGCTTGAGAAAAAACAAAAAGTGGATAAATAGATTTCCTAAGCTTTTTTTACGCAATCCTATTGAGTTGTAGGTTAGGTAACTACACCCTGCAATAAGATTTAGGACCTCCTGTTAACCTTGTTGTCGCGGTTCCAATCCTAAAATAACTACAACTACAACTGACACTTCTCTAGGCCTAACTTAATAGTCTAACCAAGGTTATTGTCTAACTTTTGAATCTATCGCGATTCCTATCGAACAAAAAGGGCAACAATCGAACAAAAAGGGATGTCCTAGCGTGTGGCCGACTGTACCTACATGTGAAAGGGATCTTGATAGATTAAAAAGTAAGACAATGGGCATTGTACTGTACTAAGTAATATGATAATATTAAATAAACCGACCGTAATCGTTCCAAATTGTAAATTTAAAAGTTTTTGTATTTTATTTTATTTTATATTGTGTTAGTAGATAAGTTATTGGATTTTGTTATCTGAATAAATAAATAAATAATAATAATAATTGATCAGTGAGGCATCGATTGTCGTAAATTGAAAACCATTTCGAGGAATAGGCATACTGATTACTATTAGTCTTAGCAGCTATGAAAAAAAAGCTGCATTTTATGATGAAAGCAAGCCGCTTTGCCCAGTGATAGAAGGGACAAAAATAAGCGATTTGACCCGCAGCAGCACAAGTTTCATCCCTTAGGAACAGAGAGGGCGCCACTTCTAAAAATAAACTTTGAAAATTTCTAACAGCCTAACGGGTGAACCGATTTCAATGATTAATATCTTAATCGATAGAAAATTACTTATTGTACAACCAAAAAAATTAAATTAAAAAAAAAACTATGCTGGCTGCCGTAAATCCTACGTTTTCTAATTTTTTATTTTTTATTTGTGTATTTTTACTGAACTATGCAAAAAACTTGTATGAAAAGGGTATATTTTTTGTAAGTAATATCGTTACTAATTTAATAATAAATTTAATAAAAAAAATTGCATGCCAATATCTTTAGTAGTTTAGGAAATATTTAGGTTTACGTGTGCTGGAAAAGCGGGGTATTGCCCTCGCGTCATAGTAACTAAGTAGAGAAATAAACTTATTTTTGTGATGGAATCTAGCCATTTTGCACAGTGATAGTGGATACTAAAATAAGCAATTTTACCCGCAGCAGCAACATTTTCATCCCTTAGGAACACAGATGGCGCCACTTATTTAACAAAACTTCAAAGTTTTGTATAAAATAAACGGCTCTACCGATTTTCATTATTTAAACGCCCAATGGTTGGTTTTTATACCATAATACATATAAAATATAAATAAGTCAAAAAAGTATTGGAAATAAAAATAATAAAAAATAATTTGTAAAATAAAAGTGTTTCCATTGAGGATGATGAATCTTGTATTTATTCTTTCTAGTTTTTGACAAATACTTACACATCATTTCTCGTTTGCCTTCTCACAGATGTGTACAATAAGGTAATGCCTAACAGTTCACGAGTTTCCTTATTTTATTTGGAATACTACATTGAATACATTGAATACAGTTTACTCAGAATAAGCGACTAAACATTTACGTATACCAAATAAAATAAGGAAACTCGTGAACCGTTAGGCATTAACGTTGTTGTACACATCTGTGACAAGGCAAACGAGAAATGATGTGTAAGTATTTGTCAAAAACCAAAAAGAATAAATACTTGATTCATCATCCTCAGTGAAAACACTTTTATTTTACAAAATATTTTTTATAATTTTTATTTCCAGTACGTTTTTGACTTATTTATATTTTATATGTATTATGGTATAAAAACCAACCATTGGGCGTTTAAATCATAAAAATCGGTAGAGCCGTTTACTTTATACAAAATTTTGAAGTTTGGTCAAATAAGTGGCGCCATCTGTGTCCCTAAGGGATGAAAATGTTGCTGCTGCGGGTAAAATTGATTATTTTACTCTCCACTATCACTGTGCAAAATGGCTAGCTTTCATCACAAATAGAAGTTTTTTTCTCTACACAGTTACTATGACGCGAGGGCAATGCCCCGCTTTTCCAGCACATGTAAACCTTAATATTTCCTAAACTACTAAAGATATTGGCATGCAATTTTTTTTATTAAATTCACTATTAAATTAGTAACAATATGAATTATAAAAAATATACCTTCATCATACAATTTATTTGCATAATTGAGTAAAAACTGAGAAATAAAAAAATAAAAAAAATACAAAACGTTGGATTTAGGGCAGCCATTATAGTTTTTTTTTAAATCTTATTTTTTAGGTTGTACAATAAGTGATTTTCTTTCGATTAAGATATTAATTATTGAAATCGGTTCACCCGTTAGGCTGTTAGAATTTTTCAAAGTGTATTTTTAGAAGTGGCGCCCTCTCTATTCCTAAGGGATGAAACTTGTGCTGCTGCGGGTCAAATCACTTATTTTTGCCCCTTCTATCACTGTGCAAAGCGGCTTGCTTTCATCATAAAAAGCAGCGTTTCGGTAAAAAATGGCCGTAGCTGCTATGGCTATATTAGGGGTTTAAATAAGTAAAATTAAAACGGATTATTAATATTTCCGCCAAAAATATTTACTTCATTTTTCTTTCGATGACGTCATCATAGCCTCTAATGCGGTAGTTCCATTGCCTACAAATAGGTATTAAAAAAAATACATTCGTCAACAACAACTGTCAAAAGTGTCAAATAACTGAGAAAATAACCTTCTTGTTGACTTGACACTGACATTTGTCAAACGTCTACATATTTTTATTTTTTAAGAGCATGAATGAATGCAATGAACTTAGTACATAATGCCTATGGTGACGTCATACACAAAACTTTTAAAATTTTTAAATAATTAATAAAAAAATATTTACATGAACAATTAAGAAAATATTCAAATTAGTTTCTTATATTTGTCTATATTTTCGATTTATAGAATAAAAAATATTATTTGACGATGCCCATTGCCAGGCGGGTTGGCCGTTGAATAAACTATTCCCATCATTGTTTCAGAATACATAATGCGCTACAAAAGGCGGACCTCACAGACCACCAGAAACACTCGGCATTCCGACAAGAAATACACTATACGTGAGTAAACCTGAGTTTATTTAAGGTTGGCGTCCACTAGGGGCGGATCGGGCCGGGGCGCAACGCAAGATCGCAACGCAAAAATCCGCCTGCCTGTATTTAGCGTCTCTGACCCTAGGCACAACTGCTATGCTCAATATGTTGTGCCGTGGGCACTTTTATTTCCCGTCGGTACAACTGATTGGTCTGCTGGAAAAAAAAAGTACCCATGGCTCAACTTATAAAACCTGGTAACTCAGTTGAGCAGACGGGAAACAAAGTTTGCACGGCACAACCAGTTGAGCATAGCAGTTTTGCTTATGGTCAGGGAGGGTATTTCGCATTTAGGTATATGAGACATCGTCCACTAGCGGCGGATCGGGGCGGGGCGGGCCGCCGTCCGTCCGCCGTTATAGTCCGCCGCTAGTGGATACTGTTTCATATAAATGCAGGCAGGTGGATTTTTGCGTTGCGGCCCGACACGGCCCGATCCGCCGCTAATGGACGTCTAGCTTTATACGGGCTGACTTTTAGGCACCAGCCAACCTTTGAAGGGCGTTTCTACTCATCATCATCATCGAGCATCATCAGCAGCCTGTTGACACCCACAATCACTGCTGAGTAAAGGCCTCTTCATGCTCACGCCAAAGCTCACGATCCTGTGCCAGACGCAACCCTGCTTTCCGGCTACTTAAATTGGGCTGTAATCGGACCATCTGGCTGGTGGTCTCCTAACAGATCCCTTCCCCTCTCGAGTTCGCTATTCGCAAAAACACTTCGTCCATCTGCCATCAGTGCGCCTAGCAAGGTGCCCACTAACACTTCAAAGACGTTATACTTATGTTTATGAATGAATAGAGAGCCTTAGAAGTTTGGCTGGTGACTAAAAATCCAGCCGGAAGGTACCTACTTAGTATCGACTGAAATTCTACCTCTTATACAGGGCATTTTTTAAATTGCTTAATTCCTTAAACGTCAACTTCTAGATATGATTTCCAACAACTTTTCTTCTATGACTTTTCGTATAGCTCTATACATTTTATTTACTGAACGTTTCTTATCGTTTATAAGTTTGCATTTAGGTAATTTTGATTATTTCAGCGCTGCCTGTGCGGCGCGATTTCCTGCCCCTCTACTGTCTACCACCTTCCCACAATGACATTTAGACATTTTTTATGGAAAATAAAATTGCGCTTTCACCAAAGTCGTAGAACAAAAGCTGTTGGAAATCACAATTTTAAGTTGATGAGTTTCAGGAATACCTAAAGCTATTTAAAAAAACCCTGAAAATGTTTTGAAGGTTTCACTTACTTTTATAAACGTCGGCAATAGTTTCGTTTCACCTCCTTAGTCATGGGGGAGAAATGGAGCTCGCAACGCCGCTGGCAGCCTCTCACTGCGGGCCCGAAGAAGTTGAGACTGTGAAGTTCCAGAAACCTCTAGATATAGCCTACCCCATTCTTGTGCTAGGCAGCTGACCTCTGCTACCTCGACCTTTGCGATCGGAAATCGCGAGCGCCTGCCAATTTCCAAGAAGCAAGCAAGCACTTAAATAACATTGTTCCACATTATTGCCTATACCACTTCTTCAGGCGCCGGGTTGTCGGTCACATGGCAATTTGGCTGTCCTCCAGAGAGAGCAAAGGGTTCATAAAACTCGATAATACACAAGGGACGCAATAAAATGTATGTCAGAGTCGTGGGCAGACAATAATTTCGAATAATAGCAGGGTGTTGCGAACTGAATCCAGTTTGTTTTGAACTTATTTTTGTGGAGAACAGGAAGGAACTAGGTAGGTACAAAAGTTTTCACAGAACTGCGGGGTCAGCAGTTAGCACTACAAAGTTCAGTTTCTGTTTATTGAAGTATCGTTGAAGGTTGATGGGATTTAGTTTCAACTAGCTATGGTTTGAACTGATAGATAACGATCTACGTCTATGATAGTAGGTAAGTATGTAGGTATACTACGTTCCTAGTGTCATTAAAGAAAAAAAAATTGTGTGGACTTCAAAACTAGCGTTGTCGCGCTTTGATTATATAGAATTAATACATAATTAGAGCGAGAGGACGAGTGTTTTGAAGTTCATCCGAAATGTTTTCTTTAATGACACGGGTTATGGATACGGACTTTTCAGTCCATGATACCTTAGTATCTGTAAAAATATCACATTGTCCACCTAACTGTAAAAAAATATCATAAGAACAGCTTCCAAACTTTAGCTGTTAAATATAAACACGATCACCTCTTTTAACCCAAAGTGGCTCGAGGCGAGAAAACTGAAACTCTGTCCTCATTTCCCAAAGACAAAGTTTCGATGTGAAAGTTTCAGCTGAAAATATGCGGGGCTGCACTTTTTTTGGTCCTCTCGGTTTAAAACAAAATCTTACTGCGCTGGCAAGAAATTTCAATTTCGGAACAACTTGGCTGAAGAATGTGCCAATTTTGGGGATGAGTTGCGCATCCGAAAATTTAGGGTGGCATTAATAGTCGTCGACTCAAGATCGAACTCCAAGTAGGTGATCTCAGAAAAGTCAAATGCTAAGTCAAGCCTTGGCTAATGTCAATGTCAATTTCAAGATAGAGTCTATTAATATGCTGACAGCTACTCAAGTTTGACATTAACCAAGGCTTGACATTAGCCTTTGACTTTTCTGAGTTCACCTACGACGACTATTAATACCACCCTCAGAGGCGTGTCTTATTATAAAGCATTGTACGATTTATGACTGCAAAATGTTCCCTGAATAATTGAACG
The DNA here is from genome assembly GCA_949319315.1 of Zelleria hepariella. NCBI lineage: Eukaryota > Metazoa > Arthropoda > Insecta > Lepidoptera > Yponomeutidae > Zelleria > Zelleria hepariella. The sequence continues at coordinate 9,654,099 of OX439396.1, read as the reverse complement.
AGCGAGCGAAGCGAGCGAAGTTCTCCGAGTCTACTGGAACAATCCGGCGTTTGTATGTATGTATGTATGTATGAATGTTCGTTCGACGATAACTTTAGTAAATTTAGTCGGATCGTCACGAAATTAGGTAGGCAGGTAAATAAGGTAAAGAGAATTTTTAAGTTCGAACATGAGCCAAATCGGTCGAGGGGTTGCTGAGATATGGGGTCGCGAGTTCAAAGTTCGGGGCGAACCACTAGTAATAATATGTGTACAGTTTTTCTAGAGTGAGTTGCCTCTCTTAATATTGGTGTGATAGTTTTCCGACGCAGCTGCAGGAACACTTTTCGTTTGGCATTTTTTATTTATATTTTGTAGTGTGGAGAAATCCTATTTTATTTTTAGTTTTTGAAGGCGTTTTGATTTTCGGTTATTTTAATTTATGGAGGTGTTTTGATTATCTGCGTAATTTTCGCCTTTCATTACGTAGATATTACTACGTGAATACTACGTACCTACTAATTTATACGTACCCTTCTGAACATGACTATGAATATGTAATAAATCATTAACATATTATTATTACAGGTGTAGGTAGATAGGTACCTTCAATTATGTTCTAAGACGCGACTGTAATATTTTTGTGTTTTTTTTTTAAGTTCCCTTTGAGACGCCCCAGAGTCTAGTAACAAAGTTCAATGAGAGCAGATGGCTTCAAAGTTTATGTCAATTTTATCAATAAGGAGGATTGAGGCTCGTGAAACTTTTTAATAAAAAAGTCAACTCTGATGTCTGATGAAGTGAGGTCAGCGAATATTGTTACGAATTAGCGCGCGATGAGAATGGGATGCGACCTTTTGGAACCGAGACACCGCCCGGTCAGCAAATTCACGTCAAAGTAGGTAAATAAAGTAAATTATCGATTTACTTTGACAAGGTTCCATCCACAGACTTTTTAGGTCCGTGGTTCCATCCTATTCTCATCGCGCGCGGATTATCCCCAGCGTAAGCAAAATAAGAGTGCTCACAGTTTTACTACCAAAATGAGTACAGTAGGCACATTCGGCCACACGATAGGATACCCCTTTTTGTTCGATTGGCGCCCTTATGCCCGCGCGGTAAGAGCTGCCATGGGGTATCTGTGACTGTGGCCGACCGTACCTACTGCCGCGGTCTGTAACCGCGGCCGACAGAGCGCAGCTCCAGGCCACCACAGCGCTGTCAGCATTGCAGCCCTTGATGGACAAGCTGAAATGAATAGCGCGCACAGCAAGGGCTGCAATGATGGCCAAGCTTGACGGCCTCTAGAGCGTAGGTAAGCTAAGCTCGAGGCCATCATAGCGTGTCCAGCAACGCACTAGGCTTGTTTGTATAGTGCTTTACTCAAACAATGCGTAATTTAATTACTTAATTTTACCCTACTGCGTAAGTAAGAAGAGTGGAGAGTAATGCCACACACATAATTATTATGTGTAGTAGGTAAAGTCGGCCATATTATAGGATACCCTTTTTTATTCGATTGGTGGCCGCGCGCGGTAAGAGCTGCCATGTGACTATGGCCGACCGTACCTATGTGGTTTCCTAGGAAACGAAGAATGGCATGACAGTACCTAAGTTATAGTTTAGTTGTTTAGAATGACGGTGTTTGACGTATTACCTTCATAACTAGTTACTTACCAAGCATTACCACAGCTATTACCCGCTCAATATTATGATATTATGCATTAATATTATACACTCTACATTCTTCGAAGAACTTTAACCATTCATAGGTTGGTAACTTACAGTGGACGCTGTAAATCATCTCATTGTATAGATCGGCTGTGCAATTTTAAAACACAGCGAGAGCCATTTGACAAGTTTTACAGAAGAGCCAAAAAACGGTTTGGTTACTTTGTTTCGATGCCCGGTAAATAAACAATAGACGCAGCTGAACGAGAGAGTAAGCTCAAAGAACCACCATTTTAAAACTTAGTAGATAAGGGAATTTCCCTTGCTAGATTTTATAGTGGTTGATAAAATACTGTGATTCTGAAAGCAATAGGTTGTAAAAAGTCTTCGAATTACCTACTTTTGCCTTTTACTTAGGCGTGGGTGCAGTCGATCCAGAAACTGTGAAATCATCATCCATTTCCCATCATCGGCGATCAAATGCAATTTCCACCTGTCAAATGCATAGGCACGTTTGACGTTTGAGATCCGGATTCCACTTGTCAAATGCATACATTTGACGTTTGAGACCCGGATTCGACCTGTCAAATGCATAGAATACGTTTGACGTTTGAGATCCGGATTCTTGGGTCTAGTTACCGATCCCGAAGCGGTGATATTGGCACAAAATTATTAAAGTGGTTTAAAGTTTCAATGACATGATACAAAATTAACAAAATAAAACAAAACACTTCACTGATGAAAAGGTACGCTAGTTCTTAAGAGTCCCCTTCAGGACCGTGGGAACTCAGTGACGGCCAAGCACGTGAAACGCTGTTTCTATAGCTGTTTCACCCAGAGTGAGACGGGGCGCGGGAAAAGTGAGAGGCAATGCGGCTGTATGAGTCTACGTGTGTTCGTATCCTTTCGTGAGTAACTAGTTGTAGTTGTAATGTAATAGATCTACTTATGTTCCCAATTTTTTTCGTAGTTCAGCTGCTACATTTTATTAGGTATTTAATTTTTTTTTCTTACAAGTACCACATCTTATTGATGTTCCCAAGGTAGTCAGACTCCAATAGACAGTGTAATAATGTAAGTAAATAACAGCTGAAACTAACCCCTTTTTGGCGCGAAAAATGCATCGCTCTAATTTCTTTCAGGTTATTTTTCTTATCATAATTAAACTATTTGCAAACCTCCGTATTGGTCATCTACTGATATAAACCAAGTTTCAGCAAAATCCAGCTTATAGTTTAGAAATTAAACCGGAACTACGTTTGTATGAAAAAAGCAACCTCTTAAGCTACTACGATTCCGAGTGATAATTTTCTGCTGTCCGTTGAGGAGTTCCGTTCTCCATCTCCGAAGTTCTTCATCAGATCTTCGCTTTTTTATGGGACTACATGAGAAGTATAAAGAAGAAAACAAAAAAAAGAATCATCAAAATCGGTTCTCCTAGAAAAAGTTCTGAGGTACATAAATACAGATAAATAAAAAAAACATACCTCAAGCTCTTGTATATTTGATAATTTTACTAAAATACGGGTATCAATATCCTCCTGTATGCTTAGCATGGTCGTTTTGACACTCTCTCGAACTCGAGCGAAAGACGTGCCATGTCTATTGTGCGAGCATGGCAGGCGGGACCCGAGATGGCAATAGATTAGGGTCATGTCGAGTAAAAAGCAGTTATTGCCAATTTAATAAAAATGTTGTATTTTTGTCTCCATCGCCATGTTGGCGTAGAGCCAACTCGAGCCTGACCGACAAGTTGACAGTTTTGCATAGAGAAGGGCCTATCTCGGGCTTACCATGCTGCCCGTACTGTAGGCGTATCACAAGAACGGGTTATATTAGAACCTTGGATATAGAGCGTATCCATTGGTTTATAAAATTATAACTCTATCTATCCCATTCTACGTCAAACAAAATAATGAGATGAATATCGTTTTATCCCCCTTATGTACTGCCTAACCCATCCTTATGATACGCTTGCTGGATGGTGCGCTATACTGCCTAAGGTACATATTCACAGTAGGTAATAGCAATTTAGGTGAATAACTACTGTAAATCACATCGGAATGATCCCACGAGGGATCATCGACAATCTTTAATTCCAGTACATTCGGCAGACGATCCCTCAACCATTGGACGTCTTTGGGGTCCACAATGTAGTCGTTCAGACCTTGCACCAGCACTACAGGGAACTTCAGTCTTTTTAAATTGAATTTTGGGGGTTCTTCGCTCCCGTACAATTTGACATTGGTCACCGCTCCATAATCGAATTTCCTGAAGTCTTCATCGTGTAGTGCTTGATAGTACTTCACCAAAGTCTTCTTAGAAGTACCAGCTGGGAAATGAGTGTAAAGCTTCGTCGTTGTGCTAAGCGATATTGAACCAGGGTCGTACGAATCTAGAACTGTAATAAAACCCAGGCATATCGGTACAGCTATTAAACTTCTCTTGCACGTGAATTCTAAGACTCTTTGCAACACGCTTCCTTTGAAAAACAACTCATAGATTCCTAGGATCGTCAGAACTGGGTTCAAAATGTTGATGGCTTGGCTGGTTAATCTGGATACAGCAGAGCGAGTATTTTTCATCTTCAAGGCCGGAGCTAAAGCAATAAAGAGCTGCACTTTGTCAACGTATTCTGGTCTTTCGGAGCAAGCAATGGCGACCTCAGCACAGCCCTGCGAAAAGCCGATGTAGTTCAGTTTTCGAGCTCCTGTTATTTCCAGAACCTTGTCGATTTGAGCCGGGATATCGTGGTAGCCGGTGTCATCCACGCAGAAGTTCCAGAACTCTTTATCTTTGTCGGGGTTCAGCCACACGTGACGTCGTCCGTTGGAGCTTCCCCTGCGGTTGCCCACCCATAGATCATAGCAGTTGTCGGCCAGCATGTAGGCCAGGCTTGCGTTAACGCCTGAATCTAGCCATGAGTCAGAGCTGAACAGGAGTCCATGCATTAGGAACACAGGTGGTCGAACGAGAACTTTACATTTCTTGTTGTTCAACCGATACAGGTTCAAAATGTATCCGTCCTCAGTTTTCACATCGTAGTTCTCTGAGTGGTAGCCATTTCTTCGCGTCAACTCTGTGAAATCTAATGAGTTTTCAGAGAAGCCAAGAACTCCTTTCAGTAGGTTCGAGAAGACTGGTAGAATAGTAATGAGAATCAATGCTGGTATGTGTGAATAAGACATAATCTCAAAGAGAAATGAATAAACCCGGGGTTAGTCTTGAAACGTTCTTCGTTGGGAAATAACACGAGTGTAGATCTAATTTATAGCTAAAGGAAAAATAAACTAATGATTTCATAACACAATCCAATAAAAGGAAGCAAGTCTTAAAAAATATAATGTATGAATTTTAAAAACCTCTACCAAAAGCCTAGGTATTGCCTCAGTAGACCTGCGAGGTGCGTCGAGCCTGCGTGCGTTTTTTTTTTTCATTATCTTTACACCCCCAACGCCTTTTATGAGTTTTGTAACATTTTGGTTGGCTGAAATAAGATGTTTTTGCTTTTAAACTCCCTTGTCTCCGCAATTTTGAAAATTTTCAAAAACCTAAATCAATGATTTTAAAATGCTCCCCACAAAATTTCACGAGAATCCGTTAAAAAATACGACCTTTAGAGGAAACAGACATCCGCACATACGAAAGCATTTTTGTCCAAGCTGAAACGAAGACGCTTCGCTCGGTCGTAATTTCGTAGTCGGAGGCCGCGAAAGTCGCATGCTCCGACTGCAATAAATTAAAATAAATGAGTCAAATATACACACATACTTAATTGCAAACATGTATACTGCTAAAATCGTAATTTTAATGTTTGCTTCGTAGTTCAGTTCTGAGTAATTTATGAGGGGAAGCCCGGGCAAAGAGGATAAAAGGTAAAGTTACTATAAATAAAACAAATATCAAAATGGGAATTCGGAATGCAAAGTTTTTTGTTCGAAAGTCCGTTATTGGCTTAATCTTATCTATAGACAATATTGAGAAACTAATTTCAATATTTTTTATTTTGGTCCAGTACTTTTGTTTTTATGCGCTAAAATGTTTTGTTCCTATGACCGCCAACAGTATGCAGACCGTCGCGTGACGTCATAAAACCGTATCTTTGAAACGTTGTAAAATCCAAACTTATGAACCAAAGTAAAAAATATTGAAATCAGTTTCTCAATATTGTCTAAAGATAAGATTAAGCCAATAACGGACTTTCGAACAAAAAACTTTGCCTTCCGAATTTTCTTGGATCAATTAATGGCACATCTTAATCAACTTTTAATTTGAAAAATCAAAAATTTAAACGATGTATCTTCTGAAAAGTCAAGTAACAAACCCGAACAGGTAATGTTTTAAATAACAACGGTGGGTAATTACTAGTTTAGGTACTTATTAGCTTATGTTATGTTAGCCGTAGTAGTTACATTAAAATCACAAATAATACAACTGATCAAACAAATACATCTGAATTACTATGAGCTACGTACAAAACAAATCGTTACAAATACCTGATAAAATATTGCAAGAAAATAGGAAGTTTACCTATATATTTTTTTTCAACAGCTGGTAGAAACGACTTTATTATTTTGGTCTTACTGTCATGGCGAAGTCACACGGGTCATTGATTCAATGCACCAATACTTGTATCGCGATCTGTTAGGCCGCCACATACAGACGGAATTTTTCCGTTCGGAAGAACGAAACCAATGCAAACTGCGTACTTGATCTATGAAAATTTCGGACGGAAAAAACCGTATGTGTGTGGCGGTCCATATACTTTGTATGCAGTCACTGCGTTCGGAATTCCGATTCGTTTTTTCCCTCAGGAATTCCGTCTGTGTGTGGCCGGCCTTACATATTTGACTAAAATCGCATTATCCGCTTTACCTCGGTTATCCATTTTGCCCGGCCCCCTTTTTCCGGTGATAAAACAATAGAGGAATTGTTTTATCACCGGATAAAAGGTAGCATGTTAAAGTAATTTATATTGATAGTTTAATTATTACAATACATGCATTCAATAAGCCTGCGTTGTTATAGGTAATAGCCTCGTTAGTTACGGAGCAACATTATTATTCATCTGCCCCTCAACATTGACGCAATTCTTTTCAATATGGGGAAATTTACAAAATTCTATAATTCACGAATTAAGACACATTTTATATTTTTATTGTACACACGACAGCACCTCGGAGGGTACACTTTTGTTGTAAAGTCACCCGTAACGTAACCCATGAGTAGAGTGCTTGCTACGATGCCACAGATAGACAGACAGACACACACACACATACCTCAAACCTATAACACTCTTCTTTTTGGGTCGGGACTCGGGAGTTAATAAGAAGAAGTAGACCGAAAAATATGGCCCACTTTCAGGATGAGTTTTACTTTGATTTTATTGGAACTTCTTTTTTATTAAAATTGTCATTTTGGGAGAAGTGATTTTCAAATAAAAGACTTTACAATACTGCATCTACCTACTTACTGTAAGTGAAATATTAGGACGACTTGAAGATAAGAACCTGGTACACCGTCCACTGGCGTCGCCAATAAAAAATATAATTTGCTAAAAACGAGCCGTTATACCTATTAGAATCCCTAGATGAGAACCTACAAATAAATCCCGCCACCGCCAAAAGTGTTTGTTTTCTGTGATCACCTACTTGAGCTTGAACTTGAGCTGACGACTATTAATGCCACTCTCAGTTTTTGTTTTTGGTTAATGTTTTAATGCAAGAAAAACTAAGATAATCCAATTGTAAAACGAATAATTTATTTTAATTAATTAGGTAGGTACTAATAGGCAGTAGCTAGGTATTACCATGGATATCAGTTATCTGAATAAATAAAGATATTATTATTATTATTACATAAAAACAGTACTAATAAAACGTCCTCGATTGTGAGTCAGTATAGCTATACCGACTTAAGTACTCATTTACAGTTGGAAATAGCAACATAGGTAAATAACTACTGTAAGTTATATCGAAATGGTTCCAAAGAGGACTATCAACAATTTTCAATTCCAGTACATTCGGCAGATGGTCCCTCAACCAATACATATCTCTTAGGTCCACAATGTAGTCGTTCAAACCATACACGATCACTGTGGGAAACTTCACTCTTTGAAGGTTAAAACTTGGTGCTTCTTCAGTCCCGTACACCTCAAGATTGGTCTCCGCTCCATAGTCAAATTTTCTGAAGTCGTCGTCGTGAAACGCTTGATCGTACTTCACGGCAGTTTTTTTCGAAGAACCAGCCGGGAAATGGGCGTAAATCCTTCTCGACGTTCTTAAGGCTATAGAACCAGGATCGTAAGAATCTAGCGCCGCTAACACTCCTTGGCATATCGGTATAGCGATCAATCCTTTTTTGCACGTGTATTCTAAGAGTTCTTGCAACACACCTCCTTTGAAAAGTAGCTCGTAGATTCCTAGTTTTGACAGAAAGGAGTTCAACGTGGCGATGGCTCGGCTAGCACCTCTGAACGCAACGGAGCGGGTATTTCTCATCCTCAAGGCTGGAGCTAGAGCCATGAAGAACTGCACTTTGTCACAGTATTCTGGCCTTTCGGAACAAGCGATGGCGACCTCAGCACAGCCCTGAGAATAGCCGATGTAGTTCAGTTTTCGAGCTCCTGTTATTTCCAGAACCTTGTCGATTTGAGCCGGGATATCGTAGTAACCGCTGTCATCCACGCAGAAGTTCCAGAACTCTTTGTCTTTGTCCGGGTTCAGTACCACGTGACGTCGTCCATTGTAGTTCCCCCGGCGATTGCCCACCCAGAGGTCGTAGCAATGATCGGCCAGCAAGTAAGCCAAGCTTGCGTTGGGGCCTGAATCCAGCCATGTGTCAGAGCTGAGAAGTAGTCCATGCATAAGAAACACTGGTGGTTTGATGAGCTCTTCACATTTCTTGCTGTTCAAACGATACAGGTTCAAAATGTATCCATCTTCAGTTGTCACAATGTGTTTCTCCGAGTAGTAGCCGTATTTTTGGGTTAACTCCGTGAAGTCCAGCAGTGAGTCTTCAGGGTAGCCCAGCACTATTTTCGTCGCGTCACTTAGTTTTACTCTGTACGTGATGGTATCGTACGAGAACACTGGTAGAATCGATACGAGAACGAACACTGATGTGTATAAATAAGACATGGTCACAGGGAAAAAAATAAAAATAAAATAAGGTTAAAGTGAGGACTTGAGGAGGTCCTTACAATAAAACGTTCTGTAAGTGTGTGAAATAATACTAGTGTAGATCTCGTTTATAACCAAAGATTGCGTTATACAGAAGAGACGTTTACTCATAAAGTCATAACATAATGGTAACCAATTACTAAATACATAAGTGCCAATTAAGCCTATTGTCCTATAACTACCGATAGGGTAATTTGCATAAGGTCTGGCATTAGTTAATAGATAGTTGGTCCTTTTCAAATACGGTTCCCTAAAGGTCCTATGTGATGTTAATTTGAGTTAGTTTAATTTGTTAGTTCATGTTGAATTGCGTACTTTGATCATAAATAATAAGACCTATCAGTGGATACTTAATTAGGTAATCAATCTTTCTATGGAATGGCAATGTTTATGCGAGTATGAGTTTATGTATTACTTATGGGTTTTTTTCAGGTAAGTAATGTGGTGTGTCTGTAATTTTTTCTTAATCTTTGTTTACGCGAGCCGCATCGTTCAAGGATCCTTCTTATCCACAATAATCATGTAGGTATGTCGCTCAAATTCTGTAGGTAATTGTGTTTTGAGTAGCCTTCACTACAAAATGCACCTATTTTCTTTCAATCACCTTTCCTATCCATTGTCTAGTGGTTGCCTAGTTATCTTAATATTTCAATGAACGTCACTAGCGGGTAAAAATAAAGGAGGAGGTAGGTACTCAATTCGACCCGTATTTTTTTTGTGTTTCTGAGGTATCACAACCGTTGTTCAAGCTTTGTTTGAAAAAGTTTGAAAGCTCCCACCACTCAGCTCAAGAGCGTTTTATCGGTCGATAACGGTCGATAAAAATGTACTGAAAACAGATATCGCAATAACGCATCGATCGATAAAAACACGCTTGTGTTAACACGGGAGCCTTTAGATCATATTTTTTGTTTAAAAGGGTAGGTGTACCTACTTCCCACGTAGTACCATAAAAAAATGGTGAAGATCTGATGAATAACTTTGGAAATGGGAGGGTTGCCGAGATATTATTATGGGGTTTTTTGCAAATGTTATTGAACGAGCGAGCGAAGCGAGCGAAGTTCTCCGAGTCTAGTGGAACAATCCGGCGTTTGTATGTTAGTATGTATGTATGTATGTATGTATGTATGTATGTATGTTTGTATGTATGAATGTTCGTTCGACGATAACTTGAGTAAATTTGGTCAGATCGTTATGAAATTTGGTAGGCGGGTAAATGAAATTAAAATAAGAGGTTGCCGAGATATGGGGTTGTTAAGTTTATATGGGGTCGCGAGTTCACAGTTCGGGGCGAACCACTATTTATAATGTTTTGGTTTTTTTTGTGGCAAAACAAAGATGCGCCACGGTCATTTAGCGACCACATCAGGTACTCGTACTTTGCATTCTAATAACCATAATTTGGAACAAAAACAGGTTCCAGACTGCTATTTTTATAAACACACAGTTCAATAGCCCCAGTTTATGTTTAAAAGATCCATAACAATGAGCCATAGGGAGTCTTCGAGTTTCATCAGATGAAAACCTTTAGAAAAGTTAGAAATGCCTTTACGTAGCAATTAAAATCTCCCTATATTGATTACTGGCTTTTAACCGCGACTTCATCCGCGCAGACTTTAGTTTTTCGTGATTTTTTCTCATGTTTGGGTAGTTATTCTGCCATTCGGGTCGGAGACAAATGCAACAAATCAAAGATCATAAAAATCGGTCCAGCCGTTCTTGACTTATAAATGGTGGGTGGCCGACTTTGTTTAGAAAACGATGGGGACATTAGACTCGGAAGCGAGATACCCAGGTTCGATTGCCGACCTTTGACTTTGTTTGTTTTCAAAATTACGTACATTTGTGAATTTGAAGAAGAAAAACATCGCTTTGTTGGCTCCACACGTATTGACTTGTCTTTCCTGTGGACAAGGCCGACTAAACTGACAGGATCTCAGGACGGTATAGGTGCCTACTCTATCAAAAAACCATGTCCCACGCACTGCAGCGCCGAATGGTCTCTTCACCCATTCTTTCCAAGAGCTTTCATTTTTTTTAATTTATTTTAGATTAAATCCTATGCCAAGTAAAAAAGAAAATCGGGGGGCAGTAAAGTTATTAGCACTGATTCGACACTGTGACCTCTAGAATAAAAAAAACATAGTAGGTACCTATAGTTCATGTTTGGTTTCATTCATACGAAAAGTATTTTAATTAGGCACTTAATATTCTTTAAAAAAAAACTCCTTTTTCGGCTCGTTTTTTGCAAAAAACGCATCCGAAAAGACGACATGTTTTTTTTTCATTGGCGATGTTGGTGTGACCTTAATTAGGTATCCTCATTCATTAAAAAAATTAAAAAAAATGCTGTTGCAGCCCAGTGGATTTTAGGCGCCTATTTATCGTAATAAATAATATGATTCATATTTGTATTTATTGGTAGCGTATTATTAATAATTAATAATATTACGCTAATTAAATAAATCGTTATTGGATTACATCAATAATTAATTGGTCAGCGAGTTTCACGTATCCGTTCTGGTTACTGATGTTTTAGTTAGGTGGCATTAATAGTCGTCAGCTCAAGCTCGAGCTCAAGTAGATGACACTAAAAACAGCCGCCGCTCCAGTCTGCCCTTGACAACGTCCCGAAACGTCGGGCTATAATAGTATATTATTACCCGAGGGACTAGAACACATTTTTTAAGGCGAGAGTGTTTCTTTGAATCCAGAGCGAAGCGAAGGATTCTAGAGTAGAATCCCGAGCGTAGCGGATTCAAAGTACTCAAGCTTTAAAAAGTGTTGTTCCCGAGGTGAACACTCTACTTTTTATCACCCTCTATGAGAAAATAAGTGACTGGAACTTACGAATAATAAATTAGCGTCGGCATCCGATGTAATGTTCTCTGGAGTTAATATTATAAAACTTTAGTTCTCACTACTTGACTAAGAAACACTTTTATTTTATGAAAGTAAGTAAAATCCAAATTTTAGTACACAAGTAAAAAATTACGAACGAAGACGGAATGCATTTCTGACGTTTTTATTTTTCTACAAACCTTTTTTTTATTTGGCACGCGCGAGGTATATTTTTTCATACTGCCAGTTTCTTGTCCATACATTGTTCGTGATTGATCTCTTTCAATGTTGTCTGTAAACTCTTTAGTCATTTGAACTTTTACTTACAGTATCCATATTCCAAATTCAAATCATTTTTTGTCCCTCCGGGATTAAAATGCTATTATAGTCCCTGTTTACGTGGAACGTGCTAGGTCTTTTTGAATAGATGTGATGAAAAGGTAATTTATTTACCTGTTAAACGTACTAGGTCAATCAAATTAAGAAAAATCCAGGAATTAATTTCCAGAAAGCTGGATATCATTTTAATACCTTCATTTGGTCCTAAATGTGTGTAATCCGAGTTTGCACCGTCCCAGGAGGTGAGCTCAACTTTTGGGGGCCAAAAAACCGCGAAAGGGTATAGCAGGCTAAGAGAACAAGATTGGCCCACGAAAGCGATCTGGCTGATTTTTATGGTGATGCACCGGTTTAAGCCAAGGTTACTGTGTGCCAAAAACCAGCCCTCGATCTTCTTTTGTTTTAGAGATATTTGACATAATACCAAATCATCAAGGTATTTTTTAAACTAATATTTTAGGTAACCAACGCAAGCCAAAATAAACAAATAAAATCACGATGAATGAGGATAAAATAAACTATTAAGGTGAAATACGTCTCACAACTAGCGCCGCCAATGGAAAAAAAAAACATATATTTTTTTTGATGCGTTTTTAGCAAAAAAAGCTCCTGCGATTTCTCAACGCGAGGCTTAACTATTTTTAGGACCTAAGGTTTGGATTCCACATCCTAGAACTTAAAAATGCAATCGATTTTGCAAAAGTGGCCACTTTTGGCGAGAATCGATTGCATTCGTAGTAAATCTAATCCTGAAATCCAAACCTTAGGTCCTAAAAATAGTTAAGCCTCGCGTTGAGAAATCGCAGGAGCGTTTTTTGCTAAAAACGTATAAAAAAAATTAATGTTTTTTTTTTTTCCATTGGCGGCGCTAGTTGTGAGACGTACGGCGTCTTAAATGCAATTTTTTACGGAGGGCCCTACTATGAAACTTCAGTCAAAAAAACATAGTTATTTCGTTTTAGTACATTTTTTTGACACTTGCCGCGCAGGTACGAGTATATCTCCCAAAAAAATTCGAAATAAGCTATTAAAAACCTCTACAAGTGCATACAAAAACATTTTCAAAAATCGTGGTGCTTCTTGTCAAAAAAAATAATATTTGCAATATAACTATGGTTTTTTTATTTAAGTTTCATAGTAGGGCCCTCCGTAAAATATGCATTTAATAGTTTATTTTATCTTCATTCATCGTGATTTTATTTGGTTATTCTAGCTTGCGTGGATTACCTAAAATATTAGTTTAAAAAATACCTTGATGATTTGGTATTATGTCAAATATCTCTTAAACAAAAGAAGATCGAGGGCTGATTTTTGGCACACAGTAACCTTGGCTTAAACCGGTGCACCACTTTAAAAATCAGCTAGATCGCTTTCGTGGGCCAATCTTGTTCCTAAGGGAAAAGGCTTAAGGCTAAGGCCTGCTATACCCTTTCGCGGTTTTTTGGCCCCCAAAAGTTGAACTCACCTCCTGGGACGGTGCAAACTCGGATTACACGCATTTAGGACCAAATGAAGGTATTAAAATGATATCCAGCTTTCTGGAAATTAATTCCTCAAAACGCTTTTTTAAAATTAAATTTGCTTCGCCTATACCGCGATTCGACCGTTTCATAGCAAAATGAAGTACGTGATCTCAAAAAACAAAATACCGACTTGTAACCTTGGCTAATGACAATGTCAAGCTAAAGCTAGTGTCTAACAGCTAACAGCTACAGACTCAAGCCCGAGCTTTTGTTCGGTGATTTTGTTTTCTGAGATCACCTACTTGAGCTCGAGCTTGAGCTGACGACTATTAATGCCACCCTAAGTTTTCTAACTTTCTAAATAATAATTTAAGTTATCATAAAACTTTCCATCTACCTACCTACTCTATTATTGATGAAGTCTATAAAAAAATATCTCATTATTTTCGCATAGTCATTGCTTTCAAATACTTTGTAATGTTTGAAAATGTGATGCTAGTGGTTCAATTAAAAATATTTATGGGTAATGCATCTTAATTCCTGAAATATTTAATTTACAGACTTACTTAGAGCTTTTTTTTTGTTGGTTCGAAATGTTGTATGAGTATAGGTACGTATACGTTTAAAATAACAATCGGTGTTGAATTTGAAGTGTATCAGTACTTTCATTATTTCGTAGACTGAACTTGACCCAAAAAAAATTCCAATGCCAACATTTTGTCAGAAGTAAGTAGTCGAACAGAGAGGTCAACAAGGGTTCTTGGGACCACCGAAATTGGTTTCGTTTCCGACCATCCTGCGAACGTGTTTTACCATTCACCTTGTATTAATTAAGAGTAAAGGCTCTTACTAGCTCACGGAAAAGACAATGTCTCCTCGGGTTTTTTACCGACTTCAATATTTTCAATATCTTCCGTACTCAATATAAGTTAATTCAACCCGTAGTGTATTTTTTTTTATGTTTGTTTCCTCATACGTTTTTCTAGGTGGGTCGAATAAGTAATTTTCGTTTTTGAAACTTTACCTCGCGTATTGTAAATCCCGTATTCCTCCCGTATTGTCTTAAAAACAATGAACTGCGTTTTTGATCGACCCGGGTCGCGAGTTCACAGTTCGGGGCGAAGTACTAGTAATAGAATAATCAATTAAAAAATGATATCGTTTCTTATGTAGAGTAAGGGCCTAGTTCTAGGCCGCCAATCAGTTACTGCCTTGGTCTAAGGCTGGTATTAATAGTCCTCTGAGATCACCTACTTGAGATCGGTCTCAAGTAGGTGAACTCAGAAAACAAAAATCACCTACTTGAGACATTGGCTTATTAATAAACCTATCTTAGGCGCGAACTTGAGTCCTCGATTTGAGTAAAGAATGAACTATTTGAACGAATGATACCATTTAAAGTTCAAAATGTGGTCAAAAAGCTTAAACCCAACTCAAAAGTACTAGGCGCCCATACATTATAAAGAGACTATTCGAAAAGGCACAACCTGAGTTTGGCCTCCTTTTGGTCCGGTGTTATTCAGTTGTCAACTTGTCATTTCTATAATAGTCCAGGATTCCACAAACATAAAAGTGATGTTACAAGATATAACACGAACTCTACTCCAAATAGGTACTCGATTATAATAACTAGTGGTTCACCCCGAACTGTGAACTCAGGATAACTAACTTTTTGCTAACCCCATATCCACTCTTCGTCCGATTTGGATTTGGATGTTAGAATTTTAAAAATCTTTTAATTCCATTAAGCCGCCTTTATATTTTTATGACGACACAATCATTCATACATACAAACATACAAACATACTTCGATCGCTCGTTCAATATGACGACACAATTTTGTAGCGGCACCCTGGTCTAGACAAAAAGGAACAGATCTGACTCGCTTCAGCCATTTTTATTCAGCATTGTTATTCGTTACTTTGGCAACAGAGAGCTTGATCTTGAGTGAGTAACTCAGCATATTAATAAAGCAGCGCTTACTTGAGACCGATCTCAAGTCCTCGACTTGAGTCAAGAATGAACTATTTCAACGCTTGAGTAAAGAATGTACTAGGCTACCATACATTAGAAAGAGGCTAGCCACAACCTCAGTTTGACCTTCAAAGAGGTTCGTAAGGTGAACAACTTTTTTCACGGTTTTCAGAACTGTCTAATAAAAGAAAAAACTTTTTCTACTGTCAAACATCAGTCAAACTACGAAAATAATTATTATAAAAATGTCTCGTAAATTCTTGTGATTTTCAGTATATTGAACGTTTTAGTCGGTTATGGATAATAAGTGGCGCCAGAGAGGTTATTTTCAATATTTTGGCCGAAAAATATCATGCCGGAAACTTCCAACAGAGAGCTTCAGTTCATTCGAGCTTTTGTTATTCGAGCTTCCGTTTTTCGAGCTTCAGTACCTAGCGGACCCAGTTGGATGACCTCTACAAACGAGTTGCTGACAAGACAGGTATTTATTCACTATAATTGTATAAAATATACATAGTTCACGATACAAGTTATAGATATCGTCAGTTAGGTCTTTAAAATACCCCATCATCAACGTTTTTTGCGCATTTAATATAACTTTAGAGGTTATGTTTACGTAGAGAAAGAAGTAATTTGCCAAGCGAATTTATAATAAATTATAGAGCGACTGCAAACCTAACGTTTGATCGTCATTCTACTACATCATTCTACTACATTAATGTTTTATTTTGATTCCAGGAAAATCAGAAAGTACCTACTGTCCAACGCATAATCGACGAAGTTAGGGCGTTATGATAGGAGGGATAAAAACCAAGGCAATTTTAAAACACCAGCATTGGTCCCGAAACCTGGAATAATGTGTGGAGAATGAACACATAAAATGAGGGGAAGAATACTCGACTCAGCGCAAATTCATGTCAGGTGTAGAAATTTTAGATGATGATTAGGAAACAATATTGTATTAATAAATATGTTACAACTCTCCCAGGCTTGTTTATTTTCCAATTAGAAAAACAAATTGATAATTATGTAACATTAATGAAGGTCTTCCCTATTCAGATTTATCTTCAAGTATCAACTTAATTTACTGAATACCTACTACTCGTATGAATGATACCACACCCTCAAGTTTTCCCTACTATATCCGCTTTATATTTTATGCATGCCTAGTAACCTCTATGGTCCAACTGGGCTTTGAAGGCCGGCAAATTGTCTTAAAAAAACTAGGTACGAGTAAAGAGGTTTGAATTGTATGTTGTGCTGCCATCTACATGATATGTATCATACTACATGAAACTTTCTGTCACCAATCGCCTTAGAAGAGATTCCGGATGTTTATGCACGCCTAATACCTTCAGACCATTGACATGACGTCATTCACGTTACAGCACTCAAATTCTATTGTACACACGACAGCACGTCAAAGTGTTCACTTTTGTTGTAAAGTCGCCCGTAACGTAACCGAGTAGAGTACTAGCGTGTAAAGGTCGACGTGTTGTCGTGTGTACATGCGTTTCACGAAATAATTCCCTTGGATTGTACAAAAATAGTCCCTATTACATCGTAAGTAAGGAAAGAGTTGAAATATACTTTCTGCCTTTTTATTAGTGTGTGGTGTAGTTTCTTACAAGATTATGGGAGCCTGCAAATAGTAGTATTTCTTTGAAATTAAAACTTAATTTTGACAACACTTCTGTATTTGACCAAGTACAAGCTCGTAGCTTCTGATTCTACCATGTCTTTATAGGTAGTATTTGAGTTTTAGATGGTGACGCGGTGGTGGCATAATGGGTAGAACAATTGACTCGGAATCGAGGGATCCTGTACTGGTACCACGAGTGCTTACTGTCAATGTCACTGAAAGTGACAAGTTGCATAAACAACCTTACTACTATAGTATTAGGATACATGACAGACGTCCGGCGGACGTCCGGCACAGCTTTTTCGCACTCGTGGTAGCTATACTGGTTCGAGTCCCGATGAGGGCATGTACCCTACCCATGACATAAATTTATTTCAAAGTCGCATACATAACACTCCCTGACTGTGAAGGAAAACATCGTGAGGAAACCGGAGCGTCTGAGGCTATATACCAAACTAAACTCAAACTTAGTACCAGCTTATTTTTTTAAACCTCAGCTCTTCGGAGTTCTTTCTTGGTAATATGACTGTGGGGCTCTGAACTGCTGGAGTTTTGCAGCTCGAAGAACTCGGGCTGGTAGAAACACTTTTCTGGCTAGTCATAGCGATGTGGTAGAGGTGCCGGTCGAATGACGACGACAAATTATTTCACACCATAAGGTCCCTTTACACGTAACTTCCGATATCGACGATGGTCCTAAGTATATTGTTAAGCTGCAACTTCTTGCGGTAGGTTCGCTTTGGATGCGCGCTGACTAAACATCATTTTTGTATATTAATTATCAAAGAAAATAACTCCCCTTCTTGCTTTGCGTAGTCGGGTGATGAAAAACGCGAACTTGAGTCGGCTATCGCCTGCACTTGGAAATGACAGTCGCAAGTCTGGTCTCAAGTAGGTGAACTCACGTAAGGTTGTGTCTATTAATATGCCAGCGACTCCGGTCTCAAGTAAGTGATCTTACAGCTTCTTAACATTTTATGCATGCCTAGTACTCTAAACCACGTTGTATTGAAATTGAGACGTCACGGACTGTCAAAAGATGAATGACTCACTCAATTCAGAGCTCAAGTCGGCTCTATTAATATGGCGTCGACTCAAGTAAGTCGACTCACTCAAGTAAGTCGGCTAATGTCAATGTCAATCTCAAGATCGTGACTATTAATAAGCAGACAGCTACTCAAGTTTGACATTACCCAAGGCTTGACATTTACCTCCTTGAGATCGATCTCAAGTAGGTGAACTCAGACGACTATTAATACCACCCTAAGTGCCGTCTTTGGTCAAGAGAAACCTCTCTGCAATTTGTTTAATTGACTTAACTGCTTACCTTCAATGTTTATTATCAATATCGGCGTCTAATTATGATTATCAGTCTCCCCTACGGAAACCAGCTTCGTGTCGGAAACTACATTCCTAAATGCATTGTTTTATGACGTATAGAACACACAATGCAGCAAGCGTAGCAAAAGGCTGGGTTAGGCATACATAAGGCGCAGTTATTAACTATAGGTACAGGGCACAGGGTGTAACCTACTGGTCAACAGGTTGTCAATTCTGTAAAAAGTTCACAGTTTGGGGCGAATTATATCAGTCTCTAGAGGTACAGTGTAGAGTCCGGTACGGTCTTCTAGACGAGTAGGATTATATTCTACTAGCTTTTCGCCCGCGACTTCGTCCGCGAAGACTTAAAAGAAGTTGCCGTCTTTCACCATTATCAAATTAGCATGAATAGAGTCATGGGTGTGTATTTTTGTAAGCTATCTCTATTCCAAATGTCATCCAAATCCGTCGTGCAGTTTCAGCGTGGAAGTGTATGTGTTGTGTATGTGTGTGACCAAATTGGTAAAGATCAAATTAATCCAACAAAAAAAAATACATACTTTGAACCTTTTTGGCCGTTTTAGGTGTATCATTATTATTGTTTTCTTCATGCTTAGTAGATTTGCTATAAAACGCAACTGTAGTTAAATGTTCATTGAATAGTTGTAGCTTTAATGGTTCCGGCATTGTTATTGAAACTACATCAGGAAAACTATTAAAATGTTTCCACCCTTTTTGATGCTGAAACATGTGTTTAATTATTATTTCTGATTTAATACACGACTACTTAGTTTCAAGTTAATCTGACCCAATAAAATGATAATTTCATACAAATTTTGAACCCCGTTTTGGCCGTTTTAGAGTTAACATTATTACTTTTTTCTTCATGGTTGGTAGTTTTGCTATAAAACGCAACTGTAGTTTTTCAAAGTTGTAACTGCAATGGGTTGGGCCCATCATTGCTACTACATCAGGGAAAAATATTCAACGTTTCCACCCATTTTAACCCTTCATTCGGTGAAATGAGAAAAATGCTGAAACACGTGTTTTATTATTTCTGATTTAGCATACGAATACTTACTTTCAAGTATATCAGACAAAAAAAATGTATTTCATACAAACTTTTAACCCCGGTTTGGGCATTTCAAGGGTTAACATTATTACTTTTTTCGTCATGGTTGGTAGTTTTGCTATAAAACGCAACTGTAGTTCAAATTTCAAAGTTGTAACTTAAATGGTTTGGACCCTGCATTGCTACTATATCAGGGAAAAATCTTCAACGTTTCCACCCATTTTAACCCTTCATTCGCTGAAATGAGAAAAATGCTGAAACACGTGTTTAATTATTTCTGATTTAGTATACGAATACTTAGTTTCAAGTAAATCGGACCAAAAAAAAATTTAATTTCATACAAACTTTGAACCCCGGTTTGGGCATTTGAAGGGTTAAAATTATATTCTTTTTTTCATGGTAGTAAGTTTTGCCACAAAACACTACTGCAGTTTCAATTTCATAGTTGTAGCTTTAATGGTTTAGGCCTGGCATTGATACTACATCAGGAAAAATCTTCAAACTTTTCTACCCCTTTTAACCCTTTTGTGGACAGAAATTTGAAATACGCTGAAACACGTGTTTAATGGTTTCTTATTTAATATACAAATACTAAGTTTCAAGTAAATAGGACCAAAAAATTTTTTTAATCATACAAACTTTAACCCCGGTTTGGGCATTTGAAGGGTTAAAATTATATCTTTTTCTTAATGGTGGGTAGTAATGCTATAAAATGCAACTGCACATTCAATTTCAAAGTTGTAGCTTTAATGGTTTGGGCCCAGCATTAATACTACATCAGGAAAAAAACTTTAACGTTTCCACCCATTTTAACCCTTCATTGGCTGAAATGAGAAAAACGCTGAAACACGTGTTTGATTTTTTCTGATTTAGTATACCAATACTTAATTTCAAGTAAATCGGACCAAAAAAAAAAAATATTTCATACAAACTTTGAACCCTGGTTTGGGCATTTGAAGGGTTAAAATTATATTTTTTTCTTCATGGTAGGTAGTTTTGCCACAAAACACTACTGCAGTTTCAATTTCATATTTGTAGCTTTAATGGTTTAGGCCTGGCATTGATACTAAATCAGGAAAAATCTTCAAACTTTTCTACCCCTTTTAACCCTTTAGTGGGCAGAATTTTGAAAATCGCTGAAATACGTGTTTAATTGTTTCTTATTTAATATACAAACACTAAGTTTCAAGTAAATCGGACCAAAAAAAAATTTTATTTCATACAAACTTTGAACCCCGGTTTGGGCATTTGAAGGGTTAAAATAATATTTTTTTCTTCATGGTGGGTAGTTTTGCTACAAAACGCTACTGCAGTTTCAATTTCATAGTTGTAGCTTAAATGGTTTGGGCCCGACGTTGACACTACATCACGAAAAATATTCATACATTTCAACCTCGTTTAACCCTTAAACGGCTAAAATTAGAAAAAAGCTAAAACAGGTGTTAAATTATTTTTGATTTAATATACGAATTCTTAGTTGCAAGTAAAACCGGCCAAAATTTTTTTTTTTTTCATACAAACTTTGGACCCCATTTTTACCGCCTTAAGGGTTAAACTTGAAGTAAATCTGTCTTAACCCGTAGCGTGTCTACAAATTACAACTATTGTCAAATTTTCACTGTTGTGGCATTAGCGGTTTTGTTCCAGCATTGATCATAACTGGTGAAAAAAATCGAAAAACTTTGGCACCCATTTTAACCCTTAAGAACATAGAAATGAGAAAAAATCTGAAATAGGTGTCAAGTCATTTTAAAAAAAAAGTACAAAAAGTCAAGATTTAACATTTACCTGGTAGTATGCAACAAATCGAGCCGTATCCTGAGCCGAAAGACGCGTAAAATTTTGTCCATCGCAATGCGGCTGGCTGATTATAAAGAAATAATTCAAAAATGTGTTTCATTTTCACACTTTTAATCTTTTGTTAATGTGATTTTCATTGATAAATTGATTAATGTTGTATTAAAAATGTTAAAATTCATGGTCTTCCTTTTATTTCTGACACTATGTTATTTAGCAAAAAATAATCCTTATGATGAAGCCTTTCGATCGGTATGATAAAACTACAGGGTAATATTTTTTCTCATGTAACGGGTTCGATTCCCGGTTCAACCATGTAATTATTTCAATATCTATGAATGCAGTTTAAATTGGTTTTGAAATTAAAATAATGTCTTCTTTCAGTAAAATGTTCCATCTACAATATTCAAGGTACTTTCCCTCCATGTGGCATAGCCGTGGGACGCCCTGTATAGATGACAATTTTCCTTTGCATGAACTAGCTTAGACACGACGTGTATTATTTCAGTAGCTGTGGTAGATAAGTAGTTAAACATGCAAGTGATAATTACTAACTACGAGTAATAACAATTAAGTAGGTAGTTAAGCAATTATTTGTATGAGGTATACATTTTTATTAATAATTATAACAATTATTTATTGTAAGTTCCTGAGACATCCACCGCGAAACCACGTCTTAATCCTGCACGATTAATTACAAAAAAATATATATATCCTTTAAGACAGTAAATTGGAGCCCTCTTTATTAATAAATTAACCTTTGCATGTACGTAATGAAATGATTTATACAGCAGCTTCCAGTGGCAGCTTCACTCACACTAGATGGATGGAGAGACCACTAGGCCCTGCAGTGCCTGGGACATTGTTAATTAATTATCGTGTTTATAAAACTTACCTTTATACCTAGTTGTCAAAATTAACGGTCGGATGAAAAATGCAAAAATTTTGCACATTTAATTTGGTCTTTTTGTACCTACCTAGCGCGTTTTGTGGTGGCGAGAGATTTCCACTACTTCCACTCGTATGTAGGGTGTCCTCGCTACTAACTTAGTGATAAGATAGAATTAAAATAATAAAACCGGCCAAGTTCGAGTGGGACTCGCGCACTCAATCACTTGTAAGGAGTAAATGGGATATATCCCATTTACTCCTTATATATTTTTTTTATTTTACGACATAAATCGGAAGCTATCCATTGTAAAAATAATAAAAATATATTTTTCATCTCCCACGCTCGGAAAGTTTGCTGTTACTAGTAACTTACGATCGTGTAAAGGCCGGATTTAAACTATCTGCATTTTAGTGCGCTTCGAAATTTGAACGCGGCGCCGGGAAAGTCTTTCCCGCGCCCTATGGTGTTGAAAAAGAAAAAAACACTGGCCGTTTAAGTAGATGCCAGATCCCGACGGAAAAAAGATCCTCATTCATAGTTCATTTACACGCGTACTTCAGCGAAAGTGATTGTTCGTGCCCATTCTCTATACAAAACTGTGAATGTAAATGGGGCATAAGGATCTTTTAAAAAGGTAAAGTCACGGAATAGAACATTCAGAAACGCGGTTTCTTCTTTCAGGTTTTTTCAATATTTTGTACACTATATTTATTATTAATACCAGTAAATAAAAAAAATGATTCGCTTCTGTTTTATAAAATAAATAATTATGTTTTGGTTTGTTAAATACATTTTTTCAAACGATATTACTAATTTAATTTTTTATCTCCTATACATTTTTAATTTATATGGTAAAAGTTCAGAATGCACCCGGAAAAAAAAACATTCTTTTATTTACATTATTTTTGTGTCTGGATAAGTAAACTTCAGGAAATTATTAATAAAACGAATGGTTTTAATACCAACGAAGCTCAAAATTTTAGTACGGCAGCCGTAACTACAGTAAAATATGCTTTTAAAAGGAACTTATTTGACTCACCTGTTTCGCCTGTAAGTAGTTGTCTATAGAGTTTTTCCCGCTTGGCTAACAAAATCATTTCCTCGCTTCTATGAGATGAAAAGTTTTGTGTTTCGCACGAATGCAATATTATTTGCGTCTCGTGCTTCTGAATACCTCGCTACGCTCAGGTTTCTTTTTTTGAACCACTCGCTACGCTCGTGGCTCAATTTTAGAAACCTTCGCTAGCTCGGTTTTCAATACAAGCACTCGCCGCAAACAATAATTTTGCATTCTTGCATAACAAATAACTATTTCATCTCCCACGCTCGGAAAGTTTCCTGTTACTAGTAACTTACGATCGTGTAAAGGCCGGATTTAAACTATCTGCATTTTAGTGCGCTTCGAAATTTGAACGCGGCGCCGGGAAAGTCTTTCCCGCGCCCTATGGTGTTGAAAAAGAAAAAAACACTGGCCGTTTAAGTAGATGCTAGATCCCGACGGAAAAAAGATCCTCATTCATAGTTCGTTTACACGCGTACTTCAGCGAAAGTGATTGTTCGTGCCCATTCTCTATACAAAACTGTGAATGTAAATGGGACATAAGGATCTTTTAAAAACGTAAAGTCGCGGAATAGAACATTCAGAAACGCGGTTTCTTCTTTCAGGTTTTTTCAATATTTTGTACACTATATTTATTTTTAATACCAGTAAATAAAAAAAATGCTTCGCTTCTGTTTTATCAAATAGATAATTATGTTTTGGTTTGTTAAATACATTTTTTCAAACGATATTACTAATTTCATTTTTTATCTCCTGGAAATTTTTAATTTATATGGTAAAAGTTCAGAATGCACCCGGAAAAAAAAACATTCTTTTATTTCCATTATTTTTGTGTCTGGATAAATAGACTTCAGGAAATTATTAATAAAACGAATGGTTTTAATACCAACGAAGCTCAAAACTTTATTGCGGCAGCCGTAACTACAGTAAAATATGCTTGGAAAAGGAACTTATTTGACTCACCTGTTTTGCCTGTAAGTAGTTGTCTATAGAGTTTTTCCCGCTTGGCTAACAAAATCATTTCCTCGCTTCTGTGAGATGAAAAGTTTTGTGTTTCGCACGAATGCAATA
This sequence comes from Zelleria hepariella, assembly GCA_949319315.1. NCBI lineage: Eukaryota > Metazoa > Arthropoda > Insecta > Lepidoptera > Yponomeutidae > Zelleria > Zelleria hepariella. The sequence continues at coordinate 9,629,797 of OX439396.1, read as the reverse complement.
TTATTTGCGTCTCGTACTTCTGAATACCTCGCTACGCTCAGGTTTCTTTTTTTGAACCACTCGCTACGCTCGTGGCTCAATTTTAGAAACCTTCGCTAGCTCGGTTTTCAATACAAGCACTCGCCGCAAACAATAATTTTGCATTCTTGCATAACAAATAACTATTTTAGCTTGTCCTAATAAAGCCCTTTCCGACCGTCTGTCTCTATGGGATATTTTTAAATAGTTTTATTCCTAAGACTCCCCAATTTCTAAATGTGATTTCCAACAACTTTTGTTCTACGACTTTGGTGAAAACGCAAATTATTTTTTTATATATTTTGTTTTTCACTGAATAAAAAATAGAGCACAAATGGCACAAATTCCAACTTTGTAAGCATAAGAAACGTTTAGTAGGTAACTAAAAAGTATCGAGCTATGAGAACAGTCGTAGAACAAAATATTGTTGGAAATCACATTTTAAAGTTGACGTGTTTCAGGAATAAAGCTATTTAAAAATTGCCCTGTAGTTATAAAGCCATGAATATGGCCTAACCCAATATTATGCTAAGCCAGGTAGATCTCAGTGTTCATGGTCACCCTATATACCTTGTTAAGCCGCACTAGCAGTCAGCGGTTCTACACCGTTAAATGGATACAAATGCAACTACACTTCACTTCCCACTGCGCCTTGTGTGAAGCTGTGAAATGCATTGGTCTAGTTGCGTGAAACATTAAATTTTACTGCTAAACGGTGGGCCGTTGGATGTTTTGTTCAATCTGTGTGCTTATTCTGTATAAAAAAATGTGTTTTCTAAACTTGTGCAACTTTCAAGAGATTTTTTTAAGCTTAAAATCCAATCCTCCAGAAAAAATAACAAATCCTGTCCCGAGCAAAGATTTTAATAAAAAAAAAAATTTAAGAAAAAACATTGTTAATTTCGATACGAGCTATTTTCCCGCACATAAACCGGTTTTGAGGACTAGCGACTGTGATCAATATCCAAATTTTAAGCATAAGGAACGTTCAGTATTTGAAAAGAGTTTTTTTCGGGCTATGAGAAAAGTCGTAGAACAAAGATTGTTGGAAATCACATCTTAAGGTTGACGTGCTTCAGGAATAAGGCTATAAAAAAATTGCCCTGTAGTGATAAACCCATAGATACGGCCTAACTCATTCTTGTCCTAAGACAATAGATCTCGTGTCCATGGTCACCCTATATACCTTGTTAAGCCGCACTAGCAGTCTGCGGCTCTGCTCCGTTAAATGGATACAAATACACTTCGCTTCCCACTGCGCTTTGTGTGAAGCTGTGAAATGCATTTGAAATTGAAATTGAAAATTATTTAGGTATATGCCAAAAATTTGTTATATGCAAGAAAATTATAATTATTATACACAGTTTAATGACAAAATGGAAGTCTTTCAGCATTTGCTGTAATTGAGCTTCACTACAGCGCTGGTTTTCAAATTCTCCCTTCATACTAACAATATGTATAGTTGCGTGAAACTTTGAATTTTGATGCTGAGCCGTGGGTGGTTGGATGTTTTGTTCAATCTGTGTGCTTACTCTAAAAGTTTTTTGTATTTCCTAAAGCAACCTGTGCAACTTTATAGAGATTTTTATAACCCCCTTGGTGGCGGAACGACAAAATTTGCATTTGCAAACCGAAAACCGGTTAGCCGCAAACCGAACGTTTTTCGACCACTAAAAGGCGCTCTTACCGGTCAAGGGGATAAGGTTAAAAAATCGAAATAAAAAAAAACTAATTCTGCCCCGAGCAAATTTTTTAACCTTATAAAAATCTTTTAAAGAAAAACATTGTCTATTTCGATAAGAGCTAATATTATATTATTCCGCAAATAAACCGGTAGTGCGGATTTTTGTTACAGAATAGCAAACTGTTTACCCTTTTTATGTTCGCCGCAGACGGTAAAAAAAAGATTAACTCCTGAAAACTAAACAACAAAACAAAAATCCTACCTTCAGTTAATTAAAACCGAACAACCGAGTTTGTAACAGATTTTGCTGGCAAAAACAGCGTTTTCCATTTATTCAAACACTGATGTAACAACATGTTACAAAAGACTTTCTTTTTACAGGGTGTGACACCTACTGGTCAATAAAATGACAATTCTGTAAAAAAAAAGTTGAAAAAAAAAACATTTTAATTTTAAAACCTCAAAGCTTAATTTTTTTGGATGGCGGGATTTATTCTTTGGTTATAGGATCTGGAATCTAAACCTTAGTCCTAAAAATAGTTAAGATTAGGGATTTTAATTTGACGAATCGTTTTTCGCAAAATTCGCATCCAAAAAGAAGATATGTTTTTTTTTTCAATTGGCGGCGCTAGTTGTGCCTAGGTATATCTGGGGGTCTACCGGCAAAGACGAAGCCGATTACCATTGGTGAAAATCGAAGTTCGATTTTTGAAAAATGTACTGCCACCTAGTTCACTTTACAGCCACCCAGTATTTTTTTTATAAATCGAAATTCGATTTTCGCCAATGGTAATCGGCTTCGTTTTGGCCGCGGATAGGAGAACTATCCAAATTAGTTTGATTGACCATGGGGCTCGCTCGTCTACAAAGATTCTTCTGGTTGGTGAACAATCTGTGACTGAAGCTATGTTTTTGTCGCGTTTTGTTCAGTAATGTATTTTCAGCGCGGTTAGAGTTTTTTCACGCTAAATTAATGGCTGAGAAAAGCGTAGTCGCTGTCTCATGAAGCTTTTGTAAGACTGTTTTTTTTTTCTGAGAAAGTAATGACACCCGCAGGCTATTAGAACGGAATAGAAATTAACAGAAAGCACACCGTTGCTCTGTTGAACATCTTCTTTGCATATCGATGGCGATACCTTAGTCTAAATAACTAGTAGAATGCCCCGAACTGTGAACTCGTGATGTGTAAGATTTTGCCAATGCTTTTTGCTAATACCATTCGCTATGTCGAGTTAGTGAGAAACAACACTTGCTAACGTAAAGGAAAACATCGATAGGAAACCTTCCTTTTGAATTGAATAAGAGATTTTGTGTAAATTTGAGTAAAGAGTAAATTGAGTAAATTTTGTCTGAGTGTCATGAAATTTGATAGGCAAGTAAATAAAATTAAAATATTTTTTAAGTACGAACATGAGCTAAATCGGTAAAGGGATTGCCTATCAGGATATCGGGTTGAAGTTTATATGAAATGTGCGCGTGCCTGCGTGAATGGTGTTAGCAAAAAGTTTCACATCGCGAGTTCACAGTTCGAGGCGAACCACTAGTATTAAAGGTAAAATAGGTATATCTATTGGTAAGTACAAGTATCCTGTAAAAAAAAATACTCTGCCATTACACCTTGTACGCATACCCTGTAAGCACAGAAGTACTACATAACAAAACTTCAAACCTCACACAGCAATCGTCCTGTCGACTTCGATTCGCATTTCGATATCTATCGAGCGAGCTAAGTGCTGCGCGCAATCCATTATGGATGCCAACTCGGCATTGCCAGTGGTACCTACATTTGGAATAATGGCGTGTTCACATGAGATCGACTAGGAATAAAATAACCTTCACGTTTTTTGGTAACCTAGCAAGCGTTCTATTCGATACATTTTCTTTTTCCCTTTGCAAGAAATGGGGGTCCATTTTTATGTTGTTTTGTTGCTATTTATTTGGTTTTGTAAATGGGGTGTTGTAGACATAGATTGGTGGTACGGAACCCTCCGTTCGCGTGTCCCATTCGCACTTGGCCTGTTTTTTTACGTGTGTTACCTCAGAACTTTTTTCTAAGTGAAGCGATTTTTATGATTCATTTTTTTGTTTCAAAAGGGTCCCATAAAAAAATTTTGAAGTACGATGAAGAACGGTTTCACAAGTGGAGTCGCTTTCTTAATTTTGTTAAGTAATTAACCCCCAACTTCGACCAAACAGAGTATTGATATAAGTTTAACGGGTGTATCTGTGTCTGTATGTGTCATCGTAGCTCCCAAATGAATAAACCGATTTGAGTTTAGTATCTTTTTTATTTGAATGGTCTTGATTTAAGGTTTGACGATAGCAACGTGCCGGAAAATTGAAAATTTTCACGGTTTTTTACATTTTGTAGCTAAACTGAGCTATTTTTGTTCAGCGATTTTTCGTTCGCGGCAATAACATAGTATTCTTTTCATTATTGTAAACAACAGAACAACAATAATCCGGCCGATTATGTGTTCTGGTCATCAACAAGTTTTGAAAAAGCTGTGAAAATTTTGAATTTCCCGCCACGTTGCTATCGTCAAACCTTAAATCAAGACCATTCAAACAAAAAAGAAACTAAAATAAAATCGGTTTATTCATTTGGGAGCTACGATGACACAGACAGACACAGATACACCCGTTAAACTTATAACAATACTCTGTTTGGTCGAAGTTGGGGGTTAATTCGGTACGCAAAGTTTTTCGTTCGAAAGTCCGTTATTGGCTTAATCTTATCTTTAGGCAATATTGAGAAACTAATTTCAATATTTTTTATTTTGGTTCAGTAGTTTGGATTTTACAACATTTCAAAGATACGGTTTTATGACCTTCACGCGACGGTCTGCATACTGTTGGCGGTCATAGAACAAAACTACTGGACCAAAATAAAAAATATTTAAATTAGTTTCTCAATATTGTCTAAAGATAAGTTTAAGCCAATAACGGACTTTAGAACAAAAAACTTTGCGTACCCAATTACTTAACAAAATTAAGAAAGCGACTCCACTTGTGAAAAGCACAGTCGCTTAAGGTGGGACACCTTAAAGTGTTCCTAGCGATTTCAAGAAAATCTGTGCAACAGCTGTTTTGAGAAAATCTGTGCAGCCGATTGAAGATCATCAGCTCTTCTTTTCTGTTGCTCATATCCTTGCATCCCTTTCAAACGTTTACTCAGCAATAATGAAAGTATTAAAAAGTGCATAAAAGTACTCTATTGATTCACTCTGGTCTTGCTATTTGCTGTTCTATGTAAGCCCACTATGCAATGCCTACAATCCTACACACCGCGACAGGCCAAAGCATTCGCTTTTGCTGCGGTTACAATAAGAACTATAATGTATCAAAGAAAAACCAGCCACCAACGGTACCTAGCGGTTGACGGGCGATGGCTGGCGGGAAGTTTTTTCTCGTTTATTTTTTCTGAAAGCCATTTCCTGCTACCCATTCATTCATTCACTTCGCTTTCTAGAGGAGAGGTATTTTGTTGCGAACTACTGCGGTGGTGTTATTAAATTGCTGTGCTGTAACACAAATATTAATTTACTAGTGGTTCGCCCCGAACTTCGAACTCGCGACCCCATATCTCAGCAACCCCTCGACCGATTTGGCTCATGTTCGAACGTAAAAATTATCTTTACCTCATTTACCTGCCTACAATTTCACGACGATCCGCCTGAATTTACTCAAGTTATCGTCGAACGAACATTCATTACAAAATTACATACATACAAACGCCGGATTGTTCCAGTAGACTTGGAGAACTTCTCTCGCTTCGCTCAATTAAATATTTCAGTAATGTGGTTGCATTAAATCTTTTTATTGTACACACGACAGTACGTCAGGCTGAACACTTTTGTTGTAAAGTCGCCCGTAACGTAACCAAGTAGAGTGCTAGTGTGTAAGCGGCTACATACTGTCTTTTTTACAATGCGAATTTTTTGTGAATTATTTAATAAACTTTGCTTCGATGGGCAGCTTGTAAGGTATATTGGACAGGTATAAATCTCATTACAATCTTTCCTTTTGGAAAATGCTTTAAAATATTTTTTTACGATCGAAAAACTTAGGACGGCGAGCAGAAGAAAACATGGATATCTCACTAGCCCCCTGAGAAATGACCTAATGCATAATGGTTCTCGTATGGCAGGAGTCTACAGATGTTTCCTTTCACGATTTTCGTAGTGTGATAGACGTCACTTAGAGGAGATGTCAGTTTGACGCCGCTGTCAGTATAATACGTCCAATAACATCAATAGCGCGAAAACTATCCACCAATGACGGAGTTTCTTGTTTTCATATTGGTTTAAAATATTTTTAACAAAACTGTCGAGCTAGTAGATGCGTGTGCCGATTTTAGAGGATGGGTTAGCTTGAGGAAGTGCTTTCATGTTTTTTTTTCCGTTAACTGACTTAGGATGATGACGGAAATTTCAGGCTGAAGGCCCACGAATATCTCCGTTAGCAGTCCGTTAAAAAGCTTTTCCGCCGCCCGTCGCCATTTTTCACATTTTTCCGAGAGCGGGCGTTATGCTTGATCACATTTACCTCATTATTATACCCGCTCGAGCTGAAAATTTCCTTCAATTTGTTTTTAAAAGTGCCTGAGGAGTCTCTTGGTCTTTAGAAACAGGCTTTGCTGTCGGATACTTCTTCGATCCTAAAAGTTCTTCGATCCTACTGGAACAATCCAGCGTTTGCATGTTAGGGTGTATGTTTGTATGTAACGGTGTGGGTATACAGGGTTTTGTTTTGGTCAGTGACACCCGACTCACGGCCGATAGTTTGAGTAACGCTTATAACTAAAAATAAGTTTTTTATTTTTTTATTTATTGATGGAGTTTGTCCATTGTAAAAAACAATACGCATTTTTTTTATGATTATTGGGTATTTTTCACTGATATATATATATTTTTTTGCTTCAGTATTTTGTACAAATAATCACCCCTGAGTCGGGTGCCACTTTACAGAACAACACCTTGTATTTAATTGTCCACTGTTGGACATTACGTCAAAACAAATCGTATCCACGCACGGGCACAATTTCGCGTAAATTCCGATTCGATTTCCCGCCCAAATGTCAGAAGGCAAGATGGCGGCGATGGGTCGCGGAAACGGCGGGCCCAAACGTGACTCTGTTACAAACACACGGCGTCCAAGTTAATTTCAGTGCTTCAGGTGAAAAAGGTTGTAAGTTCACTTAGTTCAAAAATTAGCTCTAATTCATTTTTGAAGATTGATTTTTATTATGAACTTGGAATTCATAGTGCCGATATCTGAATTGAGATATTCGCTAAGCAAATGGGTAAGTATCGTCCTGTCTCTGCAGATTTCTCACAAAAGAGCGTGAACGATAGTTGAGTATTTGCTTAGCAAAATTCTCAATTCAGAAACCGGACCAAAGTGTTGTAATTTTATACTCAAATTATTAACCTGTGAAATTAGGTGGTAAGCCGCGTTTTCGCGGTCCTATTACACTTTGACAAAGTGCGTCGTCAAATTAAACTAATGCATCCGAGCAATCTGATTGGCAATTTTAGTTCGCTGTGATGAAAACGACCAATCAGAAGCATTAGTTTTACTTTGACCATGCACTTTGTCAAAGTGTTCTAAGACAGTGAAAACGCGGCTTTACTGAACATAAAATCTTAAACCCAACTATAGTTGGAGAGCTGGTGACCAATCGAGATATTTTTTCGTACAAGGCTGGGAGTTAGTAGGCTGATAGAGTAGACTTTGCTGAGTCTGGGAAAAATATTTTTTTGGTCCGGTCGCGGTTGAAAGTTAGATTTTTTCGACTTTGAAAGTTTAAATGTATGGGTTGAGTCATTTCTTTTTTGTCTACAAGGCTGGGAGTTTTTAGGCTGCCTTTTTAGTCTCCGCTGATCACGGAATCACTATTTATTACTAGCCAAACGCGGTAGAAATATTGTTTTTTATAACCTAGAAAGTGTGAATTTTTGGGTTATAAAAATCAAACTTTCAACCACGCTCGGCCAAAAAAACAAATATTTTCTTGTTCAACGGAGTCTCAATAACTAACCTAGAAGTTTCTAGCCTTGTACGACAAAAAAAATATACTGAATCCATACATTTAAACTTTCAAAGTCGAAAAAATCTAACTTTCAACCGCGACCGTGCCAAAAAAATATTTTTCCCAGACTCAGCGAAGTCTACTCTATCAGCCTACCAACTCCTAGCCTTGTACGAAAAAATATCTCGATTGGTCACCAGCTCTCTAACTACTATCAATACGATGGCATCCGGCTTCAATGAAATGTCGTAATAATTGAAAAAAAACGTAATAAGCAAGCCTTGGTTTCAAGCCTCTTTGATAGACGGGATTTAGGTTCTACGTGTTAAAAAACATCCTAACTCTTTTACATGGACCTACTGGTCAACATGATGTCAATTCGAGAAAAAAAGTTGAAAATAACTACTTTTATTGTATAGACTCAAAATATTAAAATTTTCATGCCATTTTTTTTGTATAAGCTCTAAAAATATTTGAAGTCCTCCGCCGCAGCGTTCACATTTTATTAATTAAAAAATCAACGGATATGTATTCACAGAGCAAAAAAAAAATTGGTTGCGATAATGGGGTTTTTTCCAGGCATCAAAAATAGCCCGAATAACTGTCAAAATCAGTCTATTAATCTGTGGTTTCCATACAAACCACAGATTTAGTTGCGCGATAATTCGCGAATCGCTGTCAAATTTGACACTTGGAAAAATCCCTCTTGCGATCTACCTCTATATCACTGGGTACCACAGATTACAAAAAAGGGTGCTATCACTCTGTAAATAGAGTTAGGATCTTTTGTAACATCTTGTATTGTTTGCTCGTAGTTGGATAAAAAGAAAAAGTCTAACCAGAAGAAAAAAGAAAATGCAGGCGATAAAATTAAACTCGACACTGAAAACAACCCTAATTGCCTGTGCTCAAGCTTAATTGCCGCCCATAGAAGTAGAAGAAGATTTAGCGAGCTTAATACGCAATTTACAGCTCTGAATACTTTTGTACGCAATTCCTTTAGCGCAAAATGCGAAACATTTATTCTACATCTGGTGAAGGGATATAGGTAGTCCATATTACACCTAAAAAAAAACAACTACGAAGTAAGTTGTATTTTTTTTACTCTGAGGCATTTTGTTTTAATAATTAACACCTAGTGAGAGATAGACCTACCTTGACGAGCCAAGGATAATCTTAGCTATTGTGGTAGGAGAACAAAATATTCATTGTATTTAATTTATATTTATCTTGAACATTAATTTTATGTTTAATTTTTTTTTTCACTTGAACATTCAAAAAGTTTTAAGTAGTTTACAAAAATTTCATTGGTTAACTAATTAGGATGTTAGTGAAACCCTTTAAAACACTAGGCGTTTTGTTAGACGTACGATAAAATCTGGGTAAAAGTATTCTTTGTACCAGTCACTCGACACACGGTAAACGGAAGTGTTATTGTCATAAAACTAAAACTTCATCAATAAAAACTCTTCATGCATTGAATACTCTACTTTTTACTTATTCCAACTACTGTTATTGCCCAAACTTATTCGCTTTTATAGCTAAAAAGGTCGTCGAATGGCGTCTGAAATACCTTTCCTAGATGGCTTTACCATGTCGTACCTATCCCAAAACCATTCGAGTGCCTTTTTAGCCTTTACAACGCGCAACGATATCGTTGATTATATTGCAATGCCACGTAACTAGCTTTTTACATTGAGCTCTAATTTTAAATGTGCTGCAAAACCGCGTAGCTGCCAAGGTAGACCTTATAGCAATCGTTATTTGTCATGCAAGGATGCAAAACTATTGTTTGCAGCGAGTGTTTGTATTCAGAAGCACGAGACGCAAATAATTTCAGGATTTTACAGTCAAGATCACCTTCGTAGACCTGGGGTACCCTATAGAAATTAAATTTCCTTTGACGGTTTGTACGTTGCCATCTCAAAGGTTCTTAACAATCTTGCATTTTCTTGCTTCGCTGGTTTTTGCTTCGGCGCCAGGTTAGTCATTTTTGTGCTTGAGTGCATTACATCATTTCCTTACGCTTGCCGTTGGCTATCAAGGCGTAATCAAAGCCGCTTTTTGTTTACTGATAATGAATTCTAGTACCTCCGTAAGTAGTACCTATCTAATTATTGTATGACGTTTTGTGTGACTGCAACGCTCTTGTTGCTCCTTGCTAGTATAGGTACTTATAATAATCAATTCTCGTTAACAAAAATTTGGTTTGCCTAAATTTGGAAAATAATAGACCTCCATGATCTAGATACAGAACTTACCAAATTGGATATCACCGCAGCGATCTTTTGCAGCACTTTTTTGCAATGGTTTCCAATTTTATTCTGATTCCTCACTAACTGGAACAATTTTTAAACTTAAACTGGAACAATGGTTTATTCAAACTCATAATTTTGCCACAAATCAAAAGAAGTTTTTCCTGTCGAGTGACAAATCAAAGTTTATCGAAACAGACGACGGCGCCTTGTTTCAGACGTGAAAGGGACGAAAATGTATTCAGCAACCAAACACCGGCTGGAAAATATGAAACGCAGCCTGCGAAAAGAAAAGCCAACCTCGTTCGAAATTCAAAAATCTAATTAACACTTTGCCGCCAACCAGCGCTGAGTGCGCCTGTCGCCTGTCCTGTCCTGTCCTGTCAGTCAGTTGTTTTCGGGAAGTCGCGGGAGGCGGGTGCCGTGCGCGCGAAATTTTTCCCGCTGAATTTCCGAGAACTTTCGTGAGCTGTCAAAAAAGCTTGCGTGATTTATTTTCGGCCAGTTTTTTCGAGCGTTATTGGTCGGTAACGAATAAAAAAACAACTTACTTGTTTTGTGAATCGTAAAAACTGTGATGGAATAAAATGTAGAAAAAAAGTGACCGTCAATTTGATGTTGGACATGTAATAAAAGTTACATAATAATGGAGTGTATGGAATCATAATGTCTTTTGTCTTTTGTGTGACTCAAAATTGAGATGAACAGATTTGAAGACGTCAAGAAACATAGCAAAGATGACGAAGATTTACGCGGGAACTGTACGAAGCCAAACAAGGTGTTGGGTAAGTTTCAATAGTAAGCAAAGACGGTTTAAGGGTAGACGATAGCAAGGTGGCGGGAAATTCAAAATTTTCACAGACTTTTACATTTTGTAGCTAAACTGAACTATTTTTGTTCAGCGATTTTTCTTTTCATTGTTGTAAACAACAGAACAACAATAATCCAGCCGATTATGTGTTCTGGTCTACGAAGCAGTGGTACTGCCCAAAAAACTTGTCCTAGTCCAGAACACATAATCGGCTGAATTATTGTTGTTCTGTTGTTTACACTATTGAAAAGAATACGGTTTTATTCTCGCGAACGAAAAATTGCTGAACAAAAATAGCTCAGTTTAGCTACAAAATGTAAAAAACTGTGAAAATTTTGAATTTCCCGCCACACTACTATCTTCCAGCCTTAATAAAAAAAGATTTTCATAAGTTGTCACTTGCCTCATTAATAATTTCAAGTTCATATAAAAGGTGAAAAAAAAATGCGTAGTCTGAAGACAAATTGAGAATTTTGGAAAATTTCTTCGATTTTTCTTTCTTCTCTTTGTTATGAAGTATCTTAAATACGTTGGCAAGTCAAGTAAAAAGTTTCTTAAATAAAGTTTTTTTTTAAGGTTTTTAAAAATAAGGTGAAGTAAGTGCTTACTTCAACTTATTTTTAAAAACTTACCATGAAACAATACCTTTATTATTTACTACCTATGCTGTGATTGTATACATTAAGGTGTCTATTTATATTACAGACTCATGCAACGCATGAATCATAGTTACCAAGTGCGAAGACGTTTTTATACCGTGCCCATTATGCACAAAATAAATGAATTTAATTCAATCCAATAAACAAAAGCCGCCGTTAGATTACCTTTCAGTGTATAGGTAACTAACTTTTGCCCGCGACCTCGTCCGCGCAGAGGTCGTTTTTTTCTCGTTATCACAATAAAAATAGCCTATTAATAGCACTCAGCGATAACGTAGCTTCCCATTAGTGAAATATTTTTTAAAATTGGATGAGTAGTTTTGGAAATTACCCCCTACATACATACATACATGTAGGAGTGAGATAAATGGGCTTCTCTGGGGTATCAGGATGGCTAGTCTTTGGCCAAGTTTGGGATACTACCAGAGGGAGATGAGACAGGAAAACAACACATCATTGGTCATGTCCAGTTTAATTGATCATGCCTCCACCAGTTCAGTATCAAATACCCAGTAGGAAAGAACTGGCAAGAAAACCTCCCGGGAAAACAGGACATAATAATATGATCAATTACATTACCTCGCTTATAGTCTTTACATACTTACAAACTTTTCCGCTTTATAATATTAGTACGTATAGAAGTGTAGATGTAGATAGTGTAGATAGAGACAGGTAAGGCGTGCTATTTCCTTTCAGGTTAAATTGTTTCGAAAAGGTTATCCTGTTAGTAACCATAGAAATAGCCAGCAGATTTTTTTATTCATCCGCCTAAAGTGCTTGTGATGAATGAATAATTCCGCTGGAGGCAGAATTGCAAATTTGGACTCCACAAAGTCAGAAATAAAGGTCGAAATGCGATGAAAGTACTGATTTTGCAGATAACTAACGCCCGTAGGCAAACCGTCGTTTTTGGAGCTAAATGCAATATGCAGTTGCTTTTAATAATTTAAATTAGGTTCTTGAGTTCCGTGTCTCTTGTATGAAAGCAAGCTACAATACTCTAAGTATCTATAGTGTATTTTATTTGAACATTTAATGCATTAATTTTCCTATTTAAATAGGTACTTACTAACTTACATCAAAAGATGGGAAAATAGGCAAAGATTACGGGAAAAACACAAAAAAACTTATTTTCGATTATTTCGGACTGTTTTTGATAAATACTCAAATTATTGATTTTTTTAAGCTCCCTAAATATTTTATTAATGTGAGTTTTTTTTTTTTTTTTATTTATATTAACGCTGACGTATCTCGAAAATATTTAATACATATTGATATAAACACGCGAACTTTTTTTATATATTTTATAAGAAACATCCTAGCGTAGCCTGCATACCAGTTTTCCCGTAGAAAAGTCCAAAAAATGTTACAAAAATTATATATATTTTTTTGTACAAAAACATTTATAGTATCTATGCACTTACATTAGGGGTTAAAAAATAGCCCTGATATTGGATTTTAAAAATCTGATGTTCATCATAGTAATAAGACTAAACCCTGAAAATAACAATGACGGGCAAGAAAAAAAAAACCCGAACAAAAACACCTATACATTTCAGGTTCTAATGGAACTAAGCTCTCAGCGGCAAGAAGCTGCTAGCCACTGAAGTGATTTTATTTTCTACATTTCCTGAAATATACTCAGAAGAATATCAACAGAATAACAGAATAACTGTTTTTGATAAAAAAAATTATCAGGACCATAACAATAAAATGTATTGTAAGAGAGCGAGACTTTGATCACATGTTTTCGAAAGTTTCAAAAAGTATATTGTTATACAGGGGCATAAGTCTTTAACGAAAGATTGACGGCTTCAATTACGATTTATGAATGCTGTCGGTCCTTTTAATGTGTTTGCAGTACAGCTAAGAATATTCTGATTCAAATTCTCGAGGATTAGTCCACTTATTGCATGAGAAAAATTACGAAACCCCGGTTTTTTTTCCTTTTCCTGGGTGTTACAGAAAGGTCCTGTTATGCTGAATGGGTTCGTTTGTTATTATCATCAATTGGGCCGACCATTACTGGATCTTTTTGTAACACGCTGTTTAGTAATTTATGTGTTTGTTCGTCAAAATAGTCATCATTTATATCACGATAAGATTTCGCTAGAATTTAAAGGAACCGATTATTCAACGGAAATTTAGTTAAATATTAAAGGAAATTTAGTTAAACTGTTGTAGTAGAATGTTTGCGTCAGTTCTTTCTTTCTTCCTTAATTAAATAAATAAGATCCCCGACATTAATGCCAGAAATGGAACGGCCATTATCCGCTTTGTGGCAGAGTGGAGAATTACTTATTTTGTCTTGTAACATTTTTGAAGCGAAAAACACAGGGTAATGTTTAAATAGCTTTATTCCTGAAACACGTCAACTCCTAAATGTCATTTCAAACAACTTTTGTTCTACGACTTTTCGAATAGCTCGATATTTTTTATATTTTATGGAACGTTTGTTATCCTTTAAAAAAATGCATTTCTACCATTTCAGCGCTGCCTGCGCGGTGCATTTTTGTTTCGCTCCACTCTCTACTACCTTTCCGGCCTCTTTATACATTTTTGCAAATACCAAATAATTAAAATATTCACAAATACAAACATGCAGTTAAAAAAATACAATTTCACCACAAGCGACTTTTACTGCCGAACTAAATATTTCGGATTTGAATTTAAATGGCGTGAGTATGAAGAGGCCTTTTGGGAGTTAACAGGCTGATGGTAATGGATGGTGATGAATGCAGTAAAGTTATTATCAAATCAGGTATTGTAAGGAACAGCAGATTTTTTTTTTCTTCAATATTTCGTGTTACACCCCTTAGTAAAAGTTGATTTTATATGAGTTTTATGACCCCCTTTAGTAAGTACTATCTTTTTGTGACACCCTCTATAGTCAGGATCCACTATTCTTCGTTTGGAAGGACGCTCCTTTGTCTTCACTTGGCGCCTAATTGTCTACGACTCTCCATCATACCGACATTTGCCGTCCATCTTGGCTTTGTTTGAGCTAGCCCATTATATCGCTAAATCTAGGCTCAAGGTGTAGTTCTTTGGAACTTTGAAAGATTTAATACTAATTACCTACCTATATTAATTTAACTAGCGACCCGTACGGGTGTCATTTTCAAGTATTCTCGTGGGTTTTCATAAAAATAATATTTCGTACAAACAATGTCCATAGACCAAATTAATTTTGATTTATTGATTTCACTTAAATAATTTTATTGACGTCGGGACAGCCGACTAGTTTCGACTCCGTCTAGGCGTTCGTCTACGGACCCACAGTGAGAGGCTAACAGCAAAACTAGTCGGTTATCCCGCTATCATTAAAAGTAAGTAAAACCATCAAATAGAGCGCCTGCACGGTATGCGAGAGGTTGCGGGTTCAAGTCCTGTCCCGAGTGAATTTTTTCAACTTATTATAAATGTTTTAAAACCATCAAGTCAATGCAAAAATAACAATAATGAAATGCTGCGCTCATTTATTTCCTCGTTCTGTAAATTCACAGTTTTTGCGATTGAATTAATGTTTCAAAGAAATTATAATTATGTAAAAACGAAACGATTTTTTTAAATAATGGTTACACCCTGTTGCATTTCGGCCTTTTCTACGAGTATCTCCCTTGATATATCACAGGCTTTACATAAAACAAAATAATAAAATCCCCAAAAACCTCTATTCATTCTGTCTCGAAAACATGAAAGTGATTTCTCGAAAATTACTTAGGTACCTATATCCGTTGAGCGTGTGACAAAGACAAGTTGACAAATGGTTTTCGGTCGATTCCCCCTGGGGATTCCCTAGACATTTGGCCCAAATCTCTATAAATATTTCTAGATATACGTGTATGGAGGTAATTGATTGCTTATTCAATATTTTCAGATAAATCGTTTCGGAGATTGTCGAAGTTACTCGTAGAATTTCGTTACTATCTGCTTCTTACTCTACACTACGGTTAGCACCGAACTGTGAACTCATTTTCTTTTTATTGTAAAAGTTTAAGAGAAAAAGGTCATGTACTCTCCATTTAAAATTGATAATAGACGAAAAAGACACTGATTACGATAAAAAAAATCTATTAACCGAAAATTATCAAATCACGTTTCTGGGAACCTACTCTTATCGAGAAAGGATGAATTTAAAGTAGGTATACTAAAGATACACAATTTTAGAATAAGCAGTTTTGACTAAGAAAATGGTTTGTAATGGCTAGTAAAAACAAAAAACTCATCCAAAAAGAACATGTGATTTTTTTTTTCATTGGCGGCGCTAGTTTTGCGTCCTATTGTGCCTCAAGGTGCCGCCGATGATTGCAACATATTTTCGCTGAAAAAAACCGCGCCGCCTATTTTTTTTTAGCGAAAAAGTTCAAAACCTTTGGAATATCAACACGAATCTGGCTGGCGAATCTGGCTGGCTAGATAGCTCTCACCTCATTCTGTGTTTGATATGTTTACTTTTTCGATTCATATTTGAGTGTATTTGATACAGGAATAAATTTTGTACATTTTTTCTTGCGCGCGCCTTAAGCCCCTTCTCTTTCTTCCACAGAGCTGGACCTGGATTACCTGGAGCGGGGCGGGGGTGGCTCTCTGGCGGTGGGCGGTGCGCCCAGCATTGAGCCCAGTCCTGACAGCCTCGACCTGGTCAAGGTGGTACTGCTGGGCGCCCCAGCGGTGGGCAAGACTAGCATTATACAGGTTGGTACCAGGCAATCTTATTACAAACGCGCGCGACCGAAGCTGAATGGCATCCGGGAAGTGCAAAATTTTTATAGGTTTTTCAATTTTGTAGCTATTAAACTGAGCTATTTTTGTATTACAGAAAACAGTAGGTAAGTAACAATACGGGGTGGATTTTTGAGACGGGGCAGTGTAAGGTGCAGGTACCTTAAACTTCCTAGGAGACCGGCGGCGTCCATAACTTTTTGGGATATTCTGAACTGCATTACCTACTGCCCCGTCTCAGAAATCCACCCTGTATATCAGCTGATTATGAGATTTGCTCAAACTTCTAGTAGTACCACGGGTTTTACGACCAGAAAAACAAATCTGCTCAATTATTGTTGTTCTTTTGTTTAGAATAATTTGAGAATAATGATCAGAATAGGTACAATTTTCTTGTCGTGAAACAAAAATGGGAAAAATGTGTTCTACATACACAACAGCGAACTGGATAACAAACAATACAGTGCTTCAAGTCTGTAAAGCAGGTTGTTTTTTGATAGAATCAAAGTGGCAAGATAGCTCTCATCACTTTTTTATAGTAAGTTTAACCGTTTACGAAATACAAAATTTGCATTGCTTACGAAAGTTTAAGGGTAAAAATCCTAATTAATGTATAAAAAGGGTTCAAATTCAACTAACTCTGACGGAGAAGGCAAATAGCTGAGGTACAAACATGCTTATTTACAGATTCAGTAAATAAGTTAGCGATTTGACCTTTTAGGGTTCGATTTGGATTAATTAGTCAGCGTATCCTTCGTTTGATCAAATGGATTTAATTAAGAGCTCTTTAATTTATTGGAAGACTTGAAAAGCAAAGAGAGATTCAAAGACAATAATCTACAATCTACATCCAAAGTGCTGGATCTTCTTTAACATTTTATTTTGATTATTAAAGATGAATTTTGATGAGGGGTCCGTTCACCCAATAATTTAAACAGCGTCCAGAGGGCTGTACAATTTTTAATTTTTTTGCAAAAACACACCTGAACAAAGCGGAATATTTTATCTCAATTAGCACAAAGGCCTTTCATTGGAATGAGAGCGTTTCAATTATACCCATTTTTTTATTCACAAAGGTACCCTCCCCGGGGCCGTCTGTGTCAGCATTATCTTTGTTCAACACGATACCCGTTTAGAACCCTTTTGGTCAGCTGTACCTAATGGTCCCATCGCTGTCTCAGTGGTCCCTTAATCCCTTTAGATTCACGATAATGTTTGTGTTGACGCCCGCGAAAACGATGCCGCAATGAGGGCTGCCGTTTCAGTGCTCACTAGTTGGCGCCACTGTCGAGTAAGGCCAAGAATAGTTAGATATTTCTTCAAGTTAGTACCTACGTAGCAGCTACGTAGTAAAAAGTTTACTTACATTCAAATCATATTAAGACCGACTTGCACCACTTTCTTAAGTGTGGTGCAAGTCAGCATTTAACTAAAATTTTCATACAAAAGTCGATTTAAGTGGTATTTAAAAAGTCGTGCAAGACGGCCTAAATACTTGCCTACCTTTAAACTGTACTTAAAACACATTGGGCAAGACCCGTTATGTGCACAAAAAAAATTGATCACAATTTTCCGAAAGAAGAAACTGTTTTAAAGCAGCGGACCAAATTATTCACAACATTATTCTAAATAGAAATAAACCCGCGTAGTCTATACAAACAGTGATATTTTAGACCTCGCGCGACACTAGCGCCCCTAGCGGAAAATCTGTGCGCGGTAGAACTCATTGAGGCTAGCGATCGAAATATAGACTACTACTAGCTTTTGTTCGCGACTTCGTTCAATTTTCCCATTTATCGATATCAGCGCAGACGAAATCGCGGGAAAAGGCTATTTACCTACACTTTCTAGATTTAAAAAAACGGCCAAGTGCGAGTGTAACCCACGCACCGAGGGTTTCGTACAATCATTTCGACCAGGCTGCAAACAGCGCCATCTAGAGTTGAGGTTTGACACTAAACAGTGAAAACTAAAAGTGGCGGGCGTGAAAGCTCTCAAAGCATTAATTTATGTGCGAGAAATAAACGATTTTACGTTGCATTATGTAGGAAAATTTAAAGCACGTTATAACAGGGTTGTTTTACAACACCTTGTTACGAACAGCCCCCCGGGGCGAGATTGAAACACGTTTAATTACGTCCTCCTATATACCGGGTAAAAGAGTTAATTATTAGGGAAATCTGGAAATAATGAATTGGCTATTCGCTCCATCCTGTCTCGGGCATTTCTGCATAAACCATTTGGTGAAAGTAAAAGCGTGAGTGTGGACAATAGCCTTGTATGGAATGCTGCAGATATTGTATTTCGTAAACGGTTAAACTTACTTGTATTATGTCGGTGTAGCCGACTAGTTTCGGTTCTCATCTGGAGACCTTAATCATGGAGCTGAGACGGCCCTCGCGACGCCGTGGCCAGTTTACGAACCGTTTACGAAATACAAAATGTGCAGTGCTTACGAAAGTTTAAGTGTAAAAAAGCTGCAGATATTGTTTTACTTTTTACTCTAAGGGTGGTATTCTAGAACGCTACTTAAACTCAGTTTAAACAGAGTTCAGACTGTCGATAAAACAGTGCATGTTTTGATATGAAGGGAGGGATATTCAAATCAAAACATGCACTGTTTTATCGACAGTCGACACTACTAAACTCTACTTAAACTGAGTTTAAACAGAGTTCACGGATCGTTCTAGTTTGAACTGAGTTTAAACAGAGTTTAAGTAGCGTTCTAGTTTGATCTGAGTTTAAGTAGCGTTCTAGAATACCACCCTAACTCTCTTCTATTGTCCACAGCAATTCGTCTGGAGCGACTTCACAGAAGAATACATCCCGACGGACAGAAAGCACACCTTCTACCCCTCGGTGATCATAAACGAACACCTGTATGAGGTCAAAATCACCGATGTCCCAGTCATCCCTTACTTTCCCATCAACTCCTACTACGAATGGTCTCACTACCGCTTCTACGGTCTTCGGAATGCCACAGCGTATATCCTAGTATTTGACCTGTCAAACGTCGACACTTTCCAGTACATAAGGACGCTAAGAGACCAGATGGTGGAAAGCAGAGACATGCGGAACGTCCCAGTTCTAGTCGTGGGAAACAAACAGGATTTACTCTGCAGTAACCAACCCTCAGCAGCCAGCGGTCTTCAGCAGCTAGCCATCGCCGAAAGCGCATGCGGAGACTCCAGGGAAAAGCGGAGGAACATCGTGAACCTAGTACGAAAGCACTGGAAGTGTGGCTACGTCGAGTGTTCAGCCAAATACAACTGGAGGGTGATAGCTGTGTTCAAGGAGTTGATGGAAATGATAGACACTTTGGAGTGGAGTGGTGGAGGGAGGAGTGCGGAGATACCATCCGACTCTGGCACCACGTTGAGGGGAGGCAGCTCCACCGAGAACAGGTGCGTGATTGCTTAGCACTGGAAGGGTCTTCTGCAGAAACTGAACTTTTTCGCCGCAACTAAGCGCACAAATGTTGAGAGCAGTTCGTGACTGTTGTTTCCTATTGGTGTATTTTCTAAGACGTTTAGTATCGCTGACAGCCATATTCTATGCAACGGCAGGAGTTACCTTCGATTTTTCAAGTGAACTGATAGGATTTTCCCTGCGTGTACCACCACCATAGATTCTTTTTCAGAATAAGCTTACATAACAGACAAAACTGCGTCAATCCTTCCGGTCAGATCGATGGGTCGATGTTTGAATTGCTTCAGTAAACGCAGTGACCTTAAGGCCGTAGCATCCATACACGGTACGGTTTTATGTCAGCTCAGGCAAAACTGAAGCAAATCTCCTCTTTTATGGTAGACTTTAGCCTGTCCAGTTGCAGGGAATAAAGGCCAGTGGTTAGTAATGAATGTTTAAAAAGTTGTTGAATTTAGTCCACAAGGAATGCTTGGTATTAGAATGTTTTGGTTCGAAAGTCCCTGTGTAAGGGTGGCATTAATATTCGTCAGCTCAAGCTTGAGCTCAAGTAGGTGATCTCAAAAAACAAAAATGCTAATGTCAAGCCTTGGCTAATGTCAAGCTTGAGTAGCTGTCAGAATAATTGACATTAGCCAAGGTCTCAAGTCGGTGTTTTTTTTCCGAGTTCAACTACTTGAGCTCGAGCTTGAGATGACGACTATTAATGCCACCCTTAGTTAAAATGAATCTCATGTTTGTTAAATACATATTCGTAAGCTATTTTGTGAGTCAAAAAAGAGAAATGTGTTTTGGAAATGTTTCGTTCCAGGGTATTTTTACACTTTTCTACTTTGAACTAGTCTTCGAAAGCTTTCCATAATATTATTATTAAATTGTAAATATCTTATCCTATACCAGGTGTTACAAAAGATCCTAACTCTTTTTACAAGGTAATAGCACCCGGTGATAGGGATAAAAACCTTTTTTTTTGTGCTTTGATTTTTAAATTAATAAAATGTGAGCACCTACACATACCAAACTTATTTATAAATTTGAGCTCATACCAAAAACAAAAAAAGTTATGAAAAAAAATCAAATTCTGAGGATAAAAATAAAAATTGTTTTTTTTTTAACTTTATTTACAGAATTGATATCCTGTCGACACAAATAAATAAATAAACACTGTAAAAAGAGTTAGGATGTTTTGTAACGCGTTGTATAATTTGTCTCTATTACCTACTGACTATTAGATAGATCGTCCTATCTTACTGAAAGCAATTTCCATGTACCTATGCAATAATAGATTTACTTGATAATTTTGCATTGCTTGACAGCACAAGAGACGGTTAGCAATACCCAGAGATAGGTACCTCTTTTTATTTGATGGACGCACTTATGCTTCTTGCAATAAGAGCTTCTAGGGGTAATATCGGCCGTCACTGACTGTACTTATTCCATATTCAGTGTTAGTTTAAGTTCTATTCGATAATATAATAAGTTTAAAACCTGTTGAAGACCCATTCGACTCTTCAATACAAACAATTTGTTACCTACTATGGGACTATCAAAATGTCGAATAAAGTTTTAATTGATCCATTGATTTGGTGCAGAGGTACAGTCGGCCGAACGCTAGGATACATTTTGTTCGATTGGCGCTCTTATGCCGCTCGCGGTAAGAGCTGCCATGGGGTATTTGTGACTGTGGCCGAGAGTTATACCAATCGATCTTTATTGTTTAAGGCGCTGTGCATAGTGAATTGCCCGCGCGCAACGAAAAATGCACAAATATACTAAATATACTGTATCAAATATACTAAAAAAATCGAAAATTTTCACATATCAAACCCTAGAATTGGTTAAGACCTATCTAAAACAGCCAGTTTCGTGTTGACAATCATAAACGTTTTGAAGATATTTTGCTTGGAAAAAAAATAGGCGGCGCACTTTTTTTCAACCAAAATATCTTGCAATCTGTTATGGATATCAACACAAAAGTGGCTGTGTTCGATAAGTCTCAACTAATTCTAGGGTTTGATATGTGAACATTTTCGATTTTTTTAGTATATTTGATACAGGAATCGATTTTGTGCATTTTTCTTTGCGCGCGGGCTAATTCACTATGCCCAGCGCCTTTATCCATATAGGTATCCAGACTTTCCCCTAATCCTGAGGATCATGACCATTGGTACTTGAAAGTAGCAGAAAGTGGAATTTTCGGATCTGTTCATGGAGTTATTTTTGTGTAGCTTTTAGACCTCACCTTACACTTCTCTTTCTACGACATACTTAGTTGATATTCTTTTTGAGGTTTCAACAATCATCGTTGGCCCCAAATAAAAAAAAAATGTTTGTATTTAAGGGTGCGGTCCCTTAAAGTTGTATAATTTTGTAACAACAATTATGTAATTGTGTAGATCAAAGATTGTGTTTTGAATCACAGTGCCTGTAATAATAGTTTCTAAATTGATATTATACTTTATTCCCCCAATACCTTTAAGGGTGGACGATAGCAACGTGCGGGAAATTCAAAATTTTCATAGTTTTTTACATTTTGTAGCTAAACTGAGCTATTTTTGTTCAGCGATTTTTCGTTCGCGGCAATAAAACAGTATTTTTTTCATTATTGTAAACAACAGAACAACAATAATTCAGCCGATTATGTGTTCTGGTCTACGAAGCAGTGGCACTGCCCAAAAAACTTGTCGTAGACCAGAACACATAATCGGCTGAATTATTGTTGTTCTGTTGTTTACAATAATGAAAAGAATACTATGTTATTGCCGCGAACGAAAGCTCGCTGAACAAAAATAGCTCAGTTTAGCTACAAAATATAAAAAACTGTGAAAATTTTGAATTTCCCGCCACCTTGCTATAGTCTACCCTTAAAGACAAAATTTCCGCAACTTTTCTTTAGAATAACATAATCTACTCTGTGTTGTGCTTAACTAACGTGCTTCCTCTATTGTTGTTTAGAGTTCCATCAATGTTTTCCAATAATTTATAATTGTATCAAGCTGGGCGGACATCAAACGACAGAGAGCGAACTAACACCGTGACCGTATTATAGGGTGTCGGCTGACTGAAGCACTTATTAAGTCAAGTAGAACATCCACCGAACTAAATGCCATAGAATCCGCATTACGTAAAATCACAATTAAAACTTGCCCCCACAGAAACAAATGATATCAGCAATAGAACAATACGAAACATCATTTCGACCATACGTCTAATATTCGAATGTCAACCTTATTGCATTAGTGTACAGTTTTACTTTCATTGCATAGACTAGGAGCAAATAAGCTCCCAAAGGCAGTTTGGACATCTATTTTTCCAGACACATTTCAGAGTTCTATGTTGTATCTAGTTTTATCCTTGATCGAAGAGAACATCTATAGACTTTTGTGGTTGATTCTGCCAACCCTAGAATCAAAAGAAGAATATTTTGGTATACAGAGTGTCAAAAGACCGCCAACAAAGTGGGAATCACGTATATCCCTTATCATAACGAACATTTTTGTCCAAGCAACTATGCCTGGGAAATCAACGGTTTCCGAGATAATGAGGTTCAAATTCGAACTTTTCAATTTTTTTTGCATTTTTTTAGTATCAAGGACGTAACATTTCTTCTCAAGAAGCTATATCAATATTTAATATTTCTTGAGAAAAACGTTAAAAATGCAACCCACACAATTTATTACCCCTATATTTAATTTATGAAAAAGTACTTTGTTTGGGAACTTTTCAATCTCCTACCTATCTAGGCGTGGCTTTCGGGTCTGTCGGCGGTATTTTAACACCCTGTATAATTCAAACAATTTAATTTATTTTTCCAATAAATGCACATGCAAATGAAACATTTCCTTCGGAACGTTTTCTTACAGACCAATTTTTGCACTACTTCTTCTCGGTCGGGTATCACCTCGTAGATTGAAAAGTTTTTCAGTCGGAATCAAAACTCTATCGGCCACCCTTTCTCTCGGTCTTTACTCTCAATCGTTTGGCATGCCCTAGCTTTAGGTTTTGAACATTGTGATAGAATAACGTTATATTTTGTCACCCGGCAAGCAACGGAGTGGCGGGGTTTTCCTGTAAATATGAAATAGTTTGTACAATGAATGTGTGTAGTAGCAACCATTGGAACAGTACAATGTATTGAACTATGTTCTTGGATATTGGCTATAACCGTATCGGTATCGAACATAACCGTGTAAAGACAAAGGTATAAAATTAACTTCTCAGAATAGAATAGAAGCAAGGGACAATGACCTACACATGACAGCACGACAACCTGTATAATTTCGTTGTAAATTCGCCCGTAACGTGGATGCGTTACGGGCGAATTTACAACCTGCACCTTATGCGGATGTATAAGGTGCAGGCATCTACCTAATTAATTCCCTGACCCCGCATTTGTTTCACGAATTTCAGATGTCGCCAAATATACACACAACTCTCGGATATGACTTGTTTCTAGCAAGGTTTCCGTCCAAAATCGTTACATTTTACCGTACACTCGACGAATACTATCGTCTAGGTATTGGATCTACGACTACGGTTAGGCAAGGAGAGGAGCCCGGGCAGTGAAGGTAAGCATTTATGCGTATTGTAACAGGCCCCGAAAATATATTACGCCTAAATAAGCCGTTTTCACAGAACAAAAATCCAAATCAGTTCATACCTAGATGGCGCTTTCAGGCGTAGCCATAGAAGAACCGGAACGCTACTGTCAAAATTAATCTGTGCTAAGCGAAATTTGGGGAATGGACCGGCATCTAAACCATGGAACAATAAGATACTTTCTAGGCCACGTTCTTTCGATATCTCATAGATCGGTAAAAAACGGTACAGTGTAAAGAGTCTACTGATAGCATAGACATAATTTTTTTTTATAGGCAAGGATATGAACAGATCGAGCCATTAAGGTTTACACAAAAAAGTTTACAATGTAAGCCACTGTATTGGCGTTGACAACCTAGTTGGACCACAGAGGGAAAAAGGTTGGACTAGCCATTGTTAACCGATTGGCAAAGTTGAGATAGCTAGGTTATTATAAGTTACAAAAAATCCAGCCAAAAGTGTTGACAAGCTACACTCAGCATCAGAAAAATTGCACCTTTTGAAATAATGACCGAAAAACTTTCATTCCTTCAAATTAAACCAAAGGGTGATTTTTTGACAGTTCATAAGTTGTAGTTCCAAATTTGTAACTATAGATGTCGCTGACGAGACGTGTTTTTATGGCAGTTCGCACTCGCTGCCTTCGTACATTACGTCCAAACACATTTAGGTATTAGGGTGGAGCAAAATGTAGTGTTTCCGCTTTTACCATCCACTCAATCCATTGATACCTAATAATTCCCTCACAATAGGTTTCAAATAGGAACAAAAGTTGTTTGAAGTATTTTTCAATAGGGCTGATGTTTTCGATGGTGAATGTAGGTATGTTTGTGCATATCCGTTTTAACGCCTTCAAAATATTACTTTTATGTTCAAAATTATTTCACAAACAATATAGCTTTTCAACAGTTCTGGCTGGATTTTAGTTACCTCAACCAATCGGTTAACAATCAAATAGTTAGTCCAACATTTTTTCCCTCTGTGGTCGAACAAGGCTGTCAACGCCGTTAAAGTGGTCTATATTGTAAACTTTTTTGTGTAAACCTTAATGGCTCGATCTGTTCATATCCTTGCCTATAAAAAAAAATTATGACTATGCTATCAGTAGACTCTTTACACTGTACCGTTTTTTACCGCCATCTATGAGATATCGAAAGAACGTGGCCTAAAAAGTATCTTATTATTCAGGACAGCCATGAACAGAGCGCGGTGTACCGCCAACCTCCAGTGATGGACAGGCACTTTAAGAAAAAGAAGAAGTGAAATTTAACGGTCGTGTTCCGGCTCATGTGTGGATGGGCACGCCTATAAGCGCCATCTATGAACTGCTTTGAATTTGTTCTTTGAAAACGGCTCATTGCAAGGGCGCTGCTCCGGACTCACTGAAACGCGATGAACCCAGCCCGTGTGATACTTTGTGGCACGACCATGACGGATCTACATGTTTTTCTTGCGGTACAAATTCATGAAATTAAATGTACTTTTTTGTACTCTTTACCCCAAGTACTTCAATAGTTTACGAGATATAGCGTAGTGTTTGTGGTCGACGGTCGTGCTAGGAAGATGCTTCTGGCACGACCACACGTGAGCATAAATACAAATTTTGGGGTAAAGAGTACCAAAAAATTACTTTGATTTGGTTAATTTGGTTTTACCGCAATAAAAACATTTAGATCCTTCGTGGTTGTGGTCGTAGCACAAAGTATCACACCCCGGCACGCACGGTAAATCGATAGAATGCTAAGAACATCGTTATTTTCCTTTTTTATCGTTATTCATATTTCGCAGAAAATACAAGACCGAACTTAACTAAGTATTCAGATATTTCATAAACCGTCGGAAAGTATTTCAGGCATGAGAGTGAACATAAATCTCGTACGAATCATTTATAGAAAACGCGCCTTAAAAACAGTCCCTAAGTTGTTTTGCAGACCGTGCCAAGTTTTTGAAAAGAGATTGGAAAGTTTCCAAACTTTTTGCAGCAGTTGCAACCTCTTTGCTGGACAATAATAATGTTTTGTTCCAAAGAGGTTTTCGACTTTAGGACAGCTAAATGTTTTATTTAGCGAAATGAAAAAAAAAAAACCCCTTTGTTAAAAGTTCATACTCAAATAAAATATAATAGCCTAAGATTTCAAAGTTGTTATTCTTGACATTGCGCAGAAATAGTATTTATAACTAATTATAAGTTTTCAATAAAATTGTTATTATTTGCCATTGAACAAGTAAGTTTAAATAACTAATTAATTAATTGTTTACAAATGTTACAAGATGCAATAAATAAGATGTGAACAAGTTTTATACTTTTCGTTATTTTTATTTACAAACCAAGATTTTTGTGAATCTATTCCCCTTTCGACGTTCTTGGGATTGACCTTGAGATTAGCCAAGGCTTGACATTAGCATTTGACTTTTCTGAGATCACCTACTTGAGTTCGAGCTTGAGATGACGACTATTAATACCGTTGCAAAATATTTTTTTACTTTTTTACTTTTACTTTACTTTACTTACTTTACCATAAGGTTTTTAGCCGGCGTCGGCACTGGAGGTTTTTATACAAGGCTAGGAGTTTCTAGGCTTATTTTAGACTCCGCTGATCACGAAATATTTTTTTTGTACTACTGTCTCTGACAAATTAATAATATTACCCTACTTATTAAAACTTTTGAGAAAATTACAGGACACGCTTCATAAGCCGAACTCGTGGAATAACTAGGTACAGTCAGCCACACGCTAGGATACCCCTTTTTGTTTGATTGGCGCCCTAATTCCGCGTGCGGTAAGAGCTACCATAGGGTAGTCTATAGACTGTGGCCGACCGTACCTAACTTTATATCGTCCAACCAACCAATAATGCTCCCATATTCCATAATGGAAAGCGTGTTCTTCCGGTAAGGGTAACGCAATTTCCGGTTCCCAAATTGATGTTAAAGTATACCTACAGATAGAAGCTCAATGTTTACTCAATGTATATTTGGCATCCCTTTAGAAAGGGGTCGAGCGTTTGGGAGCATAAT
The DNA here is from genome assembly GCA_949319315.1 of Zelleria hepariella. NCBI lineage: Eukaryota > Metazoa > Arthropoda > Insecta > Lepidoptera > Yponomeutidae > Zelleria > Zelleria hepariella. Next base: position 9,602,568 of record OX439396.1, on the reverse strand, counting down.
TTAGTAATACATTGGCTTGTAAGGAGGAACACGAGTTACTATACACACATATAGGTACCTAGGTACGTTTTAGATGATATACAGGGTTTTCCAGATTCCTTAACAGAATCTTTTTTACCCGACTACGCGAAGCAAAAAGGAGGGTTATGATTTTAGCAGCGTATGTATGTATGTATGTATGTATGTATGTATGTATGTATGTATGTTTGTGTGTTCATCTGTTCCCTCGCAGAGCCTAAACTACTCGGCCGATTTCAACAAAAGAGGTGTCGTTGGATTCGTCTTAATTACCCAGGTAACATAGGACAGTTTAATTTTGAAAAAAACCAAGATGGCGCCTGTGCTGCGCCCTAAAGTGGTGGACCTAAAAATAAAAATTATCGGATACCATCGTCATGGGTATCAAATGAAAGGGCTTTAAAAGACCTTTTTAAAAATGTATAACACATGTAGCGTCAACATAACAAATAGAACAAAAAAATCCAAAATGTGTTTTTTTTTGCCCTTCTTGGTTCTATTCTGGGTGATCGTCCAAAATGACTTACTAAAAAGCTAAAAAAAATATAGAAGTTAAAAACTAAAACCCGACTACTAAAAGGCTTAAAACAAGACCTGTTTATCCTTAAAATAGACTCATACATAATTAATCGTAGTCGGAGGACACCACATTCGCATTTGATAAACCGATGGCCTCCGACTACGATTAATTATGTATGAGTCTATTTTAAGGATAAACAGGTCTTGTTTTAAGCCTTTTAGTAGTCGGGTTTTAGTTTTTAACTTCTATATTTTGTAACACTAGCGCTGCCAATAAGGGATTTTCTGACAGCTCACAAGTTGTAGTTCCAAATTTGTTACTAGATGTCGCTGACGAGACATGTTATTTTTTTATGCCAGTTCGCGCTCGTTGGCTTTCGTACATACGTCCAAACACATTTAGGTATTAGTTGTGGAACTTGTGGAGCCAAATGAAGTGTTTCCGGATTTACCATTCACTTATACAAGAACATTAACAAAGTCGTGTACTTTTTCATGTACTGTAAAATGGAATGACGGCTACGACGATGAAAGATGAAGTCACAGAGCAATGAAGTGAAGAAGTATTTTCGCTGTAGTAAGCACTAATTTACTTTGTGATAGAAAACATGTCGTATCAACGCCATCTGTCACAGCTTTTAGAACTATTTTTTATTTTTTTAGCTGTCAGAAAATCCCTTATTGCATTAATGAATGTTCTTTTTGTATGTTACAAGATGAAGTGTACACCATTAAAAAAAATAATAACCTTCCAGTTGTCAATCTATGAATACATCCGACACAAGTCAAAAAGTCTCAACTTTGACGGTTCGGTTTTTGCAAAAAATCCACAATGCATTTTTTTTTTGATGGCGCTAGTTTGCCTTTGAAGATAGCAGCGTGGCGGGAAATTAAAAATTTTCACAGTTTTTACGCTTTGTAGCTAAAGTGAGCTATTTTTGTTCATTTTCAGTTTAGCTACAAAATGTAAAAAACTGTGAAAATTTTGAATTTTCCGCCACGTTGCTATCGTCCCACCTTAATAACCAGCCGCTCAATCTCCGCCTTCGGCGTGGCCTGGGGGAAATACTTGACGAGCGCCAGATCACAGATTCAATTCAGGTAAGAAACTCAATAGGCGTGTTTGGACTGACCGAGCAGCTTCACGAAAAATCCGCGCGCGATGAGGATGGAATTCTACGCTGTCAAAGTAAATCGAAAATGTACTAGGTATAAGCCGTGCCAATAGAGAAACGATATGAAAATGGCGGCGGGTACCTATGGTAAGGACTGAAAAAGAGGTTACGAAAATACTATTTCGGTTCATACCTAAAACTTTCTTACATTTTTGGTTAGGAAATATTGTTTTACGATGCTTTCTTTATTGATTAGGTAATTGTTCTACGTTGAGTTTGTGATTAAACAACAATCTTTATGAAAATAAGATCAAAAATATTAAAACGTAGTAAATAATACAAACCTCATCAAATAACAGGATGATTCTTCAAAAAAGCGTTCTTCGTTGATATCCATGGCTTTTATTTTTTCTCGTCGTTGGTGAAAACTAAAAATACAGAGGATAAAAGGGCTTAAAAACTAGCCAATATGTCGATGAGGCACACCTGTAGGCTTTATAGGTTAATCATAAAAAAATCTTCTATTTTGACAGGCCATGGATATCAAAAAATATGCCATGGATATCAAATAGTGTCCAAAATGAATATAAACAGTAATTTCAGTGGTACATAAATGCTTCCTTTTGCTTGATTGTCACTCATGAACTTTCACAGACTTAAACAGGGCCTTAGTGAAGGAAAAGTATATAAATAAAACATCATAATAATCAAACCAAAGCAATAAAAGTTTTATTTTGAGAAAAGACAGTAAAAATTTAGAAGTTTTTAAACTTTTTCAATTGGTCATAGATTTATTTTAAGCAAACACATGCTGAGTTATTAAATAATAAAAGAGATAAATTATGCTCAACAAAGTCTATAAAATTATAACATTAATTCTTAAGTTCTCATTAATTTCAGGCCTTAAGTCTTATAAAACTTAAGCTTAGCTAAAAGCTATAACATGAATAAACAATTACACATCCATCCCGAATTTCATCCAAAGCCATCCAGCCGTTTAGGCGTGAAGAAGTATCGTAAATACATAATATACATATTAGTAGAATATAACCCAGCAGCACCATCTAAAACAATGTCTCAGGCACTGGAGGCTATTTAAATCATCTCATAAAAAATAAAATAATATAGCCTTTTATTGCTTCTCAAAGTTAAATATAAAAGTATTTGCAAGGTAAAATAAATCATCTCATACGTAGATGCCTTAGGCCTTTATGGCCTTTATGGCCTTAATGGTACTTTAGGTGGTGGTACGGTATCCCCGGTACGCGACTCCGACTAACAAGGAAAAATTTTAGGATATTGTACACGAAGGGTGCTAAAAGGGACTTTATTACTCTGCCTCAGCTAATTCTACCATTATTTTCATGTATTTGGTAGAATCCCTCTTTGTTTTTTTAGTAACTAGTAGAATGACCATTCTTTGCATGTATTTGGAAGAATCTGTCTTTGAAAGAAAGTGAGGAACCCTCGGTTCGTGAGTCTGGCTTGCACCGGCCGGTTTTTATTAATCTTGTGTACATTAATTAAGCCGTATAATTACAATGGATTTGAAAAAATGTAGATAAATAGATAGATAGATAGATTCTGTGAAAAAATCAACTGCTTGCTTATTATTCAACCTATTATATTTAAAGTTAACAACAGCCCGTTAAACGTAAGGCAAAAAAGCAAACAGACATGCAGATATGTACTGGATTAGTAATAGGGTCTTATTTGGCACTTTTTCGATACGTAACCCTAAAATAAGTGAAATTTAAGAACATTTACTTGATATCCATGGCCGGTATGTGATATCCATGGCTTAAATCCATGGATTTTAGGGCCATGGATATCAATAAAATTAAAAAATGACGTTGTTTCTCTTTAACTATAAAAGCTATCGTATTTATTTTGATGTCAATACCTACTGAGGGACATACCCAATCCTGTACTTTAGATAGTTAAGTGCAAATAGTATCACTTAACTAGCAAAACTGACCACAAGTTTCAATTACCCTCCCGAACCAAAATAAAAAAAAAGTGAAGAACTTACCTCACAGTGTTGGCGCGAAAGTTAGCGACATACCCGTCCCATCTTAGCACCGTGGTTAAATTGGCGATATTTTACACCAATCACAAGACACTTACCGCGTATTCAAGTATGTATAAAAGCATACTTTTGTCGAGCGGTTTCAACTTCGCTCGCCGCGTGACATTAGTTTAAACGTCTACAGACACAAGAGTTTTCATTCTATTAGAATGTTGGATATACGATTGGATAGAGGCACTCTTTGGGCATTTAGAAAGGTATAAATTAGCACAGTAGTGGGCACATGAGTAAAACGACAAACAAAAACATACCAGGAGCACACGCGTGTGACATGCAAAATACTTGCAAAATCACCCATTTTTTTACCTTCAAAGGGATATTTAGGCAATTTCCTCTATGAAATATTGATTTTATTTGATATGCCTCAATAAACCGTTAGTTAAGTAGACGATTAAGTGCTACTTTAGTACTGTGTGATGTATAGTTTAGTAGATACTAGGGTGTGACCAAAAAAATCGACCTCTCAAAGAATGACCCAACAACACTTAACGTAAACTACAATATTGAAATTACTCGACAAACATAAAAAAAAACAATAAGAGGCGAACGTATTTTGGCGTGTTTTATTAGCCAAGCGTAGGTGACTAATCAGGACTGCCTAAAATGACTTTGCTAACGTTACGTGTGAGTATAGACGGAGATATGATTAAAGCGAGAGGGCGCGAGAGTGTCCGCCATTTATATATCGTTTCTTTAATGGCACGGGTTATATTTCCTTTGACAAGGTATAGCGTTCTTATCATTCTTATCGCGCATGGATTACTCTGCGCAGCGCAGGCCTGCTGCAGTCAGTAGAGTTCGGGCTACATAAGTCTGCGCGGGGGCAAAACTTTTACTGAATTAATTATTGTGCTGTCTCTGTTACGTGTGCGATAAATTTTATATCTAACTTTGTAGAGAGCAGATTTACTAAGATTTTTCATACTTTTGTATTTTCTAAAGCACTAACCCGTGCTAGGGAACATTATATCAATGAGGTCGGGAAATTCGCATCGACAGTGTTACCTACTTGACTCGGTAGCTCAATGGGCATTGATCAGTGAGGCATCGATTATCGTAAATTGAAAACCATTTCGAGGAATAGGGATACTGATTACTATTAGGGGTTTAATTAAGTAAAATTTAAACGGTTTATTAATATTTATCACCAAAAATGTTATCTTAATTTTTCTTCCGATGACGTCATCATAGCCTCTAATGCGGTAGTTCCAATACCAGTTATTTGAGACTTTAGTCTTAAATAACTGAGAAAATAACCTTCTTGTTGACTTGACACTGACATTTGTCAAACGTCAACATATTTTTATTTTTTAAAGCATGAATGAAGGCAATGAACTTAGTACATAATGCCAGTGGTGCCGTCATACACAAAACTTATAGAAATTTAAAATAATCAATAAAAAAATATTTACATAAAAGAATAAGAAAATATTCAAATTAGTTTCTTATATTTATCTATATTTTTTTGATTTATAGAATAAAAAATAGGATTCGACGATGCCCATTGGTAGAGCAACTATGGTATACAAGAGGTTGCGGGTTCAATTCCAGACCAGCTACCACGAGTGCTAACTATCACTGTCACTGAAAGTGACAAGTTGGATAAACAACCTTACTACTAGAGTATTAGGATACATGACAGACGTCCGGCAGACGTCCGGCACAGCACGTTTCGCACTCGTGGTAGCTACTCTATCCCGAGCGAATTTTTTAACCTTATAGAGAGATGGCGTCTTTTGGTTGCGGAGGCCAAGATCCACTTCGGGTCGCTGAGCCAGCGTAGTAAGTATAAAAATAATATTAAAGCTTATTCAGTATATAATAATATTATAGTGGTCGGGAAATTATTTTTCGACGCCGGTAAATTAAATAAGCTACCCGTCGTACAGACTTATCAGACGCGAAGTTCGACATTTTTATACCTAGTCGTTTTTCCTGATAGACCTAAGTCGCCAAAAGGGCGCGAACTCTACCAGAGTAGCTACTACGAGTGCGAAAAAGCTGTGCCGGACGTCTGCCGGACGTCTGTCATGTATCCTAATACTATAGTAATGACAGTGACTTTAAGAACTCGTGGTAGCTGCTCTGGCTACGGACCGAGCATTTGCCATTTGAGGCTAGCGAGCTGCTCGGTCAGTCGTAGATACACACAGGTAATAAAACTCAATCATTCCATTGGGTCTCTAGCGTATACGTGGACAGGCAGACCGACCGATAGACCAGGGGGGTTACCCTTGACGCCATTGCGTTAATATTTACAAAATTTCAAAAAATATTTCTCTCTTACATCGCATAGTGATCCTTTATAGATCCATATACTTGGTAATATTTATTCAAATCTTATATACTTCGTAATGTCTATTTTGTACAAAACCAATATAAAATGAGTCTTAATTCGTGAAATATTGAATTTTGTAAATTCCGCCATATTGAAAAGAATTCGTCAAGGGTAGGGGCAGGCTACTTGACGCTATCTTTCAATATTGGACAATATTCAATGTTTCATATTTCAGAGATTTAGAGTGGCATTAATACGCGTCAGCTCAAGCTCGAGCTCAAGTAGGTGATCTCAGAAAACTAAATCACCGACTTGTCAATGTCAAGGTCAGGCTTAATATTATGCTGACAGCTACTCAAGCTCGAGCTTGAGCTTGACATTGACATTAGCCAAGGAGTGATTTTGTTTTCTGAGATCACCTACTTGAGCTCGAGCTTGAGCTGACGACTATTAATGCCACCCTTAGATTCATTATATGGTTTTAATAGCTTTTGCTCGCGACTTCCGCGCAGACATAGATTTTGCCCGTTATTGATATAACCACAGGCCAAGTCACGGGAAATTGCTAGTAATTTAGGTATAGCTCATGCCAAATTAGGTAGGTACAGTCAGCCACACGCTAAGATACTTTTTTTGTTCGATTGGTGCCTGTGCCGCGCACGGTAAGAGCTGCCATGGGGTATCCTACACTGTGGCTGACCGTACACACTTCCGCATTTGATGATAATTTGAAAAACAGCCTAACTTTGTAATAATTTGCATCATTTTTAGATTTTAAGTTAATTTCAATAGGAATTTTTATGCGACTTTAATATTTAATCTTTATTCTCTCCTGTTAGGTACATTTTCAGCTTAAGAAATTAAATAACCTTTCAAATTGTGCAAAAGTGGAATTTATGTCTGTACCCCCAATTTTATTTTCTGACTTCCACTGTGAATGATGAATGGAAGCGCAAGGGTCCACAACAAGGCTTTTAGGCTTTTACCGTGATAATAATCAATCACATTATACAAATTGCTGCTATTATGCGATTGGACGAGGTAGCCACGCTGCAGAATAATAAAAAGGTAAACTTAAGGGTAGACGATAGCAACGTGGTGGGAAATTCAAAATTTTTACAGTTTTTTTACATTTTGTAGCTAAACTGAGCTATTTTTGTTCAGCGATTTTTCGTTCGCGGAAATAACATAGTATTCTTTTCATTATTGTGAACAAAAGAACAACAATAATTCAGCCGATTATGTGTTCTGGTCTACGACAAGTTTTTTGGGCAGTGCCACTGCTTCGTAGACCAGAACACATAATCGGCTGAATTATTGTTGTTCTGTTGTTTACAATAATGAAAAGAATACGGTTTTATTCTCGCGAACGAAAAATCGCTGAAAAAAAATAGTTCAGTTTAGCTACAAAATGTAAAAGTCTGTGATAATTTTGAATTTCCCGCCACCTTGCTATCGTCTACCCTTAAGGGTAAACGATAGCAACGTGGCGGGAAATCAAAATTTTTAAGAGCTTTGATACATTTTTTAGCTAAACTGAGCTATTTTTGTTCAGCGATGTTTCGTTCGCGGAAATAACATAGTATTCTTTTCATTATTGTAAACAAAAGAACAACAATAATTCAGCCGATTATGTGTTCAGGTCTACGACAAGTTTTTTGGGCAGTGCCACTGCTTCGTAGACCAGACCCGCAACCTCTCGAATACTGTCCATAAGACGGAGACTAGTTGAAGAAATTCGCATCTACAGTTACTTGACTCGGTAGCTCAATTGAGGAGCTGATTATCAAAAGGTGACATGTCCTGCGTTTGTTTTTTTACAGAAATCGAAAAAAAACCTCCCTGTTTTGAAGTCTACATACATTTTTGCCTGAAAAAATTTTATGTTTTAGAAAAGCTATGTAACTTATAAAATGTGAAAAAACTAGGGATTTTTGTCAAAACCCTTTGGAGAAAAAAAATTTAAAACAAATGGACACGTCACCTTTTGACACGAACCTATATGGACATGTCACCTTTTGAAGTTACAGAGTAGTGACATGTATTATTGGACATGTCACTTTTTGATGTGAGTGTTTTGGAGATAATAAAACAATTTATGGTTTTATTTTACACACTTTCTTATAGAAACCACTAATAAAATATAAAAAAAATATGTAACCCTATATCTGATTCCAAGCAGTCACAATCTTCAACACATTCGTCCATTGAAACTTCTTCTCGCCTGGACATGTACACCTTTTGCAAACAAGGCCATGTTTTAAGCCTCCATAAGTATAGGACGTGATCACATTTTGCACCATTCAAACTACACAAGTATAGATTATCATGGAGATTCGGTTTCTAAAAAAAAATACTATTCTCCAAAGGGAGGACATAAGTACCTTTTGATAATCACCTCCTCAATTGGTAGAGCGCCTGCACGGTATGCGAGAGGTTGCGGGTTCAAGTCCTGTCCCGAGTGATTTTTTTTCAACTTTTAATAAATATTTAAAATATGAAAAAACAAAAAAAAAAACAGTAAACATTTTAAGAGGCCGTTTATTTTCAACCATATTTATCGTCTTTTTCTTCCACTCCTCTAAGGAGAGCCACCGGACACCTAACATTATTACCAGTGGCATAAAAACAAGTCTTGCAATTCCTAACCGGCCCCTTTTTTTGTTTTTAATGTCGGCGGCGTTTTACACACATATTAGCAAAGTACTTTATAACATACTTTCTTTTCCCCGCGACTTAGTCCGCGCAAGTTTTTTATTCCGTTATCACAATAAATAATAGCCAATAATAATAATAACTCAGTGATAACGTAGTAGCTTTCCCATTAGTGAAAGAATTTTCAAAATTGGAAAATAGTTTTGGTGATTACCCCCTACATACATACATTATACACTTACAAACTTTTTCTCTATATAATATTAGTGTACCTAGATCAAGCACGGAAGCGCTCACAGCCTAGTTGTACTAGCCGTTCTTAATCGATTGGCAAAGTTAAGCAACAACGGCCGCGGTCAGTCCATGGATGGGTGACCGCTAGTGGCAATAATATCTGAGCGCTTCCGTGCTTCGGAAGGCACGTTAAACCGTTGGTCCCGGTTGTTGTTGATTAATAACAATCGTTAAGCCATGTCAGAGACCCTTTGGGTGGCCTAAAAACTCTGACACCAGGGGTGGCCACTACCTCATACGATTACCTACCTACCTAGATCAAAAGGGCAACCGGTAACCTTTTATTACGGGTGACTGTACTATTAATTCAACAATTGCGTTATCTTCGATGTAGTTAATTTTGTCAACGTTACTAAATAGGTCGTTGCCAAAACCGCGTATCCTACCCGGTTTTGGCAACGATACAATGAGGATTGAGAATGCAGTAACTCGTGCTCTTTCACTTGGAATGTTTTGGCAAACGTTGCTAGGCCTTCAAAAGTGATAACAAGCTTAGACGTCTAAGCTACGTCTAAGCTTTGCGCTTCATGCATTTTAGTTTGTACATACGGGTCCCCATGAGTTTCGCCTGTGTGACAATACCAAATAGTATCGACGACGAAGAACATCCTGGCCCAGCTACGTGTGGGCGGGCGGGCGCGCCACCGCGTCCGCCCGCGCCCCCACCACCCCCCGCACCGCAGCTCTCGGCGCGCGCGCAACGGCTACTCAAACGCAGTTCGAGACTAGCCACGGCGTCGCGAGGGCCGTCTCGTTCTCCATGAAGAAGGTCTCCGAATGAGAACCGAAACTACACCGACAAATTACTAGTGAGTAAAACCGTGATTTAATAGAAAAACCGATGAACAGCAGGACAGAAGTGGCCACCTATGGCGGATGGATGAACGAAACCAATTACCTACGGAGTAGCGACCTCCAGAAGAGATTAAATTTAGTTGGCAGACCACTAGCCTGATGGTTCAACGTCATACACCGAGTAGCCGGAATACCGTGGCTGCGTTTGGAATACGACTTACTGTACTTTATTCTGTGATACGACAGTGAGAATGAACTTGAATAGGCCCTTAGGTACTGTAAGCGACACGCCATGATACCCCAATTATCTCCTATCGCATGCTGGCAAAGGGCGTTACTCGAACAAAAAAAATTGGTTGTTTGTAAAGTAGGTTTACGATCGAGATGTTTACGTGATAACGTATATCTTATTGAAAACTTAACCGCACGAGAAAATCTCCATTCGTTTGTATGCCGCTAGAGTGAGAGAGACGGAAGATCGGTCCACTCACTCGAACGCTATGCCAGCCTCCGCTCGTGAGGATTCCGCGTGACAAGTTTCACGGAATGACTGGCAGCGCTCGAGATGAGACGGGAGGTCGGTCCGTCTCTCTCTCGTTATACCTGCGATCGCGCTCGTGAGGTTTTGGTGTGACACAAGTTTCTGAACATGTCACCCGACTAAAACGATTCACGTCAAAAGCTTGTCGCTAACCATACTCAGTAGGTAGTGGGTGTTGACAGCAAGTACCTAATGATTATTTTTGTGAGGGTCGTCCTCATGAATGACATGAACTATTTGTAGCACCCTGATAAACTAGGGGCCCCATCATCATTCTTCACCTAACATATTCACGCTCACGGAGCCTCTATCGCTCGTCACTAAAGTCACAACACAAGCGTTTAGGGTTGATGAATAGTTGGCCCGCTCGCCCAACCGACCCGAGGCCGCAAATTTTCCGCCGTTCATCCCGATATTGATTGACAAACATTGGCAACAAATCGCCCAATTCGGGTTTGTGTTGTGGCACTCGCCATTGTAGTAATGGCTTATTTCCGTGGGTCTATGTAGCCGGAAAGCCTTACCGTTATGGGGCTTCTAAACGGCTGATATTTTTCGGCAACAGTAAAAACAGTGTTTTATCACTATCACTATCTATTCGAAACTGTTACATGCGATAGTGGAAAAGCCTATTTTAAACTATCTGCATTTTTGCGCGCTTCGAAATTTGAACGCGACACCATAAGGTGTATAAAGGAACCCCTTTGACTCAAAGAAATGAAGAAGGAAACTCATTTCACTAAACTTTATGCACCTTTATGTATCTAATGGTCTATTGTTTTTCTTGACCGCTATGTGTGTGTGCGCTATGTGCCACTGGGAACATCTCACTTCACTGCTCAACTAAAACGAAAACATAATCATATTTCCTCGCTCTGTGAGATGAAAAGTTGTGTGTTTCGCACAGATGCAATATTATTTGCGTCTATTGCTTCTGAATACCTCGCTACGCTCAGGTTTCCTCGCTGGTGTTGAATACCGAACAACCTTCGCTTGTTTGGTATTCAACACCAGCACTTGAAGCAAACAATAGTTTTGCATCCTAGTATAACAAATAACTATTGTAACGAAGTCTGCGCGGACTCAGCTCAGTTCTCTGTGTCAAAGTCGATAGCTATATCGTAATCTGATCATGTACGGTCGGCCACACTGAAGGATACCCCACGGCAGCTCTTGCCACGGCCGACTTAAGGGCGTGAATCGAACAAAAAAGGGTATCCTAGCGTGTGGCCGGATGTACCTATCCTTTCCAGCCCAGTGTCGCTAACTAGATTACCTACTAAAGCTTTGTGCCTATACCTAGGTGTACAGTGTACACGAGTGTCCATTGCCGAAAGCTTTTAGTGGCAGATCAAACAGCCGAGGGCAATTTCATTCTGTGTGCATTCCTCGAGTTTGATATTACGATGGCAATAATATCATCAAGATTAAATCTAAAATCTGTGATCAAGATGGAGTAGGCTTCTAGGGTGTCATTAATAGTCGTCGACTCAAGATCGAACTCAAGTAGGTGATCTCAGAAAAATCATATGCTAATGTCAAGCCTTGGCTAATGTCAATGTCAATCGCAAGATAGTGCCTATTAATATGCTGACGGCTAAAGTTTGACATTAGCCGAGGCTTGATTGACTTTTCTGAGTTCACCTACTTGAGTTCGAGCTCAAGTAGGTGATCTCGGACGACTATTAATACCACCCTAACTAAAACAGGCACTGCAGCGCCGAGTGGTCTCTTCACCCATCTAGTGTGAGTGAAGGTGCTACTGGACGTATGACGTATGCAAAAGGCCTTTGTTTTAATATCATCAATACTCACAATACTGTAAAGATTACCGTAGGTATTGAGGAAATCTGCAGCTTAGTTGGTTTAGTATCGATGGCTTAGACAAAGACTTCCTGAGGGCTAGGTCGATTAAGCTGGTAGGATAGTATAGGTGCTGGGCAAGCCGAAACAATGTTTCAGGCGCTGCACCTTCCGAGTGGTCTATTCACCCATCTAGTGTAAGTTAAAGTACCATTGGACGCTGTATCATCTTTCATCAAAATCCAAAATGCTTTTGACGCGAAAAGAAGTTGACGCTTTTCACAACTGTTTCGATCCCCCAAGGTTTGCTGGAAGAAATCTCTTGCAGGGATAAGCTAGCCTTTGTACATGTGTCTTCTTACTATTTGGTCCTCTAATCTGTTTGTGTGTACAATAAAGTATAATAATGACGGCATAGAGATTATCTCGGATCATGTATTGTATGTATGACGTTGACGCTGGTAGATACTTATTTAGTTATCGTATTGTCATCGTGAAATCAAACTCGCGATAGCTCTCTGAATCCGATTAGGCCACACTCGCTCCGATAAAATCTAATTAAAACCTATCTGCTTATAAGAGAATAAAATGTAATTTATTCTATTAATATCTGGCTTCATTAAGCCTTCGTAATTGCCGTACCTTATGAAATCTGCTTTAATAATTTGGTGCCTATACTTACCTATTATAGCTATACAACGTGTAACAAAACATCCTAACTACTCCTTGCAATTTTAGTGGTTTTAAAGCCGAAGGTATTTAGTTGCACGCGTGATTCTGAACCAAATTCCAAAATTTTAATTGAAAACTAGCGAAAAAAAAATTCACTTCTCCATACAAATGGTGTCGATTGGCGATAGCCGTTTGTATTGGGAAGCGTTTTTTTTCGCTAGTTTTCAATTAAAATTTTGGAATTTGGTTCAGAATCACGCGTGCAACTAAATACCTTCGGCTTTAAAACCACTAAAATTCCACGGTGTATTATTTTATAACCTCATAGTTTAATATTTTTCATAACTTTTTTGTTTTTGGTATTAGCTCTAAAAATACGTAAGAATGTGTTTTTTTGCATCAAATTAAGAAACTGACTAATTTTACATGCGAGAGCCAAAAAGCGGTGATTTTTTAACGAAAAAAAAAACAACCTTTAGAGCGAATTACTTTTTTACTTTTTTAAAGATAAAACGAAAGCCCGAAATGTTACAATTTTGTCGGCCTACATACCTTAGTCAAGGCGCCGTACTTTCGACGTAGCAGGATAAGCATTGCATCCATATTTAAGGAGGTGCTTAAGAGGTTTGGCTGGAGACCAACTGGGTCACAAGCTAAGAGGTCATTAAAAATTATGCAACGACACGTGCCGCCCCGACCATGTTATCATTTGATTTTTTTATGAAAATTTTGATAATTTAGAAAGTTGCAAAACTATTTTCAAAAAATTACTTATTATGGGACCAGAAATTAATACGATGTGTTCAGTATAAGTACTCAAGGCAAAATAAAAAACAAAAAATCTTTTTTGATGATTGTGTTTTTGCAAAAAAACGGACCGTCAGGTTCTCAACTAATAAGGAAATAAAAAAAAACTAAAATTTCAATGATTTTTAAGACCAAGCGGGAATTACCTACATTACGAAATTAGTGGCATGAAATTAATTTACCAACAGTTACACGTGTAATTTAGTAGTTTCGTGATGCGTGCGTGCAATATATTTTTTTTATATTATCTTATATTATTATGGCAGCGAAAATAGGGGAAATCGTCTTAATTTGTCTTGTTTCGCAGTTTGGCGCAGTAAAATAAACTAAGGCCTTTGCATCTACGTAATGAGATGATTTATACAGCGTCCAGTGGCACCTTCACTCACACTAGATAGGTGAAGAGACCACTCGGCGCTGCAGTGCCTGGGACATTGTTTTAGATGGAGTAGGCTTGCCCAGCACCTATACCATCCTGACAGCTTAGTCGACCAAGCCCACAGGAAAGACAGGTCAATACGTGTGGAGCCAACTGAGCCGCGGGTTTCCTCACGATGTTTTCCTTCTGCTCGTGAGCAGTAAAATAACAAACCCAGTAATTACACAGTTCACAAAGCAATAAACTGAAGAAATGTACGGCGGTGTATCAGAACTTTACTCGTATATTTGTAATTTATGCCCCATTTGGGGTAAGGGCAAGTGAATTTATGTCAGCAAGTGTATTAAGAGTCTCCAGAAAGCTAGAGTTTCTACTCAAATGTAAAGTAATTTGGCGTAGGTACCATTTACATAGGTAGGAGAAACGTCTTTAATTTCGCGGTATAGATAGGTTCATATTAATAAAGTTTTACTAAGTTGACAAGTGAGAATAATGAAAATGATAGGTACTATTTTATTGTCAAGAAACAAAAATCGTGGAACAAAAATATATCACTTTTTGTTTTTTCTAAAGCACTTACCCGTGCTAGGGAATAATTCAAGAATAATAGGAAATAATTTAATAGGGCTCAAGTCCTGACCCGAGTGAATTTTTTCAACTTATTATAAATGTTTAAAAAATATACCTATCAGTTTAGCTACAAAAGATAGAACTGAACATTTAGGCTTTCTTTGACCGTTAAAAGTTTACAAAGTTTTACCAAAATTGACACGCGAGCTGATTTCAATATTATTAAATTTTTATTTTAATTAATTGCGAAGTTGTAATTTTTTTACAAAAAGAAAACACCAAAAGCCACGAAATGCGTCCTCCATTGAAGTGCTATTTCTTTGCGTGTTTTGTTAGATTTTGCCAGTCATGGATACCCTTAAGATGGTAACAAATCACAGAACCCTTAATTTGTTTTGTCTCGTTGCTGCTTCGAGTTTTCGTTTCGTTTCGAGCTTATGTAAAATAGCTAGAAAGAGGTGAACACTGTCTCTACAGAGGCATTATGTGTATAATAAATCAATGAATATTGTATTCTAAAGTCCTAATACTCCGTCTATGTGGTTTTCACTAGCAAATTTTGTCGTCGTATTGCATCGTACAATTTTATCACGCTTCTACTTCTACTTACTCCGCTGGCTTAGCGACCTGGGGGTCTACCGGCTAAGACGAAGCCGATTACCATTGGCGAAAATCGAAGTTTGATTTATGAAAAATGAACTGGGTGGCAGTAAAATGAACTGGGTGGCAGTACATTTTTCAAAAATCGAACTTCGTTTTTCGCCAATGGTAATCGGCTTCGTCTTAGCCGGTAGACTCCCCGAAGTGGATCGTATTCTTCTGACTTCATCCCTCCAGAGGTATTTGATTTGGGATGGCTAACTGGTCTTCTGCTGCATTGAAAGAAGTTCTAAAAATAATCGAGTTTCATTTCCGTGGAGCACGAAGAGTTTTTTGAGAAAGGATTAGAAATTCGCACAAAATGTCACACACATGGCACGCATAAAGCTGATTCCAAACAGAGCTGCCAACTACAACTGCTTATGGCAGCTCGGTTCTTCGGAAGTTTCCGTGCTTCGGAAGGAAGCTGTTGGTCCCGGTTGTTGTTGATTAATAAGGCCCTATGGATGGCCTAAAAACTCTGACACCAGGGGTGGCCGCTATTTCATACGATTACAGGGTAGGTACGGTCGGCCACAATCTCAGATACCCCACGGCAGTTTTTACAGCGCGTAGCATAAGGGCGCCAATCGAACAAAAAGGGGTATCTGAGACTGTGTCCGACTGTACCTAGCTCTGTTCTGAATAGCGCCGTTTACTTCCTTTTACCAGCAAAGAAACATTTTCTGCTACAATAAAACCAAACTCACGATTTATTCATTGAGCCCAATCAAAACAAAAGCGCTACTAACTGTAAGCATAGCCCCGTAAAGCAATAAGGAAACAGGCTTTTCCCCGAGGATATTCAGTTATAATAATAGCAAAACTAGGTCGCAATGTACCTACCCCCATAAAAATGTAAGAGGCCGCGTTTAACTAGATCCCCACATAGTGAAACAGAAGTACCACCCAGGACCACTTTGCCGCGCTCTCGCCCATACATACGGAGTAAACGAAATAATAGTGTTGCTAGTTTGCTACCCGATTGACACCAAAAGTCTTAGGGTGGTATTAATAGTCGTCTCAAATCACCTACTTGAGTTCGATCTTGAGTCGACGACTATTAATGCCACCCTTAATAACTTTTTTATCGTAATACTTCTTCATATACATTTTCCGTTTCTTGTTGTTGCAATTGTACCTACCCTCCGGCCCACAACCATTAGTATAGTTCCAGGCTGCGGAAGATATTTTCTCACTGCAGGCGGATCCTGAAGACCATCCAAAAGAGAAAGCTAGAGTATTTCGGCAACATACGTAGGAATAACAACAACAAGTACAGCCTCCTTCAACTTATCATACAAGGCAAGATACCAGGCCGAAGGAGACCTGGTAGACCCAAGATATCATGGATGCAAAATTTGCGCGAATGGTTCGGGCAAAGAACCGGCTCATTGTTATGTTTGGCGGCTTCGAAGGACGAGATAGCCAAACCGATCGCCAACCTTCGATAGGAGACGGCACGCAAAGAAGAAAGAAGAAGAAGGCGGAGAAGGCGACTTTGGAGCGCCCCACTGACAGAGCTCTGTAGGTGAGAGTAGACTTCTGTTTGACTCTACCTCCTCGGCGATGCGATTATTACGATGTTATGAGCATTAGGGGCTGTTCGCACGGTTATTAACTTAGTTATTGGTTCACGCTATGTGTGATCAGGCTCTTATCTGGGCCGGACGGTGTCTTTGTTGGCGCGTAAATAAATTTATACTGGCGTCATGTTTGATGGATTATTTTACGAGTTTTGTGTCTGGGGAAAGGATTATTAATATTGCTGCGTATGATCATATTTATGAGATTAACGCTACGAAAAAAGAAAACGTAGGATTAACGAGACTCAAGAGACCAGGCCCGCGTTTCATATAACTGACATAAATATTTTATTATGACAATTCGATGTTCATTGATAGGTCGGTTTGTAAACAAACCTTTTTTGTAACCTCATGTCAAATCGACTACGCAATCTATATCGAATTGTCATAATAAAATATTTATGTCAGTTATATGAAACGTGCACCCTGTCATTTTCTCCAAGACTAGTGGCACTGAAAACAAAAGTTACAAAACGAATCATACAAGACGTATCTCAACGTTTTTTGGACACATAGCCCGTAGAAGACCTGGTAGCCTGGAAAAACCAATTATGACGGGAAAGGTGGAGGGAAAGAGAGCTCAAGGCAGATCACCCGCTAGATCAGGGGTTCCCAACCTTTTTTTGTCTACTGCCCACTTTAAGAATAAATTATTTTTTAACGCCCCCCTTTTTAAACATACTTAAAAACCGCTAAGTACTTATAACTGATTATTCAAACGCAACTTTGTAGTATTCGGACAGAGTATCTTTTTTTTTTCTGGGTCTCTTACCGCCCCCCTTTAGGCCTGCAGCGCCCACAAGGGGGCGTTATCGCCCACGTTGGGAAAGACTGCGCTAGATGGACGGATATTTTGACCAAAGCCACGCAAATATACCTGTAGAGTTCTCCATTGCGCTCTATCACTCCAGATTGCGAGTGATAGAGCGCAATGGAGAACTCTACTCTCCGCCACCTTCAATGATGGTTACCATCCTCAGCATTGAGGGAACGATTGAATGGCGGTACGAACTTTCAACCGCGCTCGCCCAATAATAATAGTGATTTTATTCGGAGTCTAAATAAGCAGCCTAAAAACTCCAAGCCTTGTACGACAAAAAAAAAACTACTCAACCCATACATTTAAACTTTGAAAGTCAAACGAAAATTTAACTTACAACCGGGAACGGCAAAAAAAATTTTTTTTTTCCAGACTCAGCAAAGTCTACTCTATCAACCTACCAACTCCCAGCCTTGTACACACGACAGCACGTTGACCTTTACACGATAGCACTCTACTCGTTTGCGTTACGGCCGACTTTACAACAAAAATGTAGGTACACTCTCACGTGCTGTCGTGTGTACGACAAAATAAGTCGAATAAGTATGTTGTGTCAAAATACCCCCAAAAGTACCTATACAACGTGTTACAAAAGATACTAACTCTTTTTACAGGGTGTAACCTGCTGGTCAACATAATGACAAATCTGCAAAAGAAGTTGAAAAACACAACTTTTTTTTTATAACCTCTAAATTGAAAAAAATCAAAACTTTTTCAGGCTGTTAAAACATAGTGAAAGTCTATGGAAACAGTATTTTTAAAATACTTTTCTCCCGTCACAGCGCTTACATTTTAATTATTTAAAAATCAACGGGTCGTCATAGAGCTAAAAAAATATTTTGGTTGTGATCCGTATCATCAGGTACCATGACCCTGTAAAAAGAGTTAGCATCTTTTGTAACACCTTGTATAAAAATATTATTTTCTAACACCCTGTATTAATTCACCCTGCAGTGAACAATTAAGCCGCAGGCTTCCACGTGACCGCAATATCATGAACGTCTTACATAAAATATCGCCTTTCCTCTTATGATCTCGTACCATTTACGGCTTCCTTATCGAGGGGGTAGATAGATACGTAGATAGGAGAAACTTGATGGCAGTAAAAGTACGTTTTCTGACAAAAGTGCCAGGGTGTCTACCAGCTAAAACGAAGCCGATTACCATTGGCGAAAATCGAAGTTCGATTTATGAAAAATTAACTGGTTGGCAGTAAAATGAACTGGGTGGCAGTAAAGTGAACTGGGTGGCAGTGCATTTTTCATAAATCTTTCGGCATTGGTTGGCTACAAGTTGAAGAAGAAGAGGGCATTGTGTTTTGCGGCAATGTCCATCGGTGAAAACGGTTATATCTTCCCCTAAATTTATTTAAAATTAAAGAAAAAAACAAGTTTTCCTTTCTTTAACTGGTTTATAATTATTTACGAAGTAAGAAAGAACTGCAAATGTTTTAGGTCGTTCTACAACAATAGGTAGGTAAGTACTTAGATATTATGAAATTGATCTTTGCCTCTTTGGCATGCATTTTGGACAATGCTTTAGTAGACGCAGAAATTTCAATGTCAATGAGATACGGTCGACAAATTCTATGACACAACTTGAGCCACTGATATTTCGGTGTCGACTTAAGCCTTTCTCGATCATTCATGCTAAGGGGGCAGGACTCAATAGTTTGAGCGAGGAAGCACTTCATCATTCCCCTTTATTCCTCACAGAGACTTTCCACCAAGTTTGAAGCACTTTTGTTCTCGGAGGTACATTGTGAAGCTTAAATTCTTAAGTCGACTCGAAGTAGATTACATCTGAAACATTTATGTGAAACTAGACCGATACAAGTGCAGCGGTGACTTGGACAGCTTATTTCATATTATTTTCTTCGGTTCTTGCAACTCTCCGCGGTCTTATGTAGCACCGTTTTCGGTTTAGTTATTGTTTTGATGTAGGTATTCATAAGTTATTTATTTAAAAACCATGCACCAAATTTCACAATCACATTAAAATTCACATTATGCTTCGACCAAAAAATTAAAATAAAAGAAATAATGTCAATAATAAAACACAAAAAACATGACAAAGAAAAAATCAATAACAACAATAAGCCAATACCTACTCAAACAAACCACCCCGGGCCACATCCGATCCAAAGGTCCCCATGACGCTAGCAGCGTTACCACGCTGAACCGCCAGGGAGATCCTCTGCATCAGATATGCCCCGGAGCGGTAGTCAAACCCACGGTTCCTCAATCGGCGACCTATCTCTTTGACAAAAACCTTGCCCTGAATTTCCCAAACCCCAGTGGTTTCAAGAGCAAGAAGATAAAAAATATAACTATTTAGGAGAGGGCTATACTTCTGACATTTCAGTCTTGAAGCTTCTTCCGCCGCGGCGCCAGAAGTAGCAGTGGTTGAAATAATGTGGGAGGGCGCAAATGTGAGTATTGGTTTTAAAGAATGTTCTGATTGCTCAAGTCAAAAAGGCTTGCTATTATAATTTTTGTTTAATTAATGTATGTTTATCTTAAAATCCAGGTCACCTATTCCTTTAAAAAGGCTGGTTTGATCATTATAATCTATACCTGTTGTTTTTTTTTGTCGATACAGAGGCTCTACCACGAGTTACGCCTTCTGGCAGACCTTCGAAACCGGCAAATCAAGTTTTGCCACAATGACACTTGCTTTGCCGATGCCGTAGCTGCCGGACGTAACGCGTGGTAGAGCGTAAGTTTTTAGTTTATTTTTTTCAAAATGGTGGATATATCGGGGTCTTTGTTTTAATGATTTTGTTGCGCGTTGTACATTTTTACAGTTTCAAGAATGCAAAGACGAACTCGCGAGGTCTACAGAGTAGCTACCACGAGTGCAAAAAAGCTGTGCCGGACGTCTGTCATGTATCCTAATAGTAGTAAGGTTGTTTATCAAATTTATCACTTTCAGTGACAGTGACAGTAAGCACTTGTGGTACGTGGTAGCTGCTCAGCTCACAGAGCCACCAGTGAATAAAACTATATTCACAAGGTTACCTATTTTTATTTAACACTAGGGCCATCGAGAAACCTAATCTTTAAGTGTAACCTATACCACCACACCCACAACACGTCCCGAGATAACTTAATATTTCATAGGTCTCTCCAGAAATACCCTAATATTCAAAACAGGGCTCTGTCTTGTGTTACTACAGAGGTAGACGGAAAGTAGGACCCTGTTATTGGGTTAGTAGGACCCTGTTAGTGGGTAAGTAGGACCCTGTTAGTGGGTTAGTAGGACCCTGTTAGTGGGTTAGTAGGACCCTGTTAGTGGGTTAGTAGGACCCTGTTAGTGGGTTAGTAGGACCCTGTTAGTGAGTTAGTAGGTGCCTTGTGGCTATCGTGGTGCGGCGGTGGCCTAGTGGCAGAACTATGGACTCGGAAGCGAGAGACCCAGGTTCGATTCCCAGTGCTGGCATGTACCTACCTATGACTTTGTTTATTTTCAAAGTAACGTGCATTTGTGAATTCGTAGAAGCAATAATCTGTGGTATAGGTGCTGGGCAAGCCTACTCCATCTAAAGCAATGTCCCAGGCACTGCAGCGCCGAGTGGCCTCTTCATCCATCTAGTGTGGTGTGAAGGTGCACTTGACGTTGTATAAATCATGTCATTACGTAAATGCAAAGGCCTTACTTTTTTTTTGTTATTAGCAATCAAAAGTGTGTCCACATGCCAATAGCTTTACTATCTATGTCTGCAACTATATTTTATGGTCCAAATAGTAATCATTCTGAAAGTGAAAGTGAAAGTGAAAACTATTTATTTCCAAGTTATACATATAAGTACATAGAACATTGAAAAAATATTTGGTTTTATTAGTAGATGAGTAGATGAATGATGTAGATTCTCTTACAATCAATTAAAATGTTGAAAAGTCCGAGCGAGAGGGCTGCAATGGTCGGTTCCCAAAGTAGCTTTGACGTACGGCCCCCGAAGCGGTCGTGCGAATAATGTACATTTCCCTTCTCACTTTCCACCTCATTTCCTTGTAAACTCGGGTATAACGTAAAACGCTTTGATTTTCAAAGAAAATCTGCATCGACATGCGACTTTCGTACTAATGTTTTTCTTTTCATTCATGGGAGAATGAACACTGTTTGTATCGAAATTTCAAACTTCAACAAGAAACTCTATTAATCTGCTTTTTTTCGCGCTCATTTGTACCGCACATTTACCTTAATAATAATACTTTCAGTGTATTTATTTCAGTGTTCCAATATTTGCCCATAAATAAAAAAATCATTTTTATGAAAAACGTAATAACTCATTATACTTACTTGGACGCGCAAGGCAGCGTTGAATTGAGCGCTTGAAATAAATTACGTGAGATTAGGGGGGCGGGCGAGGGTCGAGCCAATCTAACGATATCTCACCAAGGGGGAGAAGGGGGTCGAAAAAACGCCAAAATCACCTCGCGTGATTAATGGACGTCCCCAAATGTATGTAGGTACCACTTGACGTTGACGGTGCCAAAAGCGCCCAAACAATCTACCCACTGACTGTAAGTTTGTGAGAAACACGATTACCTCCAGTATCGAGACCCCGCATCCCCAAATGTAACAATAAACTGGAGACAAAGGAATTTTCAATTCTAAACATCAGAGGCAGGCGACGGAGAGACCTAGGAGTAGAAACTTGAAATGTTATTTCATTAAATTTGGGACTGTGAGAGAATATTGTGTAAGGGTTTTTGTTACGTTATACAACTTTTTAGTCACCAGCCAATCTTTTAAGGGTTTTGTTCTCATTAATTAAATTCCGATCAAATGCTTATGCAGAATCGAACTTTATGAAGCCATTCGTCCCAATGGAACGATATTTTAATACTAGCTTTTGCCCACGACTTCGTCCGCGTGGACTACAGAAAAAGGATATAATAATAAGGTTTACTTTGCTCCTAAGTATAAAAGCGTGATATTATGTGTTATTCTGATGCTAACTCTATTCCAAATTTCATACAAATCCGTTCAGCCGTTTCGACGTGAAAGAGTTACAAACATCCATCCATCCATCCATACTTACAAACTTTCGCAAATATAATATTAGTACACTGCTAGGTTACATATACCTCCAATAACCGTCATGCGTAAACAATACTCCCAGAGTGAGCGTTGCTAGAGCAAATACCACGCCCTTGTTTGGATGTGCTAGTGGTATTTGCGCAAAGAATTAATACTACCCACGCTCGAAGGCTGTTTAACACAAATACGCTCCACCTAGGATGGCTACGGCACGACACACAGGCGAGGAGATTACATTAGAATACTGCTTATTTACACCAAAATACACTCATTATCGAAAATCAACTCCTTTTTAAAGTCGGTTCATAATACCTAGTTTCTCAGAAAAAGTCTCCGAGAATTAACGGCGATAAGGAGAAGAGATATCGTAATTTGCCAGAAAAATACGATGTCGTCACATATCAAGACAATGGCCAAGATATAGGCGGAAATATTTCACGCTGAAATGGCTGGACAGATTTGGATCAAACTTAGGATGGAGACAGCATTCACAACATAGAACACAACACAGAAGCTAAAAATTACTAGCTCTTTCCGCCGACTTCACCTGCACTAACATCGTTAACGGGATGGCGGGGAAACGTTTTCTTCTTTTTCTTTTTCGAACATACATACAAACACCCTCACTCACCCTCTCACACTCCCCCAAACACTTTTTTTACGCCTTTTTAGACCGATCGTTGCCCACGGTGGTTGATGCTGTGTGCCTTACGATGCCTTGATATTTCTTTCATAAGAGTATATTTATTATTAGTATAGATAGGTTTAGTTAGGCATCTTTATTATGAGTATAGATGGGAAAAGTATAGGCAACTTTTTAGCTAAGTCTGCGAGGACGAAGTCGCGGGCAAACACAATCAATGTATAATCCGCGCGGGATGAGAATGGGATAATACCTTTTGGAACTGAAACGATCGTGGTCCGCCTGTCAGCTGTACCGTCAGCATTTCGGCAAACTCTAGTTATCTATGGCCAACTCGCGTCGAAACTTGCTTGTGTTTTCTATGCGCGTGGGTGTCTGCTCGAGTTTTATCACGTTTTATTCAATTAATGCATTATCATTAAATCCTTTTAGATTACAACCATTAAACATTTTTGTGTATTTTCAATTTCATAACCCTATGATAGAACGTAGAACTAACAAATTGTTTACTGTCGCTACTCGAGAACTATAATTTTCGGTTCACTTTGACAAGGTTCCATCCCATTCTCATCCCGCGCGCATTATATACTCCCGTAGGTCTCCCTTTTAATCTGTCCTATGTAAATATGCTCAAGCCAACATAGCTGGACTCACCGCGCAAATACCCCAATATTGCTTATGAGTATGAATCCCCGATGCCACGATAGAAGCCGCGTCCATTTTTTAGGGTTTCGTACCCAAAGGATAAAGGACCCTTTTACTAAGACCCCGCTGTCCGTCTGTCTGTCCGTCCGCCTGTCACCAGGCTGTATGATATGAACCGTGATAGGTAGTTATTTAGAAAGTTAAAATTTTCACAAAATCAGATGATGTATTTCTGTTGCCGCTATAACAACAAATATACTAAAAAACAGAATACAATAAATATTTAAGGGGGCTCCCATACAACAAACGTGATTTTTTAGCCGTTTTTATAGATAATGGTACGGAACCCTTCGTGCGCGAATCCGACTCGCACTAGGCCTGTTTTTTTAAAAGAGGTTGGCAGTAATATCTTATTGCTGTACGTTATTTATGCGAGCATTTGCTTCGCGCGGCCTCCGCAACCTGCCCCTGTAATTTATTTTAAATATTCGTAGATTGTACCAGTTTTGACGGTTTGACGGTTGCGAGTCGTTTTTTTTTAAGAATAAAGGTGCTTCTCGGTAATTATTTACAATTCAACTCGATTATATTTATTTCAGATTAAAATCCATTCATCGATTAAATAAGTCTATTATAAGTTAGTCATTTAATATTTTTTTACACATCCTGTGATAACTTTATACTCTTTAATAAATCATGCCTAACAGCGGCAGATAGGCCATTACAAAATGTGTCATAATTCGAAGTTAAATGACGGTCCCGTGTCACCGTCACATCGTTGGTAGCCCGCAATGAATAACGCTCATAATTTTACGTGTTGCGGCGTAAAGGAGACTGCAGACTTAACGATTTCGGCGCTATATTAGTAGAGCTATCTCTTTTTCCTTCTGGTCCCAAGTTATTTTTTTCTGAAAAGCAGTTTTTCATACAAAACGAAAATTTTAAATTTACCTAAAAAAATACACATTTATTTCAGGGGGTCTACCGGCTAAGACGAAGCCGATTACCATTGGCGAAAACCGAAGTTCGATTTTTGAAAAATGTACTGCCACCCAATTCATTTTACTGCCACTCAGTTCATTTTTCATAAATCGAACTCATAAATCGAACTTCGATTTTCGCCAAACGGCTTCGTCTTAGCCGGTAGTTAATATTGTTTTGTAACAAAGATGGTTTATCGAACCTGCTCACAAAATTTCATATCATCGAAAAAAATCATATCTCTTTTTAGGCGTTTTTGCAAAAAAAATCTCTTGAGCTCGAGCTTGAGATGACAACTATTAATTACACGTCTTATGGCACTGACACCTCCAGCTCTCACTCAGACGATATAGTTTCTAGCACATGTCATTGTATACTTTGTATACCCGCCCTTCATATAATATGACTGTAGACAACCAGTTCACAATGTCCCTTGAACAATCATTCACAGCCAGCCCTGATAAATCATCGCGTAACAGGACCTTTACCTACACGTATGTGTGTATGATACAGTGGAGAATCCAAAAGGAGGAGGTCAGGGCCATTTACTCCCTCGAAACCAATCCGTTAGTTTGGCTGTTTTCAGTTGCTTTGGTAGTGGTCATTTTGATGATTATATCATCATAATTATCAACGTGTTAACATCCACTACCTACTGAATAAAGGCCTATTTATCCTCACGCCTTGATTACAATGTACAATGTCACTAATTTGTTGTCTCATACAGAGCCAAAAATCATCATCGTTATCAAAAATATATAGAATTAGCATAGCGGGAAATGCACAATGTTCACAGTTTTTTCAATTCTAATAATTTCATAGATTTTCTGAGTTTCACTAAAACACCGATAACTCTTCTAGTTTACGTTTGATTCTACTTTTATAAAACGTTTTATAATCCTGATAAGATTTACCTAAAATAAACAAACATGAAAAAGCATTTAAAAATTGAAAAGTCTGTCAGCGGTATATACTTAGGCGGTCGATCCGATCGAATAGGATTCTGCCGAAGTACTTGCCCCCTTAGCACGCTACCATTTTGGCTACTCTCAACTGTCACCTTAGCCACTGTTAACTGTCACCTCAGTAGTGTTAAGTGGCAAAAACAGGACTAGTTTCTTAAAGCGCCAAAAACGGCCTTTTCCAAAAACAGTTCTAAGAAGCGATTTATTAAAGAAAACATAAGTATTATTAATGATTTATTTTCTATGGTGGGGCTGGTTTGACAGTATGAAGCTTCTTAATAGTCGCCGGTGTCCCAGTGTGAGGTTTCGGAATTTTGGTTACTGAATTTGTGCCAAGTCTGAATTCCCGCCTGGATATGATATACATAAACAGTACCAGTGTCGGAGTGTGTCGCCCAAATAACGGAGCCACTAATGACGTACCACTGTGCGCCTGGGGAGGCTGTGCCTTGGACTATTAAGCACAAATAACAGAGTTTTGTTTCTTTGATACACTTTATTGCACACATAAATAGACAATGACTTAAAAGTTTAGTACCATACAAAAAAAAAAAAAAACACTAATATTATTATGTTATTTAATAACATATTAGTGAGAGACCGTGTACAAGGTTAGGGCGGACTTATTTCTAAAGCGAATTATTCCAGCCAACCAGTCTTAATTTTCAACATCTAATTTTGTGATCAAAATGGACTACGCTCGTAGCGGCGTTCGTAGCAAATCTCGTAGCAACGCTCGTAGCATGCTACGCCGCGTAGAGTATTGTCGTAGCGCAAAGGCTACTTTTGATCCGGTCAGTCGATATTTTGTACAATTACATACGATTCTCTCTTCTCTCTCTTCTTCAGATTTATATCGTCCACTGCTGTACGTATGCCTCTTCATGTCTTTTCCATATAAACTGGTCCGTGGCTTTTGTGGTCCAGTTTGAGCCTGCTGTAGCTTTGATATTGTCGGACCATCGTGCAGATGGTCTGCCCACACTTCGCATTCCTGTACCACTCGTACGTACCATCGCGTTCAATACGATTAATAAATAAAATGAAATAATAATAATAAAAATATTTATTCAGGCAAGTGGATTACTATGCATTACTGAGTACAGTCAGCCCAATCAATATTTGAAATTAAAAAAAATAGGCTTAAGGCACTCTATGAAAGTGTCTGCTGCCATAGCTCGGCTATGAAGTAGCCCGTATTAATGGTTCGATATCTATCGAAGCACTCACCGCTCCAGTCTACTCGCGAACATGGCAGCTGTAACCTCGCCGAAGCGTCGAGTTAAATAAAGTAACCCATTTTACAGAAAAAACCACCGCGATTCGACCCGTTTCGAATACAGAGTTGACAAATTTTGATTAACTATTTGAGAAATATGAAATCCTGCCAAAAACATGTTCATGTAAAATGTTGCCAAGACGAGACCATTCACCTCGCACTTTCAAATAGCAATAAGATTTCTTGTATAGCCAAGTTTCTAACTCTAGACGCCCTAACTTCACAAACTCTACACCTTAGTCAAAATATTATGTGTCTTCTGCACTGCGTGCCCCCAGATTGTTTTACTATCCATGTTAGTTTGTACACACGACAGCACGTCGACCCTTACACGCTAGCACTCTACTCGGTTACGTTACGGGCGACTTTACAAAAAACGTGTACACTCTGACTCGTGCTCTCGTGTGCACAATGTACGGCAACGAAAATAATGTGACAAAGGTTCTACTGTACTTGACACTTCTCGATTGAAAGCTCTGAGGCGCAAAACCTCCCGGGGCGCAACGATTGCTAATGTGGCCAATGTCCATGAAAACGCACA
The DNA here is from genome assembly GCA_949319315.1 of Zelleria hepariella. Lineage (NCBI taxonomy): Eukaryota > Metazoa > Arthropoda > Insecta > Lepidoptera > Yponomeutidae > Zelleria > Zelleria hepariella. The sequence continues at coordinate 9,574,888 of OX439396.1, read as the reverse complement.
TTTACATTATCGATGTGTTGCGAATATTTGATTGCCTTTATGGCTGCTCCAGTCACACGCGACCCAGATACTAATTGACATATTTTATACGTCACAGGATGTTGGAAATTGCGGGTCTTATCTGTCTGTGCCGGCGGGCATAAATTTTTTATGGTCTGTTTGTAAAAAATGTGTCTCTTATTTTTATTTAAAAAACTAAAGGCTTACACATGTATCAATCGGTTTATCAAATGCTAATGTGGGGTCCTCAGACAATGATGAGTCTATTTTAAGGAAAAAAAGGAAAAGGTCTGTTTCGAGACCTTTTCCTTTTTTTGTTTCGAGCTTTTTAGTGGACTTCAATTTTATATTAAGTTTTTTAGTAAGTACCTAACTACTTAAGTCCTTTTGGAAGATCACCCAGAATATAATTTAACAAAAAAGGGCAAAAAAACACATTTTCGTAATATTTGGTTCTACTTAGTTTGTTCACGCTACATCTGTTATACATTTTTAAAAGGTATTTTAAAGCCCTTTTAATTTTCCATAACGATGGTTCCGATCATTATTATTTTTGGGTCCATCACTTTAGGGCGCACCACAGCCGTCATCTTAGGTTTTTTTGAAAATAAATCTCTTCGTTCATAAATTGTCAATAGGAAGATATATCCTTCTGTGTATGCTTGTTATGTACTTTCTAGGAATGCTCTGGAATCATCTATCACCTCGGACTCGCTGTCACGGTTACTCTCTTACTGTTGCTGACCTCTAGCTTTATAATAATTGTATGCTACCAGAGTTCAACCATACATGGTTGCGTCCTGTGCTAGCCTATTTTGTGGACTCTAGTTTGAAACCTATTGTATGGCGCCACTGGCCACTGTTGTAGGTCTGTAGAAATGGTAAAAGTTTGATGTCGTGTTATTATAATGGTGAGCGATAGTTTGCTACTGTTTGTATGGGTGTAGAGGTCACTGTTCCAACAGGTGGGTAAAAGAGGATTAGGCTAGCTGTCAACAGCACGCAATGGCCGACGTCCTTGTTGACAAAAGATACGTGTTTTGGGCAAATAAACTAAATAATAATCGGAAAGTGTAGAGGGATGGGATCACCTGTTTTTGGCAGCTGTAAGATAGAATGTTCAAAATACCTATCCCATGTTTAATACAGGCACCCGTAACGTTTTTATTTTCTAAAACGGTAACCGGTTCCCGTTTTTATACGTTAGAAACAATGACATTTGTATTGGAATGTCATTGGTTAGAAAGTACGTAAATCTGCATTTGAAAACTTGAGGCCCGGTTTCTGAGTTGAGAAATTCACTTAGCAAATGGGTAAGTATCGTCCTGTCTCAGCAGATTTCTCACATAAGAGCGTGACAGAGCGATACGTTTAGTATGTGCTTAGTAAAATTCTCAACTCAGAAACCGGGCCTAAGTCTTGCAATTCCTGACCCGCCACAAACATCTAAACATTGGTCGCAAATATTTGAACTAAAATTTTCATTGGGGGCTCAAAATTGTAATTCAAGACACTATTCTAGCCAAACAGTTTTCGTGTCTAAAGACAGTCGCTAGAGAGACACGTCCCTACCTAACGAAGGCTGACCCTAATTCAGCTGGACAAACTTATTTCTCTGTTTACCTCAATCAGGGGAGGATAGTTTCGACACGCACGTAGCCGGAAAAGAACCTTGAGGTTGTATACAACGTGTCACAAAACATCCTCCCCTGATTGAGGTAAACAGAGAAATAAGCTTGTCCGGCTGAATTAGGGTTTTTACAGAGTGTAACCTACTGGTCGACATTTTAATGTATTTTTTTTAATCATAACTTTTTTGTTATTGGTATTATCGCAAATTTAAAAATATGTTTGTTTATATGGTGCATTTGCATAGCTTTGAGTTTGTTAAAACATTGTGAAAGTTATAGAAAACAATATTATATGAAAATTACTTTTCTCTTTCCACAGCGTTCACATTTTATTGATTTAAAAATCAACGGAACGTAACAGAGCAAAAAAATAATTTGGTTGTGCTATCACCGGGTGCTATTACCCTGTAAAAAGAGTAAGAATCTTTTGTAACACCCCGTATTAGGTGGATGGGAAGAAGAGTGACTGACGTGACCCAATTTTGTGGTGTACCAAACTGCAGTCGGTGTAACTACTAAACTTGGGACTGGCAGGTTATTTGAAAGCTCCAGTCGCAAACGGTAAAGGACAATCCCACCAAAAACATTCTGTAAAAAACTAGCCAGGTCTCGATGGAGCTGCTTGTTTATCTCTAAAAAGTAATGAAATCTAGACAAAGTCGTGCCAAGTCTAAGGTTCCTTACTGCGATTTCTTTATTATTATAGTTAATGTTGTGTGACTTGGCCGTTGAAGGGTCTTATCCAGAGGTTCTCAAATAGGGGCCTGAAAATGCACCGAAATGGTTCCAGTAAAGGATGGTACGGCAGTGTTTGCTTCGCGCTCGACCTGGTGTGGGCACTGCCGTGCCGCCAGATATTGTGGGAGAACCGGTGTATATGTGTGTATGTGAGAGAGACAGGGCGAGGGTGTGTGTGTGAGAGGGTCTGTGTGCATGTGTTTCTGATACTGATTTTGTTTTTCCCTTCGGATTAGGTAGTTGGTTCCGCACGTATTGACATTCTTTCCTGTGGGCTAGGCCGACTAAGCTTACAGGATGAAAAGCCTCCAACAGGCACGGCAGCGTATGAGTGGTCCCTTCAAAAATTTAATGTGAGTCTAAGGATCCTGTATTAATGATCTCAGTATTATTATTATTAGATTCTTTATTGCACATAAATAAATAGTGTACAGCGAACTTAATGCTAAGTAACAGCAGTGCAGATGCAATGACCTAAGTTTTTATCCGAATACTAATGTCAAATAATACAAATATACAAAATATAAAAATAAAAGCACTACTTATCTGGATAGATAATTATATTTCAAAATTTCCGAAATGTATAAAAATCGTATGAGTTGTTTTGGATATTACCCCCTAAATACAAACTTTTGTCTTTATAGTATATAACTAATATTCCTATTATTAAATGTCAAAAAAAGATTGTTGATTCTAATATAAGTGCTATTTTCCCGCAAATAAATCTTTTTTTAACGCTTGACGAGTCGCGCTGGGCAGGTTAGAAACATAGCTTTCCTTTTAAAATATAAAGGAAATTATGTTTATTAATTATCCTGTAACTTAGTACAAAGGCCTTGAGCCATAATGGTTGAAATTCGACTATACCGAGTGTTTTAAGTGCGCTCCCGCTCCATTTAAACTTTCATTAGAACTTTCGCGCGTCATGGCTTAATTAAAACTTAAAACTCACTTAATACAAAGTTTTAAATTAACCCTCAACTTGTCGTTTTAATTGGAAATAACTTTATCTCTTTCTCACTCTCTCGCTTCACAGGGTGTTGTTTTTGTTACTGACACCCGACTCATGGAGTATAGTTTTAGTAACGCTTAAAGTAAATATAAGAATTTTTTTTTCTAATACATTAAATTCAGACGATATTGATTAGCGCGAAACGAGAATTTAATTGTACTCCGACACGAATGAAGGGTTTCAAATAAATAGCGAGAGCATTTTAACCGACTCAAAAAAAAGGAGGATCAACCTACGGGAGTGGACTAGAATCTCGACTGCTGCCCAGTTACTTATTTCGCGAGGCGAAACAAAGAAAAATATGCGGAGCTTCGCTGAGTTAGAAAACACCCTAAGGACGGCCACATGCACACGGAATTCCGGACGGAAAAAAATTGAATCGGGAATTCCGAACGCAGTGACTGCATACAAGTCTATGGACTTACCACACATACCTATACGGTTTTTTTTCCGTTCGGAAATTACATAGATTTGTATGCAGTTGCTGCGTTCGGAATCCCTATTCATTTTATCGTTACGGAAAAATTCCATCTATATATGGCCGGCCTAAGAAGAAGAAAAACTGAAAAAACTGAAGTGATTCTTAATATGGCGCGTACCTGTGTTTTTTTAGCACTAGGTATATCATTTCATAATAATTAATGAGGTGAAAAAAAATCCAGTCACCCTTAACAAAATGAAACGTTTGTAATGTAAGTCACCGACTTCAAGTGTCATAAGATAGAAATGAAAACTAATTTTGCCTGTTTGGTGGAAACGGTGAAAGGTGTTTTTTTTCACGCTTAATCAGTAGGTACCTTTATTAATTGAGAGAGTTTTAACTACGTAATAAAGGAAGGAGAGGAAAGGAAGGCTTCCGCCTCCACTCAGCAACAAAATTAAACGGGTTTATCGATTCTGTTGACTACGGACAGGGTGTTAAAAACCCACAACAGACTCGAAAGACACCGAAACAAAGTACTTTTTCCATTAAATAATGCTGGGTAATTATTTTGGTTATTTAGGTTAGGTTATACTTAATTTTGGAAAATATTGTATCACGCAATGAAGGGATGTCATATTGCGCAAGCGTTGGCATAAACTTCTACTTACGCTCGAGGTGCCGATGTTTAGAATACATTGCGGGGTGCAATTTTAACTTTGATTTTTGCAAGAAGTATTCAATGGATACTGAACACATTTCTGCAAAAAATATAAAATTAAAAAGTCCGGCTTCGAACCTCATTATCTCGGAAACTGTTGATTTCCCAGGCGTAAAAAATATATCAGCTGTTCCATACATTTGGTGTAGTACTGAGTCTATCTTATGTATGGAACATCTGCTATTTTTTTCGTTCCATTATTTTTGCCAACTAGTACAAGCTGTTTGGTCAGTAGTAGGTAATCAGTAGACAGCCTACAGTTCCGCTATCAAATTCGATTGCACCCTGTATATTGGTCTCGTTTTCCTTTTTGAGGTACGGAACCCTAATGTAGTCTAATGTAGATATAGTCTGTGAAAATCCCATCAGCTATCAGCTAGAAAAGGCTATCTCCTAGCTTAGAGAGCCAAGGCAATGAAGGTACCTACTTAATAATAAAACGTAATTAGTTATCGAACCTTAACGTCAAAGTGGAGATTTTCTAATCAAAGACATCCGCTCGGAGTGCTTTCCGGTGCCGCTAAGGCTTAAATTACAGCCTTAACGCAATAAAGGGTGCGAAGCGTTTGCCAGATTTCGAAGAGTTAAAGACTCGCCCTTTTAGCTAGATATTTGATAACGTAAAGGAGCTTGTTAGAGGCTGTTAACAACTTTACTGTGTTAAGGGCTATATTCACTCGAAAAGATTACTCGTTGTCATTATATCACACGAAAACTATTCCCGGGTGTTTGTAAAAATTAAGAAGTCTATATGTAGGAGTAGGATTTTAATCATCTATGGTAACAGATCACTGGAATTTTCTTTAGATTTCCTTGGGCTAAGTAAAGAGTTGCTATGTACCAGGGACCTTTTTTAGGGTTCCGTACCCAAAGGGTAAAGAATCCTATTACTAAGATTCCGCTGTTCGTTCGTCTGTCTGTCCGTCTGTCACCAGGCTGTATCTTCGTGAACCGTGATAGTTAGACAGTTGAAATTTTCACAGATTATGTTTTTCTGTTGCCGCTAACATCAAATACTAAAAAACAGTATAAAATAAATATTTAAGGGGGCTCCCAAACAACCAACGTAATATTTTTGCCGTTTTTATAGATAACGGTACGGAACCCTTCGTGTGCGAGTCCGACTCGCACTTGGCCGGTTTTTTTAGATGCTTATTCCCTCCTTCCCTTTTCCTTTCCAGGATATTGTTTACAACTCTCCTGCCAGCCATTTGTGTGGCCTCATTATGTATTCGGAAGGGTAAAAGCGAGAAAAAAAAGTAGAGGCAATGGTTCTAACCACATTATACCACAATAAAGAGAATAGATACAGAAGTACTACTTACGCAATAAAGACAAATACACACACATGATCATGACTCATATCAGTGTTAGTTATTTCGTTTAGCAACTTCAGAGAGCGCAATAGCCAAACGAGTTTACCTTTCATCATCAATCAATCTTGTTGGCTTAGGCCCGGTTTCTGAGTTGAGAATTTTGCTAAGCAAATGACTAAGTATCGTCCTGTCTTTGCAGATTTCTCACAAAAGAGCGTGACAGAGCGATACGTAAGTATGTGCTTAGTAAAATTTTCAACTCCGAAACCGGGCCTTAGCGACCCAAAGTGGATCTTGGCCTCCACACTTCCTTCTCAACCAAAAGTCTCCTGTGGGCTATTTCATAGACTACAATTATAATCATAGTTTATTATGAAAATTCGATGTACGTACATTGAGTAGTCGTTCAGTATGTAACGTAACTTTTTTGTAACCTTTCTAATGCCTAATCGGCTACGCAATGTAAATCGATTTGTCATTGTAAAATTGTCATTGTCATTTATGGAATGGCCGACAACTCTCCCTGTCCTGTACTAACTCCCGCCAATCCTCCGCCTTCAGCTTTCATTCAGTTTTTGTAGAGAGACGTGACATATCACCCCACCAATCCCGTTCCACTACCGCAGAAATCTACTGAGTTAAGCACTTTGTCTGTCCTGAACCGTTTATGGGATGAAATCGGAGTCGACTCTCTGATATTTTACCAACTTGAACTCAAACACAGGCAGGTGTCGCGAATAGGCGCGTGGGGCGGAATAAAATAGTCGAAAATGTCTCTGATGTGTTACCTACTTACCTACAGCCTCAAGTGAGTAGTGTTATTGACATAAACCAAAGATAGAAAAGTTCCTTCTAACACTAGACAACGAGTTCTGAGGCAACAAACATAAAAAATTAAAATACTGGTCAAATTGGATCTCCTCCTTTTTTTAAGTCGGTTATAAAATCATAACTTCGGAACCGTTGAGAATTTTTTGCCGCCTGTTTCATCGATCAACTGCTTTGGAACTCTTATGATATAGAATATTTGCGCAAATGGAGTGAAATTTTATATGATTTATCAATATCGACGATGATGGGGAAATAATTAAAACCTTTATACAACAAAAAAATATATATGTCGTTCTTTTATTTGAATGCAAATAATACTGGGATCAAGAAAAATATTAAAAAATGAGAAGCAGGAAAATCATAATAATAATTTCAGGGAAAAACGAGACTATGATGAAAGAAAACCTTTTGTTACATTACAATACACGTTTTTAAGGAAAATAATTATTTGCAAAAAATACGTAAGATATTACTTCCTTTTGAATGCGCTCTGTAGCAATGTGAGCTCCGATTTTATTTTATAAAATGCAGTTTTCTCTACAATAAAAAAAATTACAATATTAATTTATTAACGGAATCAAAAGCGTCTGCTTAGAAATTAACCTGAACAGAAAAATTGCCAATGAAAAAAACAACACTGTATTTAATTCGTATTATATACTTTTGAGATAATTTATTCGAAACATTTATTACATATATTATCTACTCATTTTTAGGTACCTTGTAATCGTATTTCTAAGTAGCGGCTCCGTATAGTGGCACTTGATACAAAGCTTGACTAGATGTGATACGTTGAAAATTACTATCAACCTGGGGCTTAATTGTCTAACCTTTGAATCTACCGCGATCCCTTTCAATGATATCGGGATCATGATCGTGACTGCGACTTAAGAATGGAATTGTCTAAGGGTGGTATTCTAGAACGCTACTTAAACTCAGTTTAAACAGAGTTCAGACTGTCGATAAAGCGGTGCATGTTTTGATATGAAGCGAGGGATATTCAAATCAAAACAAGGACTGTTTTATCGACAGTCGACACTACTAAACTCTACTTAAACTGAGTTTAAACAGAGTTCAAGGAGCTTTCTAGTTTGAACTGAGTTTAAACAGAGTTTAAATAGCGTTCTAGTTTTAACTGAGTTTAAGTAGCGTTCTAGAATACCACCGTAAGATTAAATGACAATAGCTAACAGAACGAATGAGTCAAAACGGATTCTCGTCTCTCTGCTCGATGCAGCACCAGAGTGTGATGTGTTTGTAGATAAAATAGGAAGCGTGATGAATGTATGTAAGAGAATGCTAGAGAATAGTATAACAGTTAGTGCTTCGTAATAAGCGTAGAAAAATATAAATTTTTATTTTAGATAATTTATTTATATTAAATTAAAATGTGTCCACTGTCCTACATGTGGCCTAAAACTTGTAAAATTCTGATTTGCTGGTAGCGTAAGTAGTTAAGGTAGTGTAGTAATTTGGTGTATTACTTACTGTTATATTACACCACTTGGAAAATAAATAAATATCTAATATTTAAATAAAAATTGAATGATATTCAGTGAATGATTTTGCTATTTTCTTCACTCAATATCCTTCAAAATCAAGTCGCAATCCCTATCCATATCTCAATCGCTTTCAATGACAGTTTGTGTCAAATAAATGCAGTGTGAAGTTCGTCACCAGCCTTCAAACGTCAAATTGAAAGGGATCGCGATAGATTCAAAAGTTAGACAATTAAGCGCATCCTAACTTACTTAGGACTCCTTTAAGTAGAGGTTGACGTTTAATTAGTAAGCCAGATCTTGATGGGCGATTTTAAGTCAGAATTTACGTAACAGTTGAAGCTGAAGACATATCAATTGTTGTAGGTGTAAAGATAAACCATCATACAGTGCGGCTAAAATAAATAAATAATAATTTCAGAACTTACAGAACTGTGACACTTTCTAAAACACCCTGTATAATAAATATTTATGATTATATCTAAGACATTAAAATATGCCGAATCATGTAATTAGTCTCGAAAACTAATAATTTGTACGAAACGTCCGACGAACACTAAAATAATTTTAATACCTTTACTAATCATACTATAATTACAATGATTTGCAATCAAATCCCTATATTCATGGATCTCTGGATCAAGTGCGATCGTAATTTACTTAGCTTTACTCCTCTAAGGATGGCATTAGGTAATAGTCTTTATCTCAAGCTCGAGCTCAAGTAGGTGAACTCAGAAAACAAAACCCCAAACAAGGTCTCAAGACCTTGCTTAATGTCAATGTCAAGCTCAAGCTAGTGTCTCGTCGCTAAAGAAATAGCCCAGGGTGTCTACCGGCTAAAACGAAGCCGATTACCATTGGCGAAAATCGAAGTTCGATTGATGAAAAAATTACTGGGTGGTAGTAAAATGAACTGGGTGGCAGAACATTTTTCAAAAATGGAACTTCGATTTTCGCCAATGGTAATCGGCTTCGTCTTAGCCGGTAGACCCCAGGTTTGGTCTGGCAACGGTTCAAAGTGATATTGCCGTGCACCAAAGATGACAGACACACTCTAAGGTAGTTCAGAAATCTAGCCTTAACTCTGTACAGCACGTCGACGCTTACACGCTAACACTTACTCGGTTACGTTAGGGGCGACTTTACAACAAAAGTGTACAGTCTGACGTGCTGTTGTGTGTACTTATAATAACGGATTCGTAACAGCATTGATCACAGGGGGTCTACCGGCTAAAACGAAGCCGATTACCATTGGCGAAAATCGAAGTTCGATTTATGAAAAATTAACTGGGTGGCAGTAAAATGAACTGGGTGTCAGTACATTTTAAAAAAATCGAACTTCAATTTTAGCCAATGGTAATCGGCTTCGTCTTAGCCGGTAGACCCCCAGATTCTGGAGTAAAATTCTGTTATACGAGCTCATTATTATGATTGCCAGTAGCAACTAAATAAACTTTTAAAAGTTTGATGTTTTCTTCTAAAGCTCAGAGTTATTCGACGTGACATTGGCAATGTCTTAGATAAAAGATTGCAAGTCAGTTCGTAATTATATTTAAAAGTGACTTAACTAAACTAAAATAAAATAAGTTTAAGACCGTGCTCAATATAAATTGAAACTTAAGTTTAGTGATAAAAGAGTTATTTCCCTCTTTTACGAGGGAGCTTTTAACCTTCATTGCTCTCAAAGTTATTGCTTTGCTTCGAGAGACTGCCTCTCAATTTCTGATGGTCCTAAAGTGCACTTGGCAAAGCAAAGCAAAATTTCAATTAAAAAAATATCACGCGAATACCTTTTTACAAATTATGGTGATTGAAAACTAATGTCAGTTAATTTTCATATTTCAACAACAAAAAAAGCTAAAATGCTAACTAATATGCCGGAAACTGAGTTTTATTGAGATTGTTATTATTCCCGCATCTTCTACAACTAATAATGCTTTAACGCGTTTTTTTATCAACAAGCACCGCGATGTAATAAAGCGCCCCGGGCGGGCGGCCGAGCGCCATACATTTCACACGGCGCGCGGCGGGCGCGTGGCCGAGCGCCATACATTTCACAGGGCCCGGGGCGGGCGCGTGGCCGAGCGCCATACATTTTACAGAGCACGCGGCGGGCGCGCGGCCGAGCGCCATACATTTTACAGGGCACGCGGCGGGCGCGCGGCCGAGCGCTATACATTTTACAGGGCCCGGGGCGGGCGCGTGGCCCAGCACCATACATTTTACAGAGCACGCGGCGGGCGCGCGGCCGAGCGCCATACATTTTACAGGGCACGCGGCGGGCGCGCGGCCGAGCGCCATACATTTTACAGGGCGTGCGGCCGACCGCCATACATTTTACAGAGCACGCAGCGGGCGCGCGGCCGAGCGCCATACATTTTACAGGACGCGCGGCCGAGCGCGCGTACTGCGCCTCTATTATCTAAAAGATCCACTCAACCTCCGAGCGTCAAAACACTCAAAATAACCCTTATTGAAATGAACAATCTTTATTTTGACATTTAAAAACCGTTATTTTTACGGTGGATATTTAAGATAATACAGGGGCTGGCCGCTTTTTATATCAAGCCCCTTAGCGTGTGATTTTATAAGTGTCCCGCTTTGTGAAAACAAGAGCGACATAGGTAACAATTTAGGTATACTGCATTGCCAAACTATCTCTGGTGCAAAATGCACATAGATAGCATAGGTACAGTGACTGTTAACTGCACTCGGAAATGCCCCAATTTGTTCTATGTATGCGCGTTTGTAGGGACGCATGCGTAACCGCTTGTGCTATCCACTGTACTGATCTTACAATCCAAACCCAGGTGACCAAATCTAGGCACATTGACTCCTCATGCACAGACGTATCGAGGATACTGTTTACTTCAGCTGCACCAGCACCATGAAGTAAGTCACCACAGCTCCCAAGACCTGGAAAGATACAGAGTTATGTTATAGAAGGAATGAGAAACTTGAAACGTATCCTTGAAACTCCAAGTCTTCTTACTTATAGATCTTGTTACTTACAATAAGTGTTAGCTAAGAACAACAATGTACAGACCGTGTTTTCTAACTTAAGTAAATAAACCTTATGGTATTATTACATGACCTTTAAAGTATGAATACTGAAAGAAATACAATTTTCTAGGGGGTTTTCTTTAGATCATCGCACGTATACAGCGGAAATCGAAAAAAAAAATTATAATGTTCGATTTTTTATCTAGTTATGGTAATCTAAGAATAAATGTTCCACGATAGGCTTTCTCGGCACCTTTACGAATGCCTATGACCATGATGTCTCCACCACTCTTTCTGGTAAAAAGAAGATAACTGTATCTCTTGTTATTAGTACATTTACATGTACATTTATTCGGAGATGCGATGTTTCGGAATGGCGATTTTCGGCATGGCGTGCTTTCGTGGTTTCATGATTCGCAATCACAAACTTTCGTTGTAACGTTTTTCGCCACTTTAAACTTTCGTTGACACGTTATTCGAATTTTCGAGTTTCGGCACCAAGTAGCGGACTCCATGATTTATGTGTAATCTAAGTACCTACCTGAGTCTAGAGTAAGGGTGGCATTAATAGTCGTCGACTTAAGATCGAACTCAAGTAGGTGATCTCAGAAAAGTCAAATGCTTATGACAAGCCTTGGCTAAATAATGTCAATGTTAATCTCAAGATAGTATCTATTAATACCACCATTTATCTCACTGCTTCTACCTCGCTGAATATATTTTCTCAAATTGAATTGAACTGTCGTCCTAACCCGAGTAGGCAATATTTTTTTGTTCTTGGCACAGGACTCCATAGTCGTTGTAAGATAAAAAAGTTTGGAAGGTCTCCAAATGCGAATACGGTATGCCGAATTATATTATGCAAGGCTAGGTCGTGTAGTTTACGACGGGCGTGTGTGTTTTAATATTAGTTTATATTTGCTCTTGGTGGAAAACGCCGAGGCGACGATAAATATTTTTAGGGGCAATTTTTGTATTGAAGTTGAATCGAACTTACCCGTTTAAGAGCTACGGTGCCACATACAGACAGACTTATAGGCGTTAAACTTATGACACCCCTCTTTTTATGTCGTGGGTTAAAATTTGGTGATTTTTCCTCATATCTTAAAGGCAACGCAGCAATTTAAGGCAAAGCCTCGAAAGTCTTTGGAATTATGACTTGAAAAAGCAGATATCCCATTGGTAAAACCTCCACGTTTCGAAGAGAACTTCATAACTTTACTCTAATAAATTCAAGTACTCTAGAGAATCGAACTCAGCCGGCCGGCTGGGCATCAAATTATGTATGCTTCTGCAGCTGAATTTGGAATGTCAAATACAATTCAAATCCTATTTGGAATACTTTTAATTTTTTATAGATTACTCATTGTACAGACAAATCTGATGAAAAATCTGTTGCCGTCTCGCGTGCGCAAATACTGAGCAAAAAGGGCGACAACCTGATGAAAATCTACAAAACCGAAATTTCATATTCCCCACTCTCCTCTCTGAAAATTAAATTTATTCCGATTAAAAAAAATCACCACTGATATCACAAGAAACTACCCCTATAATAATTATGTCGAACCGGTTTGTTTTTTTTTCATTTTATTTAAACTTGAAGTAGCTTTACCAGACGTCTTTTGCCGCCGCTTTTAAATACGCATTTTTTTTAATTTTCGGTCGGTCCTAGCTCCTATTATTAACAATAATATTTTATGGAGATGTCCCATCATACCAAAAATTTTTGCTCTAGTGCCATTATACAGGGAGGAAATCGAGGACTACGTTTGTATGAAGAAAACACTACTGTGATATCCTCTTAATTTCTCATTGAATGCCTTCTTCATGCACTATTTTGTTTCTTTTCTTTGTCTGATTATGGTGATTGTCCTCATATTTTTTCGTCAACTTCGCTGGCAGAGCTTCTTTATTTGGGAAAAAGCCAAAAAAGTCGATGGGTCATATTCAGCTATATTAGTTACTTTAGGGAGTGGAGCTGACGCTAGCTGAATTTTATTTGTGTCTAACGTACCCAAGTCACTTTGCGAAGACCACCCTCTTTATTATCTAGGTAAGTATCTACCTGACTTTCAAACTTCAGAGTAAATAAATAAGAGACTTTACAGCTGTACTTAAAGTTTTGCCAGTTTCACCCCAGTGTATCTTTGTGGTTACACAGGAATCCAATTTAAAAGTTACAAATTTAGGCCAATATAAAGACAAAGTATCATGACGTATTGAAGTGGGCGCAGAAATACCTCTACAATAGTCTTTGCATCGTACAATATTGTGCCTTTATAAAGGCCTTTGCATCTACGTAATGGGATGATTCATACAGCGTCCAGTGGTACCTTCCCTCACACTAGATGGGCGAACAGACCACTTTGCGCTGCAGTGCCTGGGACATTGTTTTAGATGGAGTAGGCTTGCCCAGCACTTATACCATCCTGACAGCTTAGTCGGCCTAGCCCACAGGAAAAACAAGTCAATACGTTTGGAGCCAACTAAACCGCAGGTTTCCTCACGATGTTTGGGGGCTCCCATACAACAAACGTGATTTTTTTTTATTTGAAAAAAGAGTCTCGCATATTACCGGAGCTCATTTGAGATCTCCAATATGATATCTGCTGATCCTTCCGCGCATTTTCATTCTATCATTCTATGGAACAAAAGTACGAGTACCTACGTAGTAGTAATATTTCCCAGGCATTTGTTACAATTTTAGTTGGCGGCCGAAATGTTTCAAAGCTGTAACCGCTGGAGGCGAAACTTTTGTTTGCTTGCTGACTTGAATAAATACGAATAATGATAGATTGTTTGTATCATGAAATATACCACATGCATTTTGAAATTAACATCGGACAGACGGACGAACAACAGATAGTGTAGGCGTTGTAGGGCGAACGGGCAAATAATGTATATGACAATATGTTATTTTCAAAGATACACACATTTGTAGTAGCAATACCACTTGCTAACGGTGAAGGGAAAACATCGTGAGGAAATCCGCAGTTTAGTTGGCTCTGCACGTATCGACACCTTGTCTTTCCTTTGGGCTATGCTGACTTAGCTTTCAAGATACAGGGTCACTTCACCCACCTAGTGTGAGTGAAGGAAAGTGCCCCCGGACGCTGTATAAATCATCTCATTGGGTACTTAGATGCAAAGGTATAGTTATACATAAGTCTGAAAGATAAAAAAACTGAGTTATTCCTCCACTAGGTAGGGTAGGTAGGTAATCGTTCCTCCACTGCTGACGATTTATAATGTACACTGTACGCGAATCTGTTTTACAGCTTTTTTAGAGGCCACGGGAAAAGGATCCAGCTTCTTGTTATGTTACGTAGTTTGTACCAACATTGTACGTCTCGCGTAGTAAAGAACGTGCAATATGTCGGGATATGAGGGTTGGAGCGAAGATTTATCGCAGACCTTTGAGACGAGTAGTATCTACCTACAGTCGTGCTTCGTACATGAAGTTTATATGTTTTTAGGGTTCCGAACCTCAAAAGAAAAAACGGAACCATTATAGGATCACTTTGTTGTCCGTCTGTCTGTTTGTCTGTCTGTCAAGACCTACCTGTCAAGACGAAAAACATTCCACAATTTATTTCGTATCTAGTGTGCTCTGAAAAAACAAGCTTCTTTCAGCACACTGAGACGTCACGAATTTTGTGATCCATTCATTACACCTTGTGCCAACAGTGTTTATAATTATCATAGCTGGAGAGCTGGTGATATTCGACTTATTTTATCGTACAAGGCTGGGAGTTGGTATGCTGATGGAGTAGACTTCACTGAGTCTGGGAGAAATATTATTTGTTTCTAATTCGTTTAAATAAAATAGTTTGTGTGTTCGTTGGTTTTTTCACTTGTTTATTTGTTCTCATCTATTGTTTGTCCTATGGTTAGATTGCGTCGTTGTCTCGGCGGAAGGTCCATGGATGCGGATGGCGAGGGAACGCGAGAGGTTGCGCGAGGGACAAAAGGCCTTCATCCTTCGGAATTTTTTGTTCATTGATTGATTAGTTTTTTGTTTGTTGGTTAATTTATCACTTAAACATGGCTCTTACTTACCGAAGCGAACAGATCCAGCGAGACGGTGAAGAACTTAGCTCCAGAGATGCTCATGGCCTTCTGACACTGCTGGCAGACGATCTGCACGAAGGTTTTGGCCTCCTCCGATCCGTCGTACCACTGGCACGAGTATGCCGCCTCCATTACTGATGAACTCTGTACCGATGAAGAAGACAGATAAGTGTCTAATATTTTGCAAAATACTATGCGTAAGACTCTGAAACACCCGAATTAGAACTATGTCATAATTTTATGTAGGTATCTCAGCCCTTACAGCCTAGCGTGATACGAGACGTGCTACGAGAAGTACTACGAGACGAGCTGCGAGACCTGGTACGATTTGCTACGAGACGTGCTACGAGATCTGCTACGATAAGTGCTACGAGACCTGCTACGATAAGTGCTACGAGACGTGCTACGAGACATGCTACGAAACGTGCTACGAGAAGTGCTACGAGCGTAGCCCTTGCCATTGTATCCAGAACTTTTCGTTTCCTGAGAGCTAGTATTTACCTCTTCAATCAGCCTGTTGCCAAAGAAGCAGAAGTGGAACACCTGCCCGAGGGTGTAGCTCAGATATCCGATAGTGCTGAAAGCGTACACGTTGAGGCCATCGATCTAGAAGAAAATAATAGGTAATTTATTTATTTATTTCGCTACGCTCGGGATTCTACACTATACTCGCTCAGCTCTGGATTCAAAAACACGTCTCTTGCTTTAAAACTAGTTATTTACTCCCTCGAGTAACAATCTATTACTTATTATTCAGTGACATCTCCAGAAAACTCAGATGCTACCTAAAACGCTGTCCAAAAATCATCATTAATTACTTTTCTTTTTGTTCTTTCACTAAAAACTAAGGCCTTTGCATCTACGCAATGTGAGATGATTTACACAGCGTCCAGTGGCACCTTCACTCACTCTACAGGGTGTACGCTAAGCCGATAGTGGAACTTTACGTAGGCTGTCTACTCCATTTTTTTCGCCACCTAGTACAAGTTGTTTGTATTGATCAGTAGACAGCCTACTTAAAGTTCCGCTATTGACTTGGAGTGCACCCTGTAGATAGGTGAAGAGACCACTCGGCGCTGCAGTGCCTGGGAGTGCCTGGGACATTGTTTTAGATGAAGTAGGCTTGCCCAGCACCTATACCATCCTGACAGCGTAGTCGGCCTAGCCCACAGGAAAGACAAGTCAATACTTGTGGAGCCAACGAAGCCGCGAGTTTCCTACGATGTTTTCCTTGACCATTAGCGAGTGTTATTGCTACTACAAATTCACAAATGTACGTAACTTTGAAATTAATTTAATACATGCCCGCACTGGAAATCGAACCGGGGATCTCTTGCTTCAGAGTCCACTGTTCTACCCATTAGACTACACCGAAAAGCCTTCACTAAAAGCTTTCTTAAAAGTAGAAAATAGCTAGTGGTTCGCCACGAACTGTGAACTCGCGACCCCATATAAACTTAAAAACCCGATATCTCTGCAACCCCTCGACCGATTTGGCTCATGTTCGAACTTATTTTTTTTTTTTTTATTTACCCGCCTACCAAATTTTATAAGGATCCGACCAAATTTACTCAAGTTATCGTCGAACGAACATTCATACATACAAACATACAAACAAACATACAAACAAACATACATACATACATACAAACGGCGGATTGTTCCAGTGGACTCGGAGAACTTCGCTCGCTTCGCTCGCTCGTTCAAATATGCATGTTTTGTGTTGAAGAGGTTGGGCAGATTACCTTTGTAGCTTGATAAGCAAGCAGCGTAAGCGTGATGGTGGAAATCAACATGTGGAACAGCAGCGCTGTACCGTACGTGTCTCCAATTGATGCTACCAGTCTGCAAACAGGTGTAGGTAATTATTAACCGACTTCAAAAAGGATCAGGAGGTACTGAATGGGCATCGTCAAAATCCTATTTTTTATTCTATAAATCGAAAATATAGACAAATATAAGAAACTAATTTTAATATTTTCTTAATTTTTTATGTACCTAAATATTTTGAAATGTTTTGTGTATGACGTCACCACTGGCATTATGCAGTAAGTTCATTGCATTCATTCATGCTTTTAAAAAATAAAAATATGTTGACGTTTGACAAATGTCAGTGTCAAGTCAACAAGAAGGTTATTTTCTCAGTTATTTGACACTTTTGACAGTTGTTTTTTTAAATATTTGTAGGCAATGGAACTACCGCATTAGAGGCTATAATGACGTCATCGAAAGAAAAATGAAGTAAACATTTTTGGCGATAAATATTAATAATCCATTTTAATTTTACTTATTTAAATTTAAACCCCTAATTATTATGGTAATCAGTATCCCTATTCCTCGAAATGGTTTTCAATTTACGACAATCGATGCCTCACTGATCAATGCCCATTCGACCCGTATTGTTTTAAATGTGTTGAACCGATTCCTTTCCATGTCGTCCCATAAAAAATGGTGAAGATCTGATGAAGAACTTCGGAGATAGAGAACGGAATTCCTCGACGGGCAGCATCAAATCACTCTCAATCTGAACAGCTACCATGAGTGCTAACTGTCACTGTCACTGAAAGAGATAATTTGGATAAACAACCTTTAATACTATAGTATTAGGATACATGACAGACGTCCGGCAGACGTCCGGCACAGCTTTTTCGCACTCGTGGTAGCTACTCTGTGCAATCACCGACCGACACTTATTCTGTTATCCTGCACGACGGCACACTACCCGCTACCGGGTACTGACGGAAGACCAGCGCTGGAGTGGTCCGCCTCTCCAGCACATGCTGAGTCAGAGCCCCTTTGCATTTGCCACATCCACATTCCTCTCCTGTACTTACTTCGTATATTGTATTTTGCTCAAATTGTTTTTGTGCCTTTTTTTGCTGCATGTGTAAAATATTTTATCTTTCATTGTGCTCTCTGTATACGTGTGTGTGTGTGTGGTTTATGTAAATAAATGTTTTTCAAATTGAAATTAAACGCCGATACATATGGGATTCATTACAAACGTAATCCACAAATAAAGAAGAGGAGGAGTCTTTAATGGAAGACCGCGCCTCACACGCTACAACTACCGACGAACACATCTGCTAATGGCTCTGGAAGCCGATCGCATGATAAAAACTGAAAAAAAAAAAAATAATAATAATAATTAAAATCATCGTACCTTTTCAACAGTGTTTTTTTTAATTGTTAATTTTGTATTATTTGTCAGCTAACCTAAGGCAAAGTTGAAAGTCACTGAAAAAAATTGGTTGTTTGTAAAGTAGGTTTACGATCGAGATGTTTACGTGATAACGTCTTATTGGTGATATAGAAAATCTCCATTCGTTTGTATGCCGCTAGAGTGAGAGAGACGGAAGATCGGTCCACTCACTCGAACGCTATGCCAGCCTCCGCTCGTGAGGATTCCGCGTGACAAGTTTCACGGAATGACTGGCAGCGCTCGAGATGAGACGGGAGATCGGTCCGTCTCTCTCTCGTTATATCTGCGATCGCGCTCGTGAGGTTTTGGTGTGACACAAGTTTCTGAACATGTCACCCGACTAAAACGATTTTAAAGACGTTATCACGTCAAAATGGGAGTTAGATACAAAGAATAACCCATACCTGACAACATGCTTATGCCGCTCCACCCAGTACTTGATCGCAGATCTGGCCAGCAACTCTTGTTTCTGGGTCAAGCCGTTGGGATTGTTCGCGGCAGGCTGTCCAAAGTTCTGCAGCCGACCGCCGGCGCCCCGCAGCGTCATCCCGAAGTCATTCTGGGTGGAGTATATGCCTCGAATGTCCAGGTCGGTGGGCTCTGGGACTTTCTCTTGCTTTTCTGGGTGGAGAGAGTAAAACAGAGTTACAATACTTAAAGGAATACTCAGGAGGGACAAACCTTACTAACTTCTTCATCTTCTTTTTATTAACCCCCGACCCAAAAATGGGGTGTCATAAGTTTGACAGCTATGTGTGTGTGTGTGTGTGTGCGTGTGTGAGGGTGTGTCTGTCTCTGTCTGTCTGTCTGTCTGACTGACTGACTGTGTGTCTGTCGTTGCTGCACCGTAGCTCTTAAAAGAGTGAACTGATTCGCAGGCGAAGATCAGTAGCGAGCAGAACATCAAGTCCAGTAGGCGAGATAGGCTATGGCCATTGTCAAACTTTTTTTTTTGTGCGATTTTTTTCAATTTTAGTTATTTGTTTTATTATTTACTCATTTATTCGTTGATTTATTGATTAATTAGATTAATTGATTAGTTACTTGGTTAATTAATTTAGTGATTGATCATTTCATTAATACATTGATTAATTAGTTGGTTCATTGGTTAATAAGTTTATTAATTAAATATTAAATTGATTAAGTGATTAATTTATTAAATGGCTCATTGATAAATTGATTAATTGATTTACTGATTAATTGATTGGTTTGATTAATGAATTGAATTCATTTAATTAATTCATTCATTAAATTAATTAACTGATTCATTGATTCTTTGATTGTATTTTATTGACTCATTCATTGATTAGTTAATTGATTCATTGATCAATTAATTGATTATCTTACCAGCCGAACCAGCCCTGAATAGCTCAGCAGTATTGGGCCGGTAGGTGTCCAGTGAGGCGCTGAGCTCCATCAGCGGCTTCATGATCGCCTTCAAGTGCTGCAGCTGTTCGCAGGCGAAGATCAGCAGCGAGCAGAACATCACGTCCAGCAGGTTGGCTATCGACATCGCGAATAGCAGCCAGTATATCTGGGAGATGGTAATTTCAGTAAATAAGGCTGGTATTAATACTCGTTTGAGATCACCTACTTGAGCTCGATCAAGTAGGGAAACTTAGAAAAGTTAAATGCTAATGTCAAGCCTTGGCTATTGTCAAACTTGAGTAAATCTAGTCACTCTCTTGAGATTGACAATGACATTAGCCAAGGCTTGACATTAGCATTTGACTTTTCTGAGATCACCTACTTGTATTTGATCTTGAGTCGACGACTATTAATGCCACCCTAAGATAGATAGCGAGCGAAACGAGCAAGGTTTCCAGAGTCTACTCGAACAATCCGGCGTTTGTATGTATGTATGTATGTATCTTTGTATTTATGAATGTTTGTTCGACGAAATTTACTCAAGTTATCGTCGAACGAACATTCATACATACAAATACAAACATACATACAAACTTACATACAAACGTACAAACGCCGGATTGTTCCAGTAGACGCGGAGAACTTTGTTCGCTCGTTAAAAAAAAAATTTGGTACCTGATACGCAAAAGCGAAGATGTACATCGATCCGCCCATAGCGTCAAATGGGTACCAGGCCTTTAGAGGCAGCCTTGGAACTGGTTCTGTCATGGTCTCATTTGTATCCTTGTCCGTTATGAAACGAACGGACTCACCAAAGAAGGTTAGAGTCGTCCAGGCTGTGAAAAAAAAAACGATAAAAAATCGCTGGATACCGTGCATGGGTCAGTGCTTTAAAAAAAAAACAAAAAGTGCTCAAATACACATTCTCAGTTGCTCGATTTTAGCACTACTTCTTCTGCTATATTTATTTGTCTTATTCAGTAGCCATATTTTTAAGATCCTGATAAACTGAAATTGTTCATTCGCCAGTGCCGTACTTTTCAAACTTTATGAAACGAACTCGCCAAAGAAGGTAAAAAAAAGAAAAACAAAGTAATTTGAGGTAGGTAAGTACCCAGCCTGTGAAAAAAAAAACATTCAAAAACAAATTCTCAGTTGGCCCTTTTAGCACGCGCCCGACGAAACGAAAAACGAATTGCTTATTTTTAATTTCCAGCCAGTGTTCAGGCATTTCTTTACGCTGTCCTTGAAAAAGTTAACAAAAACAATCGATAACATTGCCAATGGCTGACGCTTATTTTGATTGACGTATTTTTTTTTCTTTTTAATGGCGGCAATGGCGCTCGTGTTGCGCAACTAACTAGTCTAGAAAACACTTTTTTGTTTTTTCTAAAGCGCTAACCCGTGCTAGGGAATAATTTAAACATTTATAATAAGTTGAAAAAATTCACTCCGGACAGGACTTGAACCCGCAACCTTCCGCATACCGTGCAGGCGCTCTACCAATTGAGCTACCGAGTCAAGTAACTGTCGATGCGAATTTCTTCAACTAGTCTCCGTCAACTGGACGGGGGGCGCCACCTGGCGTAATGTAGTGGCAATACCAAAAATTCCAATGAGCATTTCATCTGCAAAGATGAACGCATTGGGTGGTGTAGATTAGTGCAAACTAATCACACCAGGTGGCGCCCCCCGTCCAGTTGACGGAGACTAGTTGAAGAAATTCGCATCGACAGTTACTTGACTCGGTAGCTCAATTGGTAGAGCGCCTGCACGGTATGCGGAAGGTTGCGGGTTCAAGTCCTGTCCCGAGTGAATTTTTCAACTTATTATAAATGTTTAAATAGTCTAGAAAACTTAATCATTTTCATAATGTACCTAATATGTAAGTATAATTATTGCAAACATTTAAAATCCCGTCAAATTAAAGTTGTTGATTTTACAGTACAGTATAGTTTTAAAATTTTATTCGATAAACTTTTAATGATAAAACGTATTTTTTTTGTCACTGTGTTAACGATGTAGAACAAGGTTTTATTACAAAAAAAAACCCTCACAAAGAAAAACTTAAGCCTTTGGACCTAGAACAGATGATTATACTGCGTCCAGTGGCATCTCCAATCATACTACCTCTAGATAGGTGTAGCCACATAAGCTTCCCAGCACCTACACTATCTCTCAGTTTAGTTGGCCTAGTCATCGGGGTGGCGGGAAAAGTGCGGGAGGCGCGGTCAAGTCTCATCTTTCGTGGCGCGTATACAGGGTGTTAAAAGACGGCCAACAAAGCGGAAAACCACGTATTGTCCTCATCATAAGGAACATTTTTGCCCAAGGAACTATGCCTGGGAAATCAACGGTTTCCGAGATAATGAGGTTCAAAGTCGGACTTTGCAAAACTTTTTTTTAGCAGAATCTTATTCAGTATCTTATTTTTAACATACCTTCTCAAGAAGTCATATCAAAATTATGAATATTTCTTACAAAAAACGACGTTAAAATTGCAACCCGCAATGTATTCTAAACACCGGCACTTCAAACTTAAGTAACATACATTTATACCTACGCTTGCACAATATGACTTCTGTGCGGTACACTTCCATTGCGTGATAAAATATTTTTCAAAATTATAACTTAAAAAACAAAAATCATTTCCCAGCAATAATTTATCGAAAAAGTACTTTGTTTTGGTGTCTAGTATGCGTGGCTTTCGGGTCTGTTGGCGGTCTTTTAACACCCTATAGTACCCCATGGCAGCTCTTACCGCGCACGATTGAACAAAAGGGGTATCCTAGCGCGTGGCCGACTGTACGTGCGGAGCCAACTAAGCCGCGGGTCGATGAAGAGAAACGGTGGAGGAAAATACTCACAAACAATAGAAAATAAAGTGATCCCACAGATGAAGTACAGGAGCTTCCTCATCTTGCTAAGGGCCAGCTGGTGGTAACGGGCATCAGACTCAGTGAAGAGTGGATGGCTGTTCGATATATTCCACACGGCCAGAGTCCTAACGGAAACAAACATTTTATTTGTACCTGTCCATAACTGGGAACCATCGGGCTGCTCTGGGAAGACCAGCAGCCCGATGGTTGGACGACATTGTCATTGCAGCGGAGGGTCCATGGATGCGGATGGCTAGGTACCGTGAGAGGTGGCGCGAGGGGAAAAAGGCCTATACCCAACATTGGGCAGAGGTGGGCTGATGATGATGATGATGATGATTTTTAACTTAATTTCTAGGATTTCATCTCTCTACGAAACATTTTTAATGTCGGTGCATCCACAGCGCAGTTACTTTTGGAAGAACATTTTACAACATAACATAACACTAAGTTAGCATTAAAATTACCTAATGTTGCTAAGGGTTGCTGATGTTGTTTGCAAAATGTTGCTCCACAAAAAGTAACTGCGGTTTTGAGACGTAGAGGCATGTTAATCTCATATCAAACTCATTTCAATCAGTTACGTGCGGCTATTTTCGGAAACCGGGCGTAAGTCTTTTAGTCATAATTATATAGCGTGGTAAATGTAATGAAAGGGATCGTTCCCTTTTCAGCAAGTAAGTTACTAAAATTTACGGTTAAAACATCAATAAATAAGTTTTCAGTTATGAATTTCATTTACTTACAACTTTTTAGTTACAAAACTGAACGGTAACTCAATATTACGAACGGTAACTGAATATTCAGTTTTAATATACAGGGTGGCCCAAACATAGACGTCAAGCGAGAAAATCTAGATATCTGACACCGAGGGCTACCCGAATCACCCCAATCACCCCCCCATCAGCCATTTTTTGTCGTTTAGAAGTTATGAGGCTTTTAAGGTTTTTTTGAAAAAAATACCTACCATTGGATTTTATTTTCTAACTTTTTTTCTTTCGACTTTTCAGAGATATTTTTTATTTTTTAGAGTCTCAGATAAATTATCTATCACCAAAAAAATAATGATCAGCTGTGGACTTTTAAAAGATACCGAAATTTTGATCCAAAGTCCAAAAATGTTGTTTTCAAGAAAACATCACTGAAATAGTTAGTATGGGGAAAAAAATAAGTAGAGGTCTGAAGGACTTTTTATTGATTTCAAAAACTTTTCCAAAGCCTCATCCTTCAGAATAATACAAAAAACCTGTCACTTTATAGGACTTTTATTCAAGTAATTTGCGATCAAAGTCGAAAAACTGGAGTTGGAAGAAATTTTATTTCAAACGATTTTCATTTATTTTGGTTGATTCGGACAAAAAACATTGCAGGTAGGCTTAATATTGCCTGTCAGCACGGTCTGCACAGGAAATTCACGAAAAAATAAAAAAAATACCATAAAATATTTTGTTATTTTTTTGTTATTTTTTTTTCATTATTTGAATTTTAAATTATTTTATTATCAAATTTACTTACAAAACATAAAGAAAAAATAAATTTTTAGAAAAAAAATAAATTAAAGTCTGAAAATTAAATGATTTTATTTTTAAATTTTTTTGTTAATTTCTAATGCAGATCCTACTGACAGATGATTTTAAGCCGATCCGCAATGTTTTTTGTCCGAATCAATCAGAATAAATGAAAATCGATTGAAATAAAATTTCTTCCAACTCCAGTTTTTCGACTTTGATCGCAAATTACTTGAATAAAAGTCCTACAAAGTGACAGATTTTTTGTATTATTCTGAAGGATGAGGCTTTGGAAAAGTTTTTGAAATCAATAAAAAGTCCTTCAGACCTCTAATTATTTTTTTCCCCATACTAACTATTTCAGTGATGTTTTCTTGAAAACAACATTTTTGGACTTTGGATCAAAATTCCGGTATCTTCTAAAAGTCCACAGCTGATCATTATTTTTTTGGTGATAGATAATTTATCTGAGACTCTAAAGAATAAAAAATATCTCTGAAAAATCGAAAGAAAAAAAAGTTAGAAAATAAAATCCAATGATAGGTATTTTTTTTCAAAAAAACCTTAAAAGCCTCATAACTTCTAAACGACAAAAAATGGCTGAACATACATGGGGGTGATTCAGGTAGCCCTCGGTGTCAGCTATCTAGATTTTCTCGCTTGACGTCTATGTTTGGGCCACCCTGTATGAGTTTTCTTCTCGGTTACGAAGCGCTTCTTCGAATCTCCCACTAGGTGAAAGATAATGGAAAGCGGTAGGAAAACGGAGAAATTATTTTTCCATCAAGAAACCTTTTATTCCCTTGTTAAATTAAAATTTGCTCGAAATGAATTTCCTTTGTTGCTCTCGGCGAATCTTTTGTTTACTATTTTGTTACAGCTATTTGGCCCACTGTTCTACGCACACCGAAAATACGGATAAAAACTGCTTTTATTCCGTGCAAATGTATGACAATGATCGCTCAATAAACAAGTTTTGATAGCACGATAGCTATTGCGTATTAAATGCGCTGTACTGATTTTCTATTTGTTGGTGAAACCTATTTTCGTCGTCGGTTTTTTGCTCCTATTCGTGACACAGCCAAAATGGAAAAGGGACTGTTTTTCGGAAACAAATTAAGTGGGATTCACTTTTGTTTTAATCAGCCAAGCGTAGCGTGACGTTGTTTTATTTCACAAAATTTACTTAAGTACCTACTCCAAAATTAAGTGAATGTCGCGTGAACAAATAAAAATCTTAGTTCCAGATTAAATAATAAAGGCAAAGAAACAACGCGTGAATGGACTTCGAACTCAAGGCATGGTTAGATACAGGCCCGGTTTGTGAATTGAGAATTTTGCTAAGCAAATACTTAACTATCGTTCTGTCACGCTCTTTTGTGAGAAATCTGCAGAGACAGGATGATACTTACCCATTTGCTTAGCGAATTTCTCAATTCAGAAACCGGCAGACAGTGTTTTAAGCATTCCAATGCACGATCCATACAACATTTGAATGCCCGCGTCCACGCCGGCCGCTGTTCAGAAATGCAGCCTAGCTACCTATCCATAAACTGACCACTAATAACTAGGTACTGAATTTACAATTAAAAACACCCCCCACATTTTAATTTCAAATTAGAATATCTCACAAACGGCTGAACCGATTTTGATGAGACATATCTTAGAACCATTGCTAGAAAACCCGCTTTCAAATAAAATAAAAAAACGCATCCGAATTGGTTCGCCCGTTCCGCTCGAGCTATGGTGCCACAGACAGACACACCCACACACACACACATACACATAGCGTTCGAACTTATAACACCTCTCTTTTTTGGTCGGGGGTTAAAAATTTAAATGTGTTGTTAACCCTTTTTGGAACTCTTTTTATATTCAAAATTCTATTTATTATGTCTTTTTAAATTTGATGTTTAGGTCAGTTCACCTCCAAGACGTGTCTAATAAAAGCCATCTTTCCTAAAGAGCCCCGTTTTTTTAGTTGTAATTTTTAGCAGAATGTACGGCTTCGCTCACCTGTAAAAGCTCTTCGAGTTGACGGCAAAGTAAAGCATTTTGATGACGGAATGAGCGAAGAAGAGCACCGTTATAGTATTCGCCGTCAGCTCGTTGACGTCGTCGCTGTATTGGGCCATGTTGAAGGCCATACACAGGAAGTGAATGACGATGAGGAACGCGTGGACGCTGGAGTAGACCTTGCGCAGAAGCGTTGACATGCCCGCGTTGTCTGGACAGAGGAAACAGAACTTTGTAGGCGTATTTTTTTTGTACTTCTTCTTATTCGTGTGAGAGTGTCAAATTTATTATAAGGCATGCAGCCAGTGCTTCACGACCGTTATGGCTCCGGGTGTCTCTTTCAGCAGGTCTTCGGTGGTGCACGTGAATGGAGAGTCTGGGCACTGTAGGAGGTATTTGGTGATATGGGTCTGGCCGCAGGCGCAGTTGGTGCTGGCGTCTGGTGGCAGGAATCCTCATCTTTGCATGTTGTCCCGTGTCCGTGCTACACCATTTTTTTTTATTATTTTGTTATGTGGAAAACACAAACACAAACAATCACCCTTTCCGGCGGTATCGGATATTAACTCAATATTGTGTAAAAAAACGTAAAATCACAGCACACTTACTAAAGGTCCTCATTAATAGAGGTGGTGGGCCACCATGGTCCCGGAGTTGTTTAGGCCGCCCAAGATTTACCAGGGTCTCTTACTTGGTTTAAAATTTGTCCTGAAATTCTTCTTCTTCCTGAATTCATAATAATTACAGTTACACAGGCCCTAATACCTACTCACGCAAGGTTCAATTATTTTGCTTTGAAAAGTTTTATAACTTTCGACGATAACAAATTGATTGACCTCACAACAATTGGATTCCTTCCGGGTATGGATAGAAGCAGCGCCTCGTTTCCGACGTAGTCAGGTGGCTTTCGCTTTACATTCCCAAACCATCTGAGCCTACTTTCTTGCACTTTATCGGCGATGTCGCGCACACCTAGGCTTCCTCGAACGCACTCGTTTCGGATTTTATCGAGCCTCGTTCACCGCACCACACACAAACCATAAATAAAATCTTTACCTGCATGATAGTTGAAGAGGAAGTGGCCGGCCATCTGCATCAACTTGATGTTGGGCATCAAGTCGGACACGAGGCCCTGGTGTTTCACCTTGGTCATCATCTGGAAGAACAAGAGCAGTTAGCTTGTCTTCAACTTATTGAACGAGCGAGTGAAGCGAGAGAAGTTCCCCGAGTCTACTGGAACTATCCGGCGCTTATATACAGTTTGATATTT
The DNA here is from genome assembly GCA_949319315.1 of Zelleria hepariella. Lineage (NCBI taxonomy): Eukaryota > Metazoa > Arthropoda > Insecta > Lepidoptera > Yponomeutidae > Zelleria > Zelleria hepariella. The sequence goes on along the minus strand of OX439396.1, from coordinate 9,547,402 downwards.
TTATTATGTCTGTATGTATGAATGTTCGTTCGACGATAACTTGAGTAAATTTGGTCGGATCGTTTCATGAAATTTGGTAGGCGGATAAATTCAATTCAAATCAAAATATTTATTGCACATTATGCATTTGATCAAACAATTAATTAAATCACAAACTAATTAAAATTTAAAATATTGAAATATAATAGATTTAAATTAAAATTATTGTTAAGTTTGAACATGAAAATCGGTGAGATATAGTAGGGTTGTAGGTAAAGTTTATAATGCGCGCGCCGGCACGAACGGTGTTAGCAAAAAGTTACACATCGTACAACGCGAGTTCACAGTTCGGGGCGAACTGTTTTAAAAAGGATTGCCATTCATGTTGTTGAAAAAAATATCAAAGTACCTAACTATCGTTTTTGAGAGCCTGAGTGTCGCAAGTCAGAAAAGTTATCTCCTTGTTTGATTGAAAGCTTTTCTTGTCCTTGCAATGTTTACGACTGCACAGTAAGTAGGTACGCACGACAGCCCGTCAGACTGTACACTTTTTTTGCAAAGTCGCCCGTAACATAAGTGAATAGAGTGCACGCGTGTAAGGGTCGACGTGCTGTCGTGGTACCTTATAACTTAGATGCCAGCTTCACTTGGTTTTACTTTGCTCAAGAAGATGATAAGGAAACTTCATGTTACTAACACCTATATTTTAATCACGGCACTATAAATTCTATTAAAGGTACGTATATCATTCTCGCTCCACATATTTTTGGACAGATTTTCGAAGAGCCGACGAAAAAACAACATTCCGTTAGACTTTTATGTTTTAAACGGGTACGATTTGAAAAAAAAAAACATTGCCGTCGATGTAGTGATTTTCCAAGGTAGAGTTTTGAGATAGGGCTGCAAGGGCAGAACCATTAACCGTTTAGCTAACAGGAAACCTGACTTAGAAGACAATGATTTAGTAAAGTTATGATTCGGAAGGCAAAGTTTTTTGTTCGAAAGTCCGTTATTGGCTTAATCTTATCTTTAGACAATATTGAGAAACTAATTTCAATATTTTTTATTTTGGTTCAGTAGTTTGGTTTTTACAACGTTTCAAAGATACGGTTTTATGACGTCACGCGACGGTCTGCATACTGTTGGCGGTCATAGGAACAAAACATTTTAGCGCATAAAAACAAAACCACTGGACTAAAATAAAAAATATTTAAATTAGTTTCTCAATATTGTCTAAAGATAAGATTAAGCCATTAACGGACTTTCGAACAAAAAACTTTGCCTTCCGAATTGGCTTATGAAGCCTTTAGCCCTACTTCAAAACTGTTCCTCGCGAAAAATTTTCCTACAGATCCAGCGCCATAGCAGAGTTTTTTTAAAATTAGATTGTTGTAATGGAATATGACCAAAATTTTTATTTGTCCGTCTCTTTGAGAATTTGCCCAATTCGGAAGGCAAAGTTTTTTGTTCGAAAGTCCGTTATTGGCTTAATCTTATCTTTAGACAATATTGAGAAACTAATTTCAATATTTTTTATTTTGCTTCAGTAGTTTTGTTTTTATGCGCATAAATGTTTTGTTCCTATGACCGCCAAACAGCGCCAACAGTATGCAGACCGTCGCGTGAAGGTCATAAAACCGTATCTTTGAAACGTTGTAAAATCCAAACTACTGAACCAAAATAAAAAATATTGAAATTAGTTTCTCAATATTGTCTAAATATAAGATTAAGCCAATAACGGACTTTCGAACAAAAAACTTTGCCTACCGAATTGTATGATCTCCTTTAAAACCTTACCTTGGTAGAGATTTATCTTCTTCCACGGGTCAAAATATCGAAACCACCACTTTATTTTCTCTTAATTCAGAATCGATGTCACTTTTAGAACCATGTTCTGCACCATGAGACACTATTGGTTTTGAGACAAAATCAGCAAGTATTTGTACACGTCCATCAGTAATACCTACATTGATAGAAGTGGTAGTATTGTAGCCATCCGTACGTATTACAACTACCTATAGCTATCACTGACGTGTATAAATTTCAAAGTCAATTCGACCAATAAGTAAGCCCTGTCTATGGGAAAACGACACATGTGAGTACGCCAGCCAGATGGCTATTCCTTCGAATTAATTTTTAATCATCTTTCCTATGTGGTGGTGATTTGCATGCATGTATTGGTGGATTGGCGTCTTCGTATAGGTGGTTTTAAACGTTTTCTATATTATTGCACGTGGTATAGTTTTATCGATCAATGTAAGTTTCTGGTCTCTTCACTTGGTCAATGTTAGAGCAAACTTAATAAGTGTATTTGTGTTTTGAGTTTTGCTGTGTGTTCGAGTTGGATCGTAAAGTCAGCTGTTTGATTTGTGAACGGTCTTGTTGATGAGTTTATTGTATGTGCGTTTCACTATCTGTAGATTGACTTGCATTAACAACAGTATCCATAGTGATATTGGTGATTTCCATAATAATTAATTGGAGTCTGAAAGATCTAGCGATTTTAAATCTTACAGACTCAGATTTCTCATTTCCGATGTGAAGTTTTTTCTCAGTTAGCACCTGTGGCCAGAGGTGGTGTTCCGTCGCTACAGGGGAGCGAGACATAAGATGAAAACTCCTGAAACTAGGCTTACATAAAAGGAAATGCTATAATAAGTAATTATAATATTATGTATAATTAGGCGGACTTGTGTCAGTCAGGGTTAGCCAACTAACTCTGAGTTAATTTGACATTTTCATACAATTATTGACATTAACTCATAGTTAACTGGCTAACCCTGGTTGACGTTGATAAATCTATCTATAATCATCTATTGGCGAAGAAATTCTACTTCAAACTGCGTCTCCAACCATACCACAGCAATACTGATCCGGAAATTGCGACATCTGGCGGCAAAATGAAACACATAGTTCTAGCGCCTTAAGGTCCTTAATTTCCTGGAAGACTCCACCATGACTTCAAAGTCGTTAATTTTAATAACAGACATCGTTCCACACGCCTTAAAATAAATGGAGTTAATTTGGCAAGTAAATAGCAGTTTCCAGCTTTTCAGACTGAAACGTTTACTCTTTGTCAGGTAGGTAGGTAAGTTTAATAAATAATGTCATACACATAGGTATTAAAAGGTTTTTTTTTTTCAAATAAGTAATGTATTTTTTTACTAATAACTGTACCTACATTTTAAAGTCCAAACACACATTTTTGTGGTTGTATCATAATTATAAGCTAGGTAGTTTAACAACCCCTAATAACCGTTCTGGCACTAGGGGTGGCATTAATAGTCGTCAATTCAAGCTCAAGCTCATGTAGGTGATCTCAGAAAACAAAAATGCAAATGTCAAGCCTTGACTAATGTCAAGCTTGAGAAGATTTCAGCAATAGACACTAGCTTAAGCTTGACATTGACACTAGCCAAGGTCTCAAGTCGGTGATTTTGTTGTCTGAGTTCACCTACTTGAGCATATTGTACATATTTTCAACATATTGTATCAATTTCACAGATTCTTTAGATACCACACCGAACGAGATGCTATGACAAATTCAAAATATATCAGTTTGTTTCTATGGACTAAAGTTTAGACTTCATTTAAGCTATTAAGGTACTGTTTTTTTCAAGGAAATGTTATTTCACGCAAATAAAAAGTAAAATCCGTATAGACAGACAATTTTAGTGTATAATTATTACCGTCACACATATAATAGAGCATTGGACGCCGATGCGAGGGAACCAGGTCCGATTCCCAGCGCAGGCATGTATCATGACTTTTTTTCTTTTCAAAGTTACATAAATTTGTGAATTTGAAGTAGCAAAACCACTCGCTAATGTGAGGAAAAACATCGTGATGAAACCCGCAACTTAGTTGGCTCCACACGTAATGACTTCTCTTGTGGGCTAGACCGACCAAGCTGTCAGGATGGTATAGGTGCTGGGCAAGCCTACTCCATCTAAAGCAATGTCCCAGGCACTGCAGCGCCGAGTGGTCTCTTCACCCATCTTGTGTAAGTGAAGGTGCCACAGGACGCTGTATAAATAGATGCAATTTTGCATATTTAGCTTAGGAATTGATCTTTTACAATAATTTTATGAAAATAAAGATATGTTTTTTTTGATAATTTTTATGATGTTTAATAGAAATTTTTTGCTTAATTTAGCCCCCTTTTATCTGTGTCAGTTCATGAGTGACGTTTAAATTTAGAAAAAATCGTTTATTATTGCTCACTGTTATTCACTGTAATTACTGTTTATAGGTAATAATTTTAGACACTATCTGAGATCGGTGGCCTTTTTGCTGAGATCGGTGGCTTGTCAAAAAAGAAGTTTTTTTTTTCATTAACCTATAAACCTGGCAGAACTGTGAATTTAGGTACAACCTAAAATAGGGTAATTGTCCCCTAATAGAGCCCATCCTTTGGTACCAAACTCCTAATCAGGTTACAGTCTGAACTACCCTTTTATGAGTTTCAGACAGAAATTATCATCTAGTTTGGAGAAAGTTTTCGGCCCTAAGTCATAGCTTATCAATGGCTCAGAAGATTTTACCCATTGACTTGCTCTACCTATGAAAAAAATCCTGCCTTTATAACAAGTATTTAATTGCGAATACAAACACATAAGCACTCAATCCATCGTTAGAACCAAGTGGATAGATCCTAGGACCTAGCGTCTTGGTTTATTGGTAGCGAACGAGTCATCAAAAATCAAGTTGGTGGCAAAAAATATATAGGCATTTGACCATAAGTTCTAGATGAGTTAAGTCACTACTAGGGTAACTAGGGTCTTGAAATAGCTACTAGCATTAGGTTATTACTCTTTTTTGTTTTGGAAAAATATGGACGGTAATAAATATGACCGATCAGCTAAAAGAGAAAAATACCACAAAACTAAACCACGGTGTGGTGAGAGTGGCCACTGACAGAAATAAATGGAGACAATTCGTCCATTTCCAGAAATTAACAAGTAGTTGACCATGATATTCTGAAAGATCGACTAAAAACAAGAATATAATAACTAAATTAAAAATACCCCCGACATTTCAAATGAGCATACCTCATAAACGGCTGAACCGATTTTGATAAAACTTAGCTAAGAACATACGATAAAAACCTGCTTTTAAATTAAAAAAACCGCACACAAATCGGTTTACCCGTTTAAGAGCTACGGTGCCACAGACAGACACCCGCACATAGCGGTCAAACTTTGTTCCCTCTTTTTTGGTAGGGGTTAAACATATGGGTATGTTTTATTTGTATTGCAGGCTGTATCACAGTAAGCTTTTAAGAACTACTAATTTCACGTTTCAAGAGGTCTTTCTGCTCCCACTACTTTATCCCAAAACTTTGATTTGAATTCGGGAGCAGTCCCTCAAGGGCGAAATGGCTAATACTATTACTTAGGGCTGTTCAAATTTTCAGCCGCTTCTACCTCTATCAATATTTAATACTAATTACTTGCCTTTACATTAATGCTTTCTCCGATGTACATTTTGTATATAAGTAATCCACCATACTTAATAAATAACCCATTATTTAAACATTTTGACTTAAGATACAGAGTAGCTACCACGAGTGCGAAAAAGCTGTGCCGGACGGCTGCTGGACGTCTGTCATGTACTATCCTAATACTTTTATTAGTAGTAAGGTTGTTTATCTAACAGTAGGTAAGCACTCGTGGTAGCTGCTCTAAACGACGAACTGCTACCCCCCCCCCCCCCCCCGTTCTCCGCTGAAGTAATTTAAGTCAGTGTCAGCAATGTTATTTTTATAAAAAATGATTGCGGCACTCGACGTAGAGCAGTAGGAGAGCAGTGCAAAAGCAGTAGCAGAGCAACCCCTAGTAATTTCTTTTAGCCGGATGGCACATTTCCCAAATTATACCAAATTATACACTTTTCCCTATCATAAATGTGTTCCTGGTTATCAACTGTAAAACGGTGTATCGCATGTTTAATTTCGCCAATCGATGAGCGTCATCTAACACAATTTACACAATAGAATGGACGGATGGACCATTAGCGGAGGCAGAGTAATAGAGTCCCGCCGCTTGGCACCCTTTAGGTACGGAACCCCAAAAAGCGCCCATCTTTAACGCCCGCCCATGCGCATTCAATTTCAATATTTCAAAATAATATCTCCCAAATGGATTTATTACCATTGCAAAGCTCCCCGAGGAACGGGCAGGATTCTTCGAGCAGGATTATCGTGAAAGATTCCGCGCTCGAAGCAGGTATGGATCCAGGGGAAACGGGGAGGAAGGTACCTACACTAGTGGTTCGCCCCGAACTATGAACTCGCGACCCCATATCTCAGCAACCCCTCGACCGATTTGGCTCATGTTCGAACTTAAAAATTCTCTTTACGAGATATGGGGTCTCTTTACGTCATATACCTACCTACCAAATTTCATGACGATCCGACTAAATTTACTCAAGTTATCGTCGAATGAACATTCATCCATACATACATACATACAAACGCTGGATTGTTCAAGTAGACTCTGAGAACTTCGCTACCACTTTGCCAGTCACTTTCCGATCTATCTATCTAGCCCTTAAATAAAGCCCATTGTTGGGCATAGGCCATTCGCGCAGACGCGCGCGCGCGCATTGCATTTAAAAACTTTACAACCCCATATCTAGGCAAACCCTCGACAGATTGGGCCCATGTTCGAACTTAAAAATTACTTTAATTTTATTTACCCGCCTACAAAATTTTGCGACTATCTGACTAGGTATATTTGGTCAAATTATCGTCGAAAGAAAATTTATACATAGATACCTAAATACTTAAAAGCGCTGGATTGTTTCAGTAGACTCAGACGAAACGCGGCTGGCCGCTGCTCCATACAAAAAATACAAAAAGGGAGATCGGTTTCCTCCTTGGATAAATATTTTAGAAAAAATATGTTTATGCCATTCAATTTATATGTACCTCTGCCATGTCTTTGTGTTTTCCTATTTTTAAACGGTTTTATTTAGCTCACCCCGTTTGTTTTATTTATTCTTTATTCTTTCTTGGGTCAAATTTAGTAATTCAAATTTCACCCTCTTCCTGTCAACCGATTAATCTGAAATTTTGCATACACTTTGGATTTTGGTGACAATACAATTATGTTTATTCATTCTCATTATAAATCCAAGATGGCGGCCGCTACAAAATGGCGGATAACGTAGGTTTTATCAATCCCATCAATATGGGTATCAAATGAAAGGGCTCAACAAGCAGAATACAATATACTATAAAAAAAATAAATCCAAGATGGCGGCCGCTACAAAATGGCAGATAACGTAGGTTTTATCAATCCCATCAATATGGGTATCAAATGAAAGGGCTCAACAAGCAGAATACAATATACTATAAAAAATTGAAAAACAAGATGGCGGCCGCTACAAAATGGCGGATAACGTAGGTTTTATCGATCCCATCAATATGGGTATCAAATTAAAGTGCTCAACCAGTATAATACAATGTACTATATGAATTAAACAGAATGCGAAATAAAAACTAAAAACTAGAAAATAAAAATAGGTAAAAAAACTTTTTAAGTTAAACGGTTTTATGTTAAACATACATTGCAATGTTTAAGATAAATGTACTAAAAACCAAACAAAAAATAATAAAATAGATACAGTCGTGGGAATTATAAACATATGCATAGACTAGACTAAAATAAAACCGTGGGACACGTCAACTGCCTAATTATAGTGTAACATTACAAAACAAACATTTTAATCAACGATTGTAGACAATTTAATATTTTAATTATAAAAAAAATAATAATAATTAAAATAAGAAAAAAAGGAAAACATAGGGACATGGCAGAGGTACGGTCGGCCACAGTCACAGATACCCCATGGCAGCTCTTACCGTGCGCGGCATAAGGGCGCCAATTGAACAAAAAGGGGTATAGCGTGTGGCCGACTGTATAAGATTGAATGGCATAAACATATTTTTTCTAAAATAATTATCCAGGTATAAAGTCAACAGGGAACAGGTCTCCCTTTTTGTATGGAGCAGCGGCTACCCGCGTTTCCTCTTAAATTCGGTCGCTCGTTCAATAAAATGCTCCACCAAACCTAGCTCCGTCCCCGCTCAAGCAGGGATAAAGTGAGGCAGAGCTCATTTAGCAAGGCTAATGGGACGTCCAACGGATAATCCTAGCATTATCTCTCTCTTTGCTAGTTAAGTGAACTCGACTGTGTGTCGTCGGTCTTCTTTTGAGCTGTTTGTTGTTGATGGAGCTAGAGTGAGATAGACTTGCTAAGCTCGATTTGGTCTATTACGCTAGACGTGTCCCTAGTTCCCTACCTATATTTGAACGAGCGAGCGAAGTTCTCCGAGTCTACTGGAACAATCCGGCGTTTGTATGTTTGTATGTTGGTATGTATGTATGTATGTAATAGTATGTTTGTATGTATGAATGTTCGTTCGACGATAACTTGAGTAAATTTTGTCGGATCGTCATGAAATTTGGTAGGCGGGTAAATGAGGCAAAAAGAATTTTAAATTCGAACATCAGCCAAATCGGTCGAGGGGTTGCCGAGATACGGGGTCGCGAGTGGTTCATAGTTCGGGGTGAACCACTAGTTTAATTTATTTCAAAGTAAAGTTATGGACACCTTAGACGCACCGATGGCTGATTTTCTTTTCTTTTCTGTAACACATCTGTAAGCAGGAGATGCTGGATAAAAAATAGAAGTTAAAAACTAAAACCCGACTACTAAAAGGCTAAAAACAAGACCTGTTTATCCTTAAAATAGACTCAGAGATAATTAATCGTAGTCGGAGGCCATCGGTTCATCAAATGCAAATGTGGTGTCCTCCGACTACGATTAATTATCTCTGAGTCTATTTTAAGGATAAACAGGTCTTGTTTTTAGCCTTTTAGTAGTCGGGTTTTAGTTTTTAACTTCTATTTTTTATTGAGCTTTTTAGTAAGTCATTTTGGACGATCACCCAGAATAGAACCGAGAAGGACAAAAAAAAAACACATTTTGGAATTTTTTGTTCTATTTGTTATGTTAACGCTAAATGTGTTATACATTTTTGAAAAGGTCTTTTAAAGCCCTTTCATTTGATACCCATGACGATGGTATCCGATAATTTTTATTTTTAGGTTCCCCACTTTAGGGCGCAGCACAGCCGCCATCTTGTTTTTTTTCAAAATTTAACTATCCTATGTTACCTGGGTGATTAAGACGAATCCAACGACACCTCATTTGTTGAAATCGGCCGAGTAGTTTAGGCTCTGCGAGGGAACAGATGAACACACAAACATACATACCCACATACATACATACATACATACATACATACATACATACATACATACGCTGCTAAAATCATAACCCTCCTTTTTGCTTCGCGTAGTCGGGTAAAAAGTGGTTGAGAGTAGAGATGCAATAAAGCGCGCCGCGCAGCTAGAGCTGAAATTTTAAAAGTGCAAACTTTTAAAGGATACGAAACGCGAAAAGTCGTAGAACAAAAGTTGTTAGAAATCACATTTTAAATTTGACGATTTAATACAGTATCGCGTTTGCATCGCGACTGAATTGTGGTTACGGTGGGCTAGGGCACACAACTAGCGACCGCATTGCGACTGTATCGATACGAACGCGCGACATCATCGCTACAAAAAGTTGCCGTGGGCGAGGGCTTTAAGTACGAGGTAATGTTGGCACAGTTTAGTCTATGTTTTGCGAATTCTACACGGAATCGCGGGGATAGTCCCGGTCTTCATTATCTAGATCTCCGGCGAATCAAAGGAACTTGGGAGAGGTATTCGTATTACTTACTTCGCCGAACTTCACCGAAGCGTAGACCTATTTACCTAAGTTACCTTCAAACAAAGGAGGAACATCTATCCGCTTTTGTCTATATGTTACCGGCCAAACCCGATTTCCGGACAAATTAGTCTCGCCTAGGCCACACCAGTCTACGCTACCAACTCCCAGCATTGTACACACGACAGCACGGCGACCCTTACACTCTACTCGGTTACGTTACGGGCGACTTTACAACAAAAGTGTACCAAACTTGAGTTTTGATCGTCATAAAATTTGGTAGGCGGGTAAATGAGGCAAAGAGATTTTTTATGTTCGAACATGAGCCAAATCGGTAGATGGGTTGCTGAGATAATATGGGGTCGCGAGTTGAAAATGAATGAAAAAATGAAAATTATTTATTGTTAAAATGAAGGTACATTTTTTACTTTTTTGCTGACCCCCACACTAGGCATAGCCTGTCTCGTGGAGGAGGAGAATACGTTTGACAGATCCTTACATGCGGCGGGCATACTAGTACGTAATTCTATTAAATTTTTATTAGTTAAATAGTAGAAATCGTTTGACTGTTTTTTCCTTACTGTTTCACTGTATTTTCACCGCTAGGGTGCATCTGAATGGGCTTGCCATTCAAGACCAGCATGGCGACTGGCTTCCCTCGAGGCGTATGGTAATATCCTAAAGACCGAATGCCGTAGTCGTAGCAGGAGCGACCACCCTGCGTGCCTGCAAAAGGCCTCGTTTCGCTGGAGGAGAGTTGCTTTAAATTAAATTCCGCGTTACCCTACCTACACGGTGCGTACGTGATCTGCGCCGTCTACAGCCAATTTGGTACAGCCTACCCGATTCTGTGGTTTTCCCAGATGGAAACATGTCAGGAACGTGGGTATAATCCGCGCGGGATGAGAATGGGATGGAACCTTGTCAAAGTCAATCGCAAACATACTTAATTTTACTTTGACAAGGTTGCATCGACGCGAGTTTGCTTACCGCGCGCGTCTCAGTTCCAAAAGGTCGCATCCCATTCTGATCCCGCGCGCATTATAGGTATTTTTTATTAATTTTATTGAACGAGCGAGCGAAGCGAGCGAAGTTCTCGGAGTCTACTGGAACAATCCGGTGTTTGTATGTATGTATGTTTGTATGTACGTATGTATGTTTGTATGTATGAATATTTGTTCGACGATAACTTGAGTAAATTTGGGCGCATCGTTATGAAAGGTAGGCGGGTAAATTAAATTAAAATATTTTTTATGTTCGAACATGAGCCAAATCGGGCGAGGGGTTGCCGAGATATGGGGTTGTTAAGTTTATATGGGGTCGCGAGTTCAAAGTTCGGGGCGAACCACTAGTATGCGAAAGTTTGTGAGTGAGAGAATGTGTTTGTTCTTTCATGCTGAAACGGCTATACGGATTTGGCTGAAATTTGGAATGGAGACAGCTTAGATACTATAATAACACGTAGGCTACATATAATCACGCTTTTACACTCAGGAGCAAAGTAAAACACGTATCCTTTTTCTGTAGTCCACGCGGGCGAAGTTGCGGGCAAAAGCTAGTGTGAGATATACATATTATGTAGAAACACGAATTGGTGTGTTAAAAAGTGACACAATCCGAATCAAGAAGTTGTTATCTTCCTTTGAGGGCGACGAGAAAACGTTCGTTTCCGATCAGGTACAGATAGAGGAGGCATGTCCGTGATAGATGCCGGAGAATAGGTTATATCCTGTTCACGTAGTACCTACCGAATGGCGTAATTCAGTCCATAAAGTTATCTGTACTAGTGGTTCGCCCAGAACTACGAACTCGCGACCCCAGTTTTAGGGTGGTATTAATAGTCGTCTGAGTTCACCTACTTGAGATCGATCTCAAGGAGGTAAATGTCAAGCCTTGGGTAATGTCAAACTTGAGTAGCTGTCTGCTTATTAATAGACACGATCTTGAGATTGACATTGACATTAGCCGACTTGCTTGAGTGAGTCGACTTACTTGAGTCGACGCCATATTAATAGAGCCGACTTGAGCTCGGAATTGAGTGAGTCATTCATCTTTTGACAGTCCGTGACGTCTCAATTTCAATACAACGTGGTTTAGAGTACTAGGCATGCATAAAATGTTAAGAAGCTGTAAGATCACTTACTTGAGACCGGAGTCGCTGGCATATTAATAGACACAATCTTACGTGAGTTCACCTACTTGAGACCAGACTTGCGACTGTCATTTCCAAGTGCAGGCGATAGCCGACTCAAGTTCGTGTTTTTCATTACCCGACTACGCAAAGCAAGAAGGGGAGTTATTTTCTTTGATAATTAATATACAAAAATGATGTTTAGTCAGCGCGCATCCGAAGCGAACCTACCGCAAGAAGTTGCAGCTTAACAATATACTTAGGACCATCTTCGACATGGGAAGTTACGTGGAAAGGGACCTTGTGGTGTGAAATAATTTGTCGTCGTCATTCGACCGGCACCTCTACCACATCGCTATGACTAGCCAGAAAAGTGTTTCTACCAGCCCGAATTCTTCGAGCTGCAAAACTCTAGCAGTTCAGAGCCCCACAGTCATATTACCAAGAAAGAACTCCGAAGAGCTGAGGTTTAAAAAAATAAGCTGGAACTAAGTATCAGTTTAGTTTGGTATATAGCCTCAGACGCTCCGGTTTCCTCACGATGTTTTCCTTCACAGTCAGGGATTGATGGTATGTATGCGACTTTGAAATAAATTAATGTCATGGGTAGGGTACATGCCCTCATCGGGACTAGAACCAGGATTCCTCGATTCCGAGTCAATTGTTCTACCCATTATGCCACCACCGCGTCACCATCTAAAACTCAAATACTACCTATAAAGGCATGGTAGAATCAGAAGCTACGAGCTTGTACTTGGCCAAATACAGAAGTGTTGTCAAAATTAAGTTTTAATTTCAAAGAAAAACTACTATTTGCAGGCTCCCATACTATTGCAAGAAACTACACCACACACTAATAAAAAGGCAGAAAGTATATTTCAACTCTTTCCTTACTGAAAATTCGGGCACTATTGCGTTTCACGAAAGAGTTCCCTTGACGAAACTCTTATTACGATGTAATAGGGACTATTTTTGTACAATCCAAGGGAATTATTTCGTGAAACGCACGTACACACGACAACACGTCGACCTTTACACGCTAGCACTCTACTCGGTTACACTCTAGTCACGCTAGCACTCTAGTCGCTCTATAATTTATTATAAATTCGCTTGGCAAATTACGACTTTCTCTACGTAAACATAACCTCTAAAGTTATATTAAATGCGCAAAAAACGTTGATGATGGGGTATTTTAAAGACCTAACTGACGATATCTGTAACTTGTATCGTGAACTAGACGATATCTGTAACTTGTATCGTGAACTATGTATATTTTATACAATTATAGTGAATAAATACCTGTCTTATCAGCAACTCGTTTGTAGAGGTCATCCAACTGGGTCCGCTAGGTACTGAAGCTCGAAAAACGGAAGCTCGAATAACGGAAGCTCGAATGAACTGAAGCTCTCTGTTGGAAGTTTCCGGCATGATATTTTTCGGCCAAAATATTGAAAATAACCTCTCTGGCGCCACTTATTATCCATAACCGACTAAAACGTTCAATATACTGAAAATCACAAGAATTTACGAGACATTTTTATAATAATTATTTTCGTAGTTTGACTGATGTTTGACAGTAGAAAAAGTTTTTTCTTTTATTCGATAGTTCTGAAAACCGTGAAAAAAGTTGTTCACCTTACGAACCTCTTTGAAGGTCAAACTGAGGTTGTAGCTAGCCTCTTTCTAATGTATGGTAGCCTAGTACATTCTTTACTCAAGTCGTTGAAATTGTTCATTCTTGACTCAAGTCGAGGACTTGAGATCGGTCTCAAGTAAGCGCTGCTTTATTAATATGCTGAGTTACTCACTCAAGATCAAGCTCTCTGTTGCCAAAGTAACGAATAACAATGCTGAATAAAAATGGCTGAAGCGAGTCAGATCTGTTCCTTTTTGTCTAGACCAGGGTGCCGCTACAAAATTGTGTCGTCATATTGAACGAGCGATCGAAGTATGTTTGTATGTTTGTATGTATGAATGATTGTGTCGTCATAAAAATATAAAGGCGGCTTAATGGAATTAATGGAAAATTCTAACATCCAAATCCAAATCGGACGAAGAGTGGATATGGGGTTAGCAAAAAGTTAGTCATCCTGAGTTCACAGTTCGGGGTGAACCACTACAGGGTGCACTCTAAGTCGATAGCGGAACTTTAAGTAGGATGTCTACTGATCACTACAAACAACTTGTACTAGGTGGCGACAAAAATGGAGCGAAAAATATATCAGCTGTTTCATACATTGGCGCAGTACTGAGTCGACCTTTTGTATGGAACAGCTGATATTTTTTTCACTCCATCTTTTTTGCCACCTAGTACAAGTTGTTTGTATTGATCAGTAGACATCCTACTTAAAGTTCCGCTATCGACTTAGAGTGCACCCTGTAGTTATTATAATCGAGTACCTATTTGGAGTAGAGTTCGTGTTATATCTTGTAACATCACTTTTATGTTTGTGGGATCCTGGACTATTATAGAAATGACAAGTTGACAACTGAATAACACCGGACCATGGACAATTTTATGGACCAAAAGGAGGCCAAACTCAGGTTGTGCCTTTTCGAATAGTCTCTTTATAATGTATGGGCGCCTAGTACTTTTGAGTTGGGTTTAAGCTTTTTGACCACATTTTAAACTTTAAATGGTATCATTCGTTCAAATAGTTCATTCTTTACTCAAATCGAGGACTCAAGTTCGCGCCTAAGATAGGTTTATTAATAAGCCAATGTCTCAAGTGTGCTCAAGTCGGTGATTTTTGTTTTCTGAGTTCACCTACTTGAGACCGATCTCAAGTAGGTGATCTCAGAGGACTATTAATACCAGCCTTAGATGTGTAACTTTGCTAACGCCATTCGCGCTGGCGCGCGCGCGCTTTGCATATAAACTGTACAACGCCATATCTCGGCAACCCCTCGACCGATTTGGCTCATTATCGAACATAAAAATTCTTTTAATTTTGTTTACTCGCGTACCAAATTTCATAACGATCCGACCAAATTTACTCAAGTTATCTTCGAACGAACATTCATACATACATACATACATACAAACGCCGGATTGTTCCAGTAGACTCGGAGAACTTCGCTCGCTCGTTCAATTTATTCTTTCTGCTGTGCAATAAAGAGTTCTCTATCTATGTATCGAAAAACGTAGTTAGTGCTTATCAGATCAAAAACTATGTAGGTACCTAATTATAATTGTAATGCGGGTCAAGGATTCTCTTGGCTTCTCTAATTTAATAGGTAAATAAAATAAAAGCGCAGAGAACTTTGAAAAAATTCGTCTCGTAAACTTGGAAGCAAAACGCCAATTAAGGAAGACAAGACCAAAACCTTCCTACACCTATATGCCTAGCATGGTCGTTTTGACACTCTCTCGAACTCGAGTGACAGACTTGTCATGTCTATTGTGCGAGAATGGCAGGCGGGACTCGACATGGCAATAGATTAGGGTCATGTCGAGCAAAAAGTAGTTATTTCCATTTTAAGTAAGTACTTTATCTACGTAAATATACGTAATTGAAATTAAATTGTTTTCTTATCCTATCATATATTTCTTATTGTGCATCTGCTGCTACTGTGTTTTCGCTCTCAGTCCTGTCCATCCAACGGTTGTCTGGAAGAAATCGCTTTTAGCGATAAGACCGCCATTTGTACTGTTATTTTTAAATGTTTACTTCTAAAATGTTTTCGTTTGTGCAATAAAGAGTTACTTACTTACTTACTTACTTTAATAAAAAAATTGTATTTTTGTCTCCATCGCCATGTTGGTGTAGAGCCAACTCGAGCCCGAACGACAAGTTGACAGTTTTGCATAGAGAAGGGCCTATCTCAGGCTTACCATGCTGCCCGTACACAGTCATACAATGACGTCGGAGAGCTCCACTGCGCTGAACGTGACCGGGTTTTCAAAACGAAGTTCGGCCTGTCCAGCCACATCAGAAAGAAGAGCACACGCTAGGAAGCACTGTCGGTCGCTGTCGTCGGATACGACGAGGAGGCCATCATCGTCACACGAATGATCGGAATAGTTTAATTCTACGATGAATACTACGGTTAATTCAAATAGAAGTTGCCTCTCTTTATAGCGCGCAACTCAGGCGCAATAGTTTTTTTTTGTATTGAATCTGTGCGGTCGGTGTAGAGTAAGCAAAAATAAATTGAAATGTAGTTATTTCGTTTTTTTTTTGTAGTCATGATACTCGTAGATCATAATTAAGTACTCCTGCTACCCAGATACTTTTCATGTATGTGTAGACTGCCCAGTTATTAACTATATTTTATCGAAAAAGATTATCTTTCACTCCCTGTATAATAGTCAGCATAGGTACTATGTGATCCATACGAGGAAATGTTTTTATCCCTTCTTCCATTCAAATTTATGGAACTGCTGATATTTTTTACGCTCCATTTTTTTGCTACTTAGTACAAGTTATTTGTAGTGATCAGTAGACATAGCCTACGTTTACTTAAAGTTCCATTATCGAATTCGATTGCACCCTGTAGTTGATCGGTTTAGTTCGTCAGAATTACCTACTCAGAATGGAAGACTACTAAGTTGGTTGTAGTGATCAGCAGACAGCAGACAGCAGCAGACTTGGACTAAGTTGTTTATAGTAATCAGCAGACAGACTACTTAAGAGGGCGTTAGAGCACTATTTTCCCACACAAACGTAGTTCCGGTTTAATTTCTAAACTACAGGCTGGATTTTGCTGAAACTTGGTTTATATAAGTAGATGACCAATATGGAAGTTTGCAAATAGTTTTTATAATAAAAAAAAAATAGCCAGAAAAAAATTAGAGCGTTGCGTTTGCCGCGCCGAAAAAGGGGTTACTTTCAGCTGTTATTTACTTACATTATTACACTGTCTATTGGAGTCTAACTACCTTGGGAACATCAATAATGTGTTGTACTTGTCTGAAAAAAAAAGATTTTTTATATACCTAATAAAATGTAGAAATGGCAACTGAACTAAGTACGAAAAATTTTGGGAAAATAGATCTATTACATTACAACTACAACTAGATACTCGCGAAAGGACACGAACGCATGTAGACTCAACAGCCGCATTGCCTCTCACTTTTCCCGCGCCCCGTCTCGCTCTGGGTGAAACAGCTATAGAAAAGTGTTTCACGTGCTTGGCCGTCATTGAGTTCCCACGGCCCTGAAGGGGCCTCTGGTTCCGCTATCGAATTCGATTGCGCCCTGTTTATATGAATGGAGGAAGAAAAAACATTGATTCTACTCAACGCGCCCATAATGTCGGCCTGCGACAGTATTCCTCGAAGACTTCGAGCCAGAAAAAACGTTTTTCAATGTTTGGCGTTCTTTATCTTGATGTAAGAAATAATGGGAAAATAATAGGGCTCTTTTCGTAAGATCCAGGGCGAAGATTGCTTTGACACGCGAACACAAAGAAAACGTTTGTTCTGAAAAAAATATTCCAAGTTTTTGGTGTCTGCTATCACACTAGACTCGCTCAACAATGATGATGTAAAATAGAAAGTGTCAACGCGTAAGAAGGTTTCCGACTTGCATCGTGAGCTCTTTTAAATTATAGCAGAGCGTAGATTGTCCGAACTAATTGGGGGACATAGGTGTTCGGATAATCAAACCTATTTAACTATTTCTATACTTTAACAATATACCTTGACAAACCATATTTTTTAATAACAAATACCTACTTAGTCAATTTCTTTTAAACTTTGTTGCAGCGGCAAGTTTTAAAAGTACAAGAAAGCCTTTTAATTAGCTATGCACATTGCACATAATAGGTAAAATCAAACTCTAATAATCCATTTCTAGGCACAACTAGCGCTGCCAATGAAAAAAAAACATATCTTCTTTTTGGATGCGTTTTTTGCTGAAAACGAAGCGTCAAATAATAATCCTTAGGTTTAACTTTTTTAGGACCTAAGGTTTAGAATCCAGATCCTAGAACCTACGAAAAAAAACCCGCCACCGCCAAAAGTGGCCATTTTTGGCGGCGGCGGCGTAGGTCATTGTTCGTGCCACGAATCACGATACATCAGTTGCACCGAAATCGTGGCCGATCTAAATGATAAACTTGCACTGTCGTGGCTCAATGCCTTGTCACAATGTAGCAGGGTCTATATTTGCACATTCAAATAAATCGATACCTCTGGTGAAACGTCTGGGACTAGGCCTTGATACACGTGGACCAATGGCGGTGAGGTTGATTAATAATTCTTTGCTAATACTGATCGCACTTGCCTGACACACTCTATCTATATAGAAATTTAATGTAGAGAAGGCTTCGATCAAGGATAAAACTAGATACAACATAGAATTCTGAAATGTGTCTGGAAAAATAGATGCCCAAACTGCCTTTGGGAGCTTACTTGCTCGTAGTCTATGCAATTAAAGTAAAACTGTACACTAATGCAATAAGGTTGACATTCGAATATTAGACGTATGGTCGAAATTATGTTTCGTATTGTTCTATTGCTGATATCATTTGTTTCTGTGGGGACAAGTTTTTATTGTGATTTTATACGTAATGCGGATTCTATGGGATTTAGTTCGGTGAGAGAAGGCTAACTCACACACAATAAGTGACTGAAATAGTAAAGTTTTAATTTACAAAATAAAAATACCGGTTCCTCTTTTGATAATATGTTATAAAGTACGTATTTTTGCATATAAATGCATATTATTATTTGTTTAAATGCAAAAAATATATTAAGTATGGGTTTTTTTATTTTATAATATTCTATAGTTTTTAAGTACCTATGTAATTCTGCATTAATTGAATGCATTTAAAAAGAATAATGCATACAATTTAAGTATGAGGTTTTAATGTTTTCGGCGTTTTATGAATTGGTTAGGTAGGAATGGATTTAGGTTTTTATAACAAAAGTTGTTGGAAATCACTTTTATTTACGTGTTTGAGGAATAAAGCTATTTGAAAATTACCCTGCAAAAATCGCAATATTTCTCGTAGAAAAATAACATGAACGAAAATAAAAGACTTCTTTATCTTTTACATCTTTTTCACCTTTGTTTCATTCAACTGTGTATTAATACAATCGATGTAATTACGTAACAAAACACGGCTGTCGTTTACCTATTCAATAATGCCTCCCTAACGTGGAAAAATACGGTGTAACATTTATTATTGTACTTGTTTACCAATACAGTACAATACGTGTATTTCACCAGAAATTCGGGCGGATCTTTGATGACGTCATCGATGTCGCGATACTTAAGAGGAAACGCAGGTAACCTCAACTCCATAGAAAAGGGGAGACCTGTTTCCTCCCTGGATAATTGTTTTAGAAAAAATATGTTTATGCCATTCAATCTATATTTACCTCTGCCGTGTCCCTATATAGGGATAATATATATGGGGATATTATATACAGATATATATATAAAATTTATTTGAACAATAATTAAAATAATAAAAAAAGAAAACATGTTTTCTTTGAATGGCATAAACATATTTTTTCTAAAATAATTATCCAGGGAGGAAACAGGTCTCCCTTTTTGTATTTTTTGAATGAAGCAGCCGGCTACCCGCGTTCCGTCTTAATACGTTCAATGGAAAGTTGCTTTTGTACGGTCGGAGCTCAAGTAGGTGATCTCAGAAAGCAAAATCAATCGATCTTGAGTAGCTGTCAGCATATTACACTAGCTTGAGCTTGACATTGACATTATTTAGTCGACATGAGACCTTGGCCAACAAAAATTCCCGCCACGCTACGCTACTTAAGTTGAAACTTATGTGATTATTATTACTTTAGTAGGTTAGTTAAAATGTAGTCCATGCATTTAAAATGGCCCCTTAGTTGGCCCAGTCGTTCAAAAACCCCAGCCAACGAAAATGGACTAAAATGTTAACGAAATGAAAATCTCTTTACCCGAATCACCAGCGAAAGAGTTAACTTAATCCTAGGAAAGGTAAACCTCTGACAAAGTGTGGTTTAAAATACGAGATAAACTTTCTCCCAACAACATTTTCAACCACACGCTATCACAAGTTTGTGTGCGCAAATACCTAGTAAGTTTTGCATTAGTGTACCTCGATACAATTTTGATATGAAAGGGGTATTTATATTTTATGTGTATTCAAAAAAGGAGAACCTCCTTATTTGAAGTTTGTTAATATCTGCCTCTGCCCACTTCATCTGATCTATGACTTTTGGACCTCCTTGCATAGTGTCTATAGTGTGGTCCAACTCAGGCGCTATATTGCCTGGGAATTAATATTGATTTCAGATGGACCCAACATCCAGTTTTAAATTATTTAGAGCACTAGGCGATGGTGGCCAAGTAGGTAGATCAATGAACTCAGAAGCGAGAGTCCCAGGTTCGATTCCCGGTGCAGGCATGTACATGACTTTGTTTATTTTCAAAGTAACATTAATGTGATTTTTTTGTTGCAATACCACTCGCTAACAGTGTAGGGAAACATCGTGAGGAAACCCGTGGCTTAGTTGGCTCCGCATTTATTGACCTTGTCTTTCCTGTTGGCTAGGCTGGCTAAGATAATAATATAATAATAATAAAATTCGTTTATTTCACAATAAAACAGGCGAGAATTACAGGGTATCAGTTACATAGATTATTGTGGGAGGTGGTGCCTGCACTAGGGAGACCTGTTACGCAGGACACCTAGCCTCCTTTCTAAATAAATTCACATTGGAGTGTTGAGCCTTATAATTACTACTTTAGAGATCAAATTAATCACATTAGAGATCATATTAATTGAAGTTTAAAATTCGTGAGTGAAATAAACTGTAATAAAGAAATAAAGATGTCAGGATGGTATAGGTTCTGGGCAAGCCTACTCCATCTAATCAATGTCCCAGGCACTGCAGCGTTAGAGTTGTCCCTTAATCCATGAAGCGTGGGTGAAAGTGCCACTGGACTCTGTATACATCATCTCATTACGTAGATGCAAAGGCCTTAAGGGTAGACGATAGCAAGGTGGCGGGAAATTCTAAATTTTCACAGACTTTTACATTTTGTAGCTAAACTGAACTATTTTTGTTCAGCGATTTTTCGTTCGCGAGAATAAAACCGTATTCTTTTCATTATTGTAAACAACAGAACAATAATAATTCAGCCGATTATGTGTTCTGGTCTACGACAAGTTTTTTGGGCAGTACCACTGCTTCGTAGACCAGAACACATAATCGGCAGAATTATTGTTGTTCTGTTGTTTACAATAATGAAAAGAATACGGTTTTATTCTCGCGAACGAAAAATCGCTGAACAAAAATAGTTCAGTTTAGCTACAAAATGTAAAAATCTGTGAAAATTTTGAATTTCCCGCCACCTTGCTATCGTCTACCCTTAAGTTTATAGCTTTGTATACCTTCATCGTCATAGTTAATCCACCTCTACACACTTTTCTGGGTTTAGACCTTTTTCCTCTCGCACCACCGCTCACGGCCCCTCACGATCTAGCAAAGCTCGGCTGTCGGCAAAACAACTATAATTACATCCCGTTGACTGCTTATTCAGAGGTCCACCATCATTATTTTATGTAAATAAATCACTCGACGGGTCCACATAATGACTGAGTGCCTTCAAAGGGCCTTCTATGTCACTTATGAAGAAGAAGTAGAAGTGGAACTTACAGAACAAACAGAAATTATAGAGATGTGTGTGATTTTGACTGAAGACTGTGGAAGCATGGATATACAGGGTGGTGCGTTGAGTCAGTGGGGAAAGTCCGAAAGTATAAACTTTAATATTGTAATTAAAAAATGATTTCTGAAATATAGGTAGCAACGGTAGACTGAGTCTACCGTTCCGGTAGACTAAAGTAAATATTCTGGAAACCAGGTTTTCAGCATATTTTTTTGTGGATTTTATTTAATAAAGTACTTTACATTCATGCAGTTCATATAGTCTATATAGAATAGACAATAATAGATTATTTATTTTTGGATTTGCCAAAAAAATACTACAAAATTATTCGTACTTCTTTTCTTTAAAGTATTTTTGATGACATCTACGAGAGCGCTACGAAGTTGCTACGAACGTGCTACGCGGGCGCTACGATACGTAAAATAAAACTAGGGTGTTCATAGTCGTCTGAGATCACCTACTTGGCTAATGTCAAACTTGAGTAGCTAGCTGTCAGCATATTAATAGACATTATCTTGAGATTGACATTAGTCAAGGCTTGACATTAATTAGCATGTGACTTTTCTGAGATCACCTAATTGAGTTCGATCTTGAGTCGACGACTATTAATGCCACCCTTAAACTAAAACTAAAAAGTAAATGCTACTGACAGATTTATCAACAGAAGTTTTTCAATCAGATTTTTTCCCTCAGAACAATTAAGCCAAGTTTTCCCATGGTTGTCTGGCAGAGATCGCTGTTAGTGATAAGACCGCCAATTGTATAATGTTCTAATTAGTTTTAAAGAAACAATGAAATTTATTTTTTGTGTAAAATATAGAGTTATCTAATCTAACCCACATCTCAAACTGTCGCTTTTGGGTTTTGGGTCTATAACTATAACACATTTGGCCTTGTTATATTTCACCTATGACGACTCATCTACCATTGTTTGTTTTAACTTTAACAATTTGTTCGATGCTACATATCACCTAATAACTTACTACTAAACACAATTCATCGAAGCACCATTTTTGTTTGGTGCTGCATTTCACCATAGACTACTAAAAACAATAAACAAATTCATCGAAGCACTATGTATTTGAAGTTGCCGAAATACCTACATTTAATCTTCAAGGTGACAAATTATGCGCTTCTGTATTTTTTTTCTGTTTTGCGCTTGCCGGTCCCTAGTAATAAGTGAGGTGTCCTCAAAAGGCCCTTCTGTCCGGAAGGGTCATCGTGTAAAGTATACTCGAAGACTTGGAGGGTGCTTAATGCCGTGTGGAGCCTCCAATCAACGATGGTGGAATTTCAGGAAAGAGCTTGCATGGGGTAGGACCGTAGGACAGTGTACAATATGACATTCATAATAATCAATATGACACTATACCAATTTTTGTATGTGGTTTTTAATGTAATTTTGAAATCTATTTTAATATGATTTATTATGTAAGGTAGGTATCTTTATTTGCTATAAATGTAATGTTTCTTACTTCTTCTTTCTTATTACCTATACCGGCTGACTTTTTAGTCACCAGCTACGGTCACCAGTCAAACTGTGAAGGGTCTTTGTATCCGAACAATTTTTATTATAGGGTGAAGCGAATCAGGGAAAAAAATCTGCTATTTCTATATTTGACGTACTTTCTATAACTTTAGTATGGAACAGTTGCATTTAGCCAGTTGACATGTTGGAAAATTCGGTAGCTATCGTTTCGTAAACTTTTCTAGTTTGAGGATTTACAGAGGATTAAAAGAGGGCCTTTTAAAACATTGTCCCTCCATACAGTTGAGCATTGATAGAGTTATAGAAAGTTGTCGCAGCATGGAAGGGTAGTTACTAGTTAAATTTCGTTAGCAAAGTAAAGTTGTAAACTTAAATCCAGAGCACGCGGGTAAGTTTTAAGGGGATGTCAACAGACGCCGATGTAGTGTTAATTGGAAAGTCGACTGTGAAGGGTGGCATTAGTAGTCGTCGACTCAAGATCGAACTCAAGTAGGTGATCTCAGAAAAGTCAAATGCTAATATCAAGCTTTGGCAAATGTCAATGTCAATCTCAAGATAGTGACTATTAATATGCTGACAGCTACTCAAGTTTGACATTAGCCCAGGCTTGACATTAGCATTTGACTTTTCTGAGTTGACCTACTTGAGATCGAGCTCAAGTAGGTATTAGTCACAGATACCCCATGGCAGCTCGTACCGCGCGCGGGATCGAACAAAAAAGGGTATCCTAGCTTGTGGCCGTAAATTTACTCAAGTTATCGTCGAACGAACATTCATACATACATACATACAAACATACAAACATACATACATACATACATACATACAAACATACAAACGCCGGATTGTTCCAGTAGACTCGGAGAACTTCGCTCGCTTCGCTCGCTCGTTCAATCAAAAGCATACTGTTTTTTTGTAGTGAAACAAAAATCGCTACATGAAAAAAACTGTGAAAATTGTGCATTTCCCGCCACGCTACTTTCGTTGAACCCTAACTTAACTAAGTTCCTTAACCTAGTTAAATTGTGAACAAAGAAGAAGACCTTCCCCTTAACAAGCAAAAGCGGAAACTTGCGGAGAAGATAAAGCAAAGTTAGTGTTCAGAGAGTGTTCAGTTCAGTGTGGTTTTGGTACGAAGCGACACATGCTAATGTCGACTTACATTATGGTATCAACTTACCTCTATTTAATAATATTATACAGGGTGGCCCAAACATAGATGTCAAGCGAAAAAATCTAGATAGCTGACACCGAGGGCTACCCGAATCACCCCCATGTATGTTCAGCCATTTTTTGTCGTTTAGAAGTTATGAGGCTTTTAAGGTTTTGTTGAAAAAAATTACCTAGCATTCGATTTTATTTTTTAACTTTTTTTTCTTTCGTCTTTTCAGCAAAATTTTTTATTCTTTAGAGTCACAGATAAATTATCTATGACCAAAAAAATTATGATCAGCTATGGACTTTTAGAAGATACCGGAACTTTGATCCAAAGTCCAAAAATGTTGTTTTCAAGAAAACATCACTGAAATTGTTAGTATGGGGAAAAAAATAAGTAGAGGTCTGAAGGACTTTTTATTGATTTCAAAAACTTTCCCAAAGCCTCATTCTTCAGAATAATACAAAAAACCTGTCACTTTATGGGACTTTTATTCAAGTAATTTGCGATCAAAGTCGAAAAACTGGAGTTGGAAGAAATTTTATTTCAATCGATTTTCATTAATTTTGGTCGATTCGGACAAAAAACATTGCGGATCGGCTTAAAATCATCTGTCAGTAGGATCTGCATTAGAAATTCACGAAAAAATAAAAAATAATAAGTCATTAATTTTCAGACTTTTTTTATTTTTTTTCTTTAAATTTATTTTTTTCTTCATGTTTTGTAAGTAAATTTGATAATAAAATAATTTAAAATTCAAATAATGAAAAAAAAATAACAAAAAAAAACAAAACATTTTATGGTATATTTTTTTATTTTTTTCATGAATTTCCTATGCAGACCGTGCTAACAGGCAATATTAAGCCTACCTGCAATGTTTTTTGTCCGCATCAACCAAAATAAATGAAAATCGATTGAAATAAAATTTCTTCCAACTCCAGTTTTTCGACTTTGATCGCAAATTACTTGAATAAAAGTCCTGTAAAGTGACAGGTTTTTTGTATTATTCTGAAGAATGAGGCTTTGGGAAAGTTTTTGAAATCAATAAAAAGTCCTTCAGACCTCTACTTATTTTTTTTCCCATACTAACAATTTCAGTGATGTTTTCTTGAAAACAAAATTTTTCGACTTTGGATCAAAATTCCGGTATCTTCTAAAATTCCATAGCTGATCATTATTTTTTTGGTGATTGATAATTTATCTGAGACTCTAAAGAATAAAAAAAATTGCTGAAAAGACGAAAGAAAAAAAAGTTAAAAAATAAAATCGAATGCTAGGTAATTTTTTTCAAAAAAAACTTAAAAGCCTCATAACTTCTAAACGACAAAAAATGGCTGAACATACATGGGGGTGATTCGGGTAGCCCTCGGTGTCAGCTATCTAGATTTTCTCGCTTGACGTCTATGTTTGGGCCACCCTGTATATTATGATAGCTTAGCTACTAACTACTGACTATTTCAGTGTTGATACGATTATTTTGCTCTACTAATATCAATCTAATTCGTTCATCTATAAAAGTAGATTTTTAAACAAATTTTCAGAGGTTACAGGCCTATTCACGTTCTTTTATTTTTTTCTTCTAAGTACGTACCCTTTTCAGCATTTTATTCATGTACGGTCGATAAAAGTAGAATGATACGTTATTCTCGAGGTTTATAATACCACTTGAGGTATCCTTTCGCCAGATGTGTACGGTTAATAGGCGATTATCCGATCCTTTTGTAAGGAATTGACGTCGCTCCAGAGGAGTGTTAAAAAAGTTATAGCCCTACGTCTCTCTCTGTTTCTACTTTTACTGTCTCGCTTGTGCAGTTATAATATTTTTACAGAGCAGTGGGTCAGCAAATCTATAAGTACTTGATAAAACGCTTGCTAAAAGCTCTTCAGTAAGTTCTCAACGCGAGGCTTAAATATTTTTAGGACTTAAGGTTTAGATTTCAGATCCTAGAACCTACGAATGCAATTATTTATCGCCAAAAGTGGCCACTAAAATAGTTGAGAACTTACTGACGAGTTTTTAGCAAAAAACGCATCCAAAAAGAAGATATATTTTTCCCATTGGCGGTGCTAGATGTGCCTAGGTTTGGGCCCTAAGTTGAACCCCAAATGAAGACGAAATAAACCTTGGCACTGTTCAGAGGTCACATTAACCCTCACCTCATTTCTTCCATTCCATTTTATCGAGATAAGTTTGTACCTTACCTTGACGTAGGTTTCCAGTTACATTACACGAAACATGTCTGTTCAATAAGTCGTGTCGCTCTAATGATATTGGTACGGGACTGCACGCCGAGACCGACCTCCTTGGAGCGTCTCCATGAAGGTGCGCGCCGTGCGCGTGCTGGCCGGTCGGGCGAGGCGGCGACCGAAAGTGACAGATGAAAATTGTCTCTTGATTTTTCGTCCTTCATGAAAATATGTGATTTTGTGTGCGCAATAATTTTATGTTTTCTAAAACGAAATAACTATAATAATTTTATCTATGTGAAAAACCCCTTGAAAGACTGAATCAAACAAACATCAGTGAAAGTTCGCCCGGCCCAACGAAAGGAAGATCATCAATACCACCAATTGCACTGCACCCGTGAGCGTCTCCGGTTCAGGAAAGTTAAGGTTAGTGCAGCTCCTTCATCAGTGTTATTGGGGCGACGCGGTTTCGTCACGAAAGCGATTTACGTACTTATTAGGTAATTTTTTCAGCGAGTCAATAAATACAGTCCACTATTTGCTAAGAAGTTCTTTACATTTCGAGATATAATTTGCTCATTTTTTGGTCCTTCGAGCCGGATAGTTTTTTTTTTTAAAGTTACTAAAGTACGTAGTTTAAAGCATAGTAAATCGTATTTACTAAAGTTTTCACAAGGTTTTCGCATATTTCAAGTTTTTTTCGGCACAAACATTTTAGCGTCCGTGACGACAAAATGGGTCAGGAAGGCGGCGATAGCGAATTATTGTTGGAATTAAATAAATTAACATTGAAAAAAGAATATTTATTTTCAAAATTACAAAAGGCTTATGAATCGTCCAAGACAGTTACTTTAAACAGTTTAGACTCAGTTCAAAGCTTTCTGGTGCAGTATTCAGAACTTGATGACGCACGATGCGATTTTGAGAGGATAGTGATGGATATTGTTACCCTGGAACTGCGGTTGAGTGCAGAGAGTAAACCGTCGACGAGCGCGCTAGGCAGCTTCGATGATTTGTACTTTGCATGCAAGCGTGTAGCACTGAATTGCGAGAAGATGGAGCGGCAACCGCCGATCGAGAGTAGGTCTCGTGATGATTCGGTCCGGCCTGCGTTACCTAAATTAACACTGTTTCAATTCGATGGCGAGATAGAGAATTGGACCACGGTCTATGACACTTTTTTGTCATTGGTTCATAACAGAAACTTCGATGACATAGATAAGTTTCATTACTTGCTGTCTTGCGTGAAAGGTTCAGCACTCAACATGGTTAAGAACCTTCCAATCACTGCCCGAAATTATGCCGTAGTTTGGCAAAGTTTAGTAGACAAATACCAAGATAAGAGGGCATTGACTGGCAGGTATTTAGACAAAATGCTGAGTTTCACACCTTTGACTAAAGATAGTATGGCGGGCTTAACTTCGTTTATTGAGACGTTCGATCATTCTCTGAAAGCGATTCACGCATTGGAAATAGATAATTTAGATGACTACTTGTTCTGTCACATTGCTCTTCGTGGTCTTGATAGCCACACGCGAAAATTGTTTGAGGAAAGTCGAGTGGGAAACGAGCTGCCGACTTTTACGGAACTCATTCAATTTGTTAACAGGCAAATCAAAGTGCTCGAGCACACGTTTCCAGCAGCTACCTCCTGGTCTAGCAATCAAAGCAAGACGAAGCCACAAACGAGTTTTACTCCTAAAGTCAAGCAACAGAGTAGTAAAACTAATCCGTTTAATAATAATAACAACAAGCATCTTCGCGCGCCACAGGCTTTGCCGAAAGTGAGTTTGGCTACGTCCCGTGACGACAGTCAATCTCACAATGAATCAAAATTCAATTGCGCTCATTGCAAACAAAATCACATGATTTATCGATGCGAACAGTTTCGTAAACTGTTGGTTCAGGACAGAGTTGACCGTGTCAACACTTTGAACCTCTGCAACAATTGCTTAAAAACAGGTCATAGTTCATCAAGTTGCAAAAGTAATATGACATGTGGTGTGTGCTCTTTGCCTCATCATTACTTGCTGCATCGTGACGCGAACATGTGTGTGTCGGCCGTGCCGGCGCAAGCGTCCGCGCCCCTAGTAGGGAAACCGTGTAATCCCGTGGATTCGGTGACCGCTGCTGTCAAAGAGAATCTTCATTCCGTGAATGAAAATTCAAACTATGGCGTAGTGCTAGGGACAGCGCGTATTAGCATTGATGATGTCGCAGGGCAGAGTCAGAACTGCCGTGCTGTTCTCGATTCTGGAGCTCAGAGCTCTTTCATCACCTCACAGTGTGCTCAACGTTTGGGTCTACGCCGTAATAAATGTCCGTTCACAGTGTCCGGGCTCGGCGGTGAAGTGGTACAAAACTTTGGTATGGTCACTTGTGAAATAAAACCTTGTAACTCGGACGTTCCGACTTTCTCGGTTGATATGGTAGTGGTAGCAAAAGTATCGTCGGAAATGCCTAACATTTCATTTCTGCCTAACGTGGTGGAAGAATATCAACGCTTTGATTTGGCTGACCCCTTGTTTCATGAGAGTCTGCCGGTTGATATTCTTTTAGGAAATGACATTGTATCTGATTTGATTAGGGACAAACCGATTAACATCAAACCCGACATACCGAATGTTATTGAGACGATATTTGGCTTTATCGTTAGTGGTAAGTTGTATCACAACAATCAGTCAAATTCACAGAATTTTCACTTGTCAATCTGTCAAGAACAAGCTCTAGACAAGATTCTGCGAGATTTCTGGGAAGTAGAGGAATTGCCGTGCAAATCTGTACTTAGCCCACTCGATGAGTTAGCTGAGAGTATTTACGCCAAGGAACATTGTCGCGACGTGAACGGGCGCTACGTTGTGCCTCTTCCGCTGGCTCCCGACCGTGCGCCGCTGGGCGATTCGTGCGCCGCCGCAGAGCGTCGTTTGCTGGCCACTGAACGAAAGCTCGCACGTGCTCCAGAACTACAGCAGGCGTATGACGGTTTCATGGTAGAGTACGAAAGTCTCGGTCACATGGAATACTGGTAGTGAGCCCAGTGAATACTTGATACCTCATCATGCGGTTCTTAGACCAAGCAGTTCTTCGACGCCTTTGCGCGTAGTTTTTAATGCCTCGGCAAAAACAAGTACCAACGTCTCTCTCAACGACATTCAGTTAACAGGGCCTAACCGTGATATAGGTGCAATAATAATCAATTTTAGGCTGTTTCAGTACTGTTTCGCGAGCGATATTTGCAAAATGTACCGCGCTATTTTAGTACGTGATAGTGACCGTAAATACCAGCACATCTTATACAGGTCATCTACTGATGAACCTGTAAAAGTTTTCGAACTAAAGACTATTACATACGGTCTTCGTAGTTCTCCTTTTCTTGCGATTCGCACCTTGCATCAGCTGGCGAGTGATGAAGGCGAACGTTTCCCTTCAGCAGCTCAGGTCGTAAGGGAAGGAATCTATATGGATGACGTCCTATGGTCATGTGAGACATTTTCACAAGCTTGCGAATTGCAAGATGAGCTCATAAGTTTGATGGAAAGTGGTTGCTTAACGCTGAAGAAGTGGGCTAGTAATAGTCCCGATCTACTTGAGCGTGTTCCCGTGGAGCATCGCGAAAGCACCATCTCATTTGAGAAGGATAGAAACGATGTTTCTATAAAGCTATTAGGCTTGCAATGGTCTCCGTTGGTTGACGCATTCAGCTTTTCCGTGAATAGACAGGATGTCGTCACTACCAAAAGGTCCGTTCTAAAGATATTAGCTACGATCTATGATCCCGTGGGTTATATTTCGCCATGCACTTTTGTAGCGAAGTGCATTCTTCAGGACCTCTGGAAATTGGGCATCGGTTGGGATGAACAACTGCCCATAGATGTCTGCGAGCAATGGCTAGCCTTTATAGCTGAGCTACCGCTGTTATCTAAGATACAGATCGAACGGCATGCTTTACTTTCGGAACGGTCAGAATGCGAATTAGTAGGTTTTTGCGACGCATCTTCCCGTGGTTACGCTTCAGCGGTCTATGTCATTTCACGCAGTGGAGATGAAGTGAAGTGTAGACTGCTTATCGCAAAGTTGAAAGTAGCTCCCGTTA
Organism: Zelleria hepariella; assembly: GCA_949319315.1. Taxonomy (NCBI): domain Eukaryota; kingdom Metazoa; phylum Arthropoda; class Insecta; order Lepidoptera; family Yponomeutidae; genus Zelleria; species Zelleria hepariella. Next base: position 9,516,967 of record OX439396.1, on the reverse strand, counting down.
AACCAGTGACAATCCCAAGGTTGGAGCTTATGGCAGCTTCGCTTTTGAGCAAACAAATCAAGTATTTGCATGACATTCTCTCTCGAGTTAAAATAATACGCGTTACTGCGCTAACCGACTCTACAATTGTCCTGGCTTGGATTCAAACTGACGCTTACAAGCTAAAAACATTCGTCAGCAACCGTGTTGCTGCGATTGTAGAAGCGATTCCGCCTAGTGCATGGCGCCACGTTAGTAGCGAGAATAATATGGCGGACGTTGCTTCGCGTGGAGCGTCTCCAACACAGTTCCTTGAACTCAGTTCACAATGGTTTGAAGGCCCTGCTTGGTTGTATGATCCCGCTCATACCTGGCCTGTCTCCACGTTTTTCAATAGAACAGATGCTGACATACCTGAGTTGAAAGCAAACACAAATGCTTTCAGTCTTCTCACTCAACAGACAGATGCTGAAGAGAGTAAAGTTGATTTTTTCGAAAGGATATGTAATCAGTTTTCGTCCTACTCGAGAATGCAAAGATCGATAGCACGAATTTTAAGATTGTTTCGGAGATCTAAAGCTTCTGTTGAAAACCGTGAAGTGCTAACCACTGACGAGCTGAATCAAGCACATGATTGCTTGATCAAAGTAGCACAGAAAGCCTACTTTGGTGAAGAAATCAATGCTTTGTCGAAAGGGACAAAATACATTCCTTCGTTAAGGAAATTATCACCGTTTCTCGATAGCCAAGGCTTCCTCAGGGTGGGGGGTCGTATTACTCACTCAGAGTTACCGTACAACGCTAAACATCCGCTGTTGTTACCGAAACGTAGTAGGTTGACAAAACTCATGATTGAATATTTCCATAAGAAATATTTGCACTCTGGACCACGGACCCTACAAAATATTTTGAATCAGAATTACTGGATACTATCGGCTCGTAGCATTATTCGGTCGATTCTGTCAAAGTGTAGGACGTGTTACAAATGCAAGCCCGTGCTGCTTCAGCCTGAAATGGGAAATTTACCATCGACGCGATTGTTGCCGAATAAAGTATTCGAACACGTTGGCGTAGACCTGGGCGGACCATTTTACATAAAAGAAAGCGTTCGTCGTAACGCAAAGATAAGTAAGGCATATCTGGCAATCTTCGTATGCTTTTCTACAAAAGCGGTTCATCTAGAGGTCTTATCATCCTTATCAGCTGATTGCTTTCTGGCCACTTTAGATAGATTCGTATCACGGCGAGGTCTATGCGCGTGTCTCTACTCCGACTGCGGCACAAATTTTGTCGCTTCTAGCAAACATCTAGCAGAAGTGCAAAAGTTTCTGTCAGATAAGCATAACCAAGATGATATCTTGGACGGTTGCGCTCAGCGATTGATCACATGGAAATTTAACCCACCCAGTGCTCCTCACATGGGCGGGCTATGGGAGGCTGGCGTCAAGTCTGCCAAGTACCATCTTGTGCGTGCTGTTGGAGAAAAGTCTTTAACGTTTGAAGAGCTCTCCACTATATTCTGCAAAATTGAAGCCATAATGAACTCGCGTCCATTATGTGCATTGCCTGCTAGCGACAACCCTAATGATTTCAATGTCTTGACTCCGGGTCATTTCCTCGTAGGTAAGAGTTTGACTGCTGTACCAGAATACAACCTTAAGGACGTTCCTATAGGTCATTTGTCACGTTGGCAATATCTGCAAAGTTGCTCACAACTGTTTTGGAAGAAATGGAGCCAAGACTATTTAAATACTCTGCAACAAAGAGCAAAATGGTTCGTTTCACCGCCTAACTTAAAAGTAGGAGATTTAGTTTTAGTTAAAGATGACCAAGTGACTTCATCCAACTGGCCTCTTGCCATTATCGAAAACGTTCACCCAGGGCCAGACGGCATTGTCCGGAAGGTGACGTTACGATCTAAAAGACAGATCTTTCAGAGGCCTACGAATAAGTTAAGCATTTTACCATTTGTTCATTAGGAAGAATGTAGTATAGTAAATTAACATTTAATTTTCTTTAATGACGATGTACGGTCAAAAATTTTATTTTATTTTTTTATGCATGCGCTTTTTCTTACAATACTTCTTTAGTGATGGGAAAGCGTCAAGTCGCTTTCGGTGGGGGGTGTTCAATAAGTCGTGTCGCTCTAATGATATTGGTACGGGACTGCACGCCGAGACCGACCTCCTTGGAGCGTCTCCATGAAGGTGCGCGCCGTGCGCGTGCTGGCCGGTCGGGCGAGGCGGCGACCGAAAGTGACAGATGAAAATTGTCTCTTGATTTTTCGTCCTTCATGAAAATATGTGATTTTGTGTGCGCAATAATTTTATGTTTTCTAAAACGAAATAACTATAATAATTTTATCTATGTGAAAAACCCCTTGAAAGACTGAATCAAACAAACATCAGTGAAAGTTCGCCCGGCCCAACGAAAGGAAGATCATCAATACCACCAATTGCACTGCACCCGTGAGCGTCTCCGGTTCAGGAAAGTTAAGGTTAGTGCAGCTCCTTCATCAGTGTTATTGGGGCGACGCGGTTTCGTCACGAAAGCGATTTACGTACTTATTAGGTAATTTTTTCAGCGAGTCAATAAATACAGTCCACTATTTGCTAAGAAGTTCTTTACATTTCGAGATATAATTTGCTCAATGTCCCTCGCAGGATGTTACTTTTGTGATCGTACAGGGGGACACAAGCAACCGTACCCATATGGGCAATGATTAAGACGACGTTCGTCTCACAACTAGCGCCGCCAATGGAAAAAAAATCATATCTTTTTTTTGGATGCGTTTTTAGCAAAAAACGCTCCTGCGATTCCTCAACGCGAGGCTTAACTATTTTTAGGACCTAAGGTTTGGATTCCAGGATTAGATTTCCTACGAATGCAATCGATTCTCGCCAAAAGTGGCCACTTTTGGCGAGAATCGATTGCATTCTTAAGTTCTAGGATCTGGAATCCAAACCTTAGGTCCTAAAAATAGTTAAGCCTCGCGTCGAGGAATCGCAGGAGCGTTTTTTGCTAAAAACGCATCCAAAAAAAAGATATGATTTTTTTTCCATTGGCGGCGCTAGTTGTGAGACGTACGTCGTCTTAAAGCGGGTTTGGCTTTCCCATTTTTCTTTGATAATTTTGCATGGGTTTTTTTTTTTTTTATTGTATGACATCATCATCGTATTTCTACAATGACATTGGAATGTCATTGTATTTCTATTAAATCAACACTCACTTGTGTTTTGTCGGTGTTATTTACTAGTTTCGTTTCTCATTCACAAAACAAAAGTCAGAAAATTGTGCAGTGCTTACGAAACTTATCATTAGTTTTCCATTCTGCCCAGTTTGAAAAGTATGACAAACACCTACCTACATTGAAAAACAAAATGATAGATCATCCATCGCCCGGTTTTCAATTTATCCAGGGTGTTAAAAGACCGCTTACAAAGCGGGAAACCACGTATTGTCCTCATCATAAGGATCATTTTTGCTCAAGGAACTATGCCTGGGAAATCAACAGTTTCCGAGATAATGAGGTTCAAAATTGGACTTTTCAAAACTTTTTTTTTGCAGAAATGTATTCAGTATCTAGTTCTTAACATACCTTCTCAAGAGGCCATATCAAAAATATGAATATTTCTTAGAAAAAACGACGTTAAAATTGCAACCCGTTATGCATTCTAAACATCGGCACTTCAAGCTTAAGTAACATAAACGTATACCTACGCTTGCGCAATATGACTTCTGTGCGTTACACGTCCATTGCGTGGTAAAATATTTTTCAAAATGATAACCTAAAAAACCAAAATCATTTCCCAGCAATAATTTATCGAAAAAGTACTTTGTTTTGGTGTCCAGTATGCGTGTCTTTCGGGTCTGTTGGCGGTCTTTTAACACCCTGTATACTATCAAATTTAAGTTTGTATTTAAAAGATAGGTATAATTTTATAAAACCGTAATCCGGTCGATCTTGATGTATGGCTCCAATGCCTGCCCCCTTAGCACGCGGGCCATTTTGCCTACTCTCAACTGTCACCTTAGCCACTGTGACTGTTCACTGTCACCTCAGTAGTGTTAAGTGGCTAAGGCTAATAATCCGCGATATTCACCCATAATTTGGGTTGAAAAGGGTCGAATCGCAGTTAAACGCAGCCAAAACCGTGATTCGACCCGTTTCGAAAGAAATTGTGGTCAACTAAACCGGACCCAAGGATAGGTTAGATTAGACCTTATACGTTACATAATAAAAACGGTAATACAATACAGCCCCCTTAGCACGCGGGCCTTTTGCCTACTCTCAACTGTCACCTTAGCCACTTAACACTACTGAGGTGACATTGAACAGTGGCTAAGGTGACAGTTTTTGGTTTTTTTTTGTGTGCTATTGCACATTGTGACAAACAAACACTTTTTTGTTTTTTCTAAAGCACTAACCCGTGCTAGGGAATAATTTAAACATAGATTTATTTTGGTAGAGCGCCTGCACGGTATGCGGAAGGTTGCGGGTTCAAGTCCTGTCCCGAGTGAATTTTTTCAACTTATTATAAATGTTTAAACAAACAAACAGTTGAGAGTAGGCAAAATGTCCCGCGTGCCAAGGGGGCTGGACACCCAGTCTCAAGGAAGGAGCTACCATGGGGCATCCTAGCATGTCGCTGACAGTACAAAAAGCACTCCGTGTTGTCACTGTGGCGACGTAGGGCTCACCTTTTAGTGGAGTTGCTGAAAAGGGTCTAGTCATTGGACTTCTTTATCTTAGCGTATACTGCCTACGTGCTTACTTTGTCTGGCCTTGCGACCCTATTAACAATGGAATAGAACACAGTACCCACCCAACTACTTACCTATTGCAGATACCTACCTAAGTATAGAAAGTTTTTATTTGCAAAAATATGTTCTGTATCAAGTTCTTAAACTTTCTTCTCAAGACTCTACAATTTTGGATATTTCTTATAAAAAACGGCGTTAGAATTGCAACCCGCAATGTATTCTAAAGACCGATACCTCGAGCGTAAGTTGCATAAGTTTATGTCAACATTTGCGCAATATGACTTTTTTGCGCTATACGTATATTGCGTACACCTAATAAAATATTTTCCAAAATTATAACCTAAAAAACCAAAATCACTTCCCAGCAATAATTTATGGAAAAAGTACTTTCTTTTGGTGTCTAGTATGCGTGCCTTTCGGGTCTGTCGGCGGTCTTTTAACACCCTGTATAACTGAAAGGTAAAAAAAAACCTTGTTACTGCCCTGAAATCTAGGAAATAAAGCAAATACCTGACCACGTTCTCAGAGGTCCCAGAGGGTTAAATGAGTGAGGGCTGAACGAATCCAATTTGCCACTCGACCGCGCTTATCTTTTCGTCAATCCTTTTCTCTTTTACATAAAACACTTCTTTGCAACCCTGCCTTACTTGGGTCGCTATTCTAGGCACAATAGTAGGTACCGCCAGTAAAAAATATATCTTATTTTATATTATCAGGGTTTGGACCAAGTGCTGCCCAGAAACACCAATGGTATCGTTACATTTATTAACATTAAAAAATAAAAAATATATGGCCCGAGGGAAAATATACAGGGTGGGTTTTTGAAACGGTGCAATAAGGGCAAGTACCTTAACCGTTAAAGTTACAGGAAAACGTTCCTAGGAGTTCATTCTCAAAACTCCACAAAACAAAAACAAAACTCATTTTTTTTCCCTGGACTCCTCAGACAGATTTTGGAGCGCTTCGGTTCACAGATAAATATTGGCCTGAGGAACAAATTGCACTATGTTTTCATTTTAGGCACTTGGCAATGTAATCATGGAAATGCATGAGTCAAACGATCCATGTCAACATTTTTGTGATAACCATACTAAGGCCTTTGCATTTACGTAATGAGATGATTCATGCCAGTGATAACTTGGCAAACAGTGGAAAACAGTGACAACTCTATTTTCTTTTCACCAGAAACTGGTCACACAGTAGACGTCAGATTAATCCAGTGAATTAATTTATTAGACTTTAATCGATACTATCGTAATACCTAGGTAACTCTTGACATTGTAGTGTAACCTATAGATACATTTTATTATCACTATGACTTGTGGATCTTCTTTTGAAAAAATCCTTCATTATTTTCTCTGTTATGTTTGTGGGAAAATAGGTACAAATAATTTTTCAGGGCTTCGTACCAAAAAGTTTTCCAACGTGAGGACCTCATAGGGTAGTACTGAGAACGATAGCAAGCAAGATTTTTTTTTACCCGACTTCGGCAAGGGTTATGTTATATGTTTGTTATTTGCTGTTTTATACTTTTTTTATGTAGAAAGGTCCGGCATTAGGTAATAGTCGTCAGCTACAGCTCGAGCTCAAGTAGGTGATCTCAGAAAACAAAATCACCGACTTGAGACGCCATTGTCAATGTCACTCCCTAGTGTCTACAGCTACTCAAGCTCGAGCTTGAGAACAAGGCAGAGCTTGAGATGCCACTATTAATACTACGCTAAGTTGGGTAGGTAGGGTAGGCGAGATGCGATTTTCTAATCTTTAGGAATCCAAGTACAAACTAGTGGTTCGCCCCGAACTACGAACTCGCGACCTCATATCTCCGCAACCCCTCGACCGATTTGGCTCATGTTCGAACTTAAAAATTCTCTTTGCCTCATTTACCCACCTACCAAATTTCATGACGATCCGACAAAATTTACTTAAGTTATCGTCGAACGAACATTCATTCATACAAACATACAAACATACAAACATACAAACATACATACATACATACATACATACATACAAACGCCGGATTGTTCAAGTAGACTCGAAGAACTTCGCTCGCTTCGCTCGCTCGTTCAATTAGTGCCTAAAATGGAAAACCTTTATCAAAATTACACTGCATGTCCATGTCCCAGAATCGGGACTCCCCCATCAGTCCCCCGGGAACTGCTGCCAATCTACTAAGTACATAAAAGTCTAGGACTTATTTCTTTTTCCAGCGATGTTGGAGACTTCGTCGGGCTGTTTTGTTGACAGTAACTTTATTGCCTAACTTTGAGATGTCAACATCAAAAGTGAAACGCTGTTAGCAACTCTGTTGAAGTTTTAGATACGGCGAAGGCAAAGAATACTAAGTAACTAAACACTTTCAGTCCAAAAGTTATACAACAAAATAATTTCAAGAAAAAATATACAACAGCGTCCAGTGACCTGTATTCACACTGCTGGGTGGGTGAAGTAATCACTGGAAGCTCTCATGTTTTTAACCCCCAATCCAAAAAGAGGGGTGTCATATGATAAGTTTGACTACTTTGTATGCACCAAATATATGGAACATCTGATATTTTTTTCGCTCTTATTCTTTTTGCCACTTTGTACAAGTTGTTTGTAGTGATCAAACAGCCTACTTAAAGTTCCACTATCAAATTCGATTGCACCCTGTATAAAGAGGATCCATAGCGAAGAATCTGTATTCTGTCGGCCGTACGTAAAGTCTGCCACACGCTAGGATTCCCCTTTTTGTTCGATTGGCGCCCTTATGCCGCGCGCGGTAAGAGCCGCCATGGGGTATCTGTGACTAAGGCGGATCGTACCATGCTTACTTATACAGGGGAATTCTTGCCACAATTCTTATTCGTATAATTTCCATCCGGCTCGCAGATAATCCAACACAGATGTAACGAACCGTTAATTCCCTGCAAAGCCCCATCCTCGAGTGACTTTTGCTTCCTTCGTCAGTTGTCATGACCCATTTACATTCCTCCCTTCTGTAGCGTCTCTGTCGGGTGCACGGGAAACTGCTTCATACGAGTAGGTTTATACTCCAGATACTACAGCTAGGTACTCCATACATTTGAAGAATTTTGGAACAAATGTCGAATTGAAATTAAAAATTATTTAGTTGCCAAAACAATTTTTTACATGCAAAAAAATTATACGAGTATTATACACTAGATAAAACACAGTTTATGACAAAATGGAAGTATTTCAGCAATGAATGGTCTACAGTCGGTAAAAATACATTCGATAATACGATAGGAACCGCTATGGTCTTTTGGAACTTTTAATAATCCGCGATATTCACCCATAATTTGGGTTGAAAGGGTCGAATCGCAGTTAAACGCAGCCAAAACCGTGATTCGACCCGTTTCGAAAGAAATTGTGGACAATTAGACCGGACCCAAGGATAGGTTAGATTAGACGTTATACGTTACATAATAAAAACGGTAATATAATAGCACGCGGCCCTTTTGCCTACTCTCAACTGTCACCTTAGCCACTTAACACTACTGAGGTGACAGTGAACAGTGGCTAAGGTGACAGTTGAGAGTAGGCAAAATGGCCCCCGTGCTAAGGGGGCAGGAGATAATAATAATAATAGCGCCGCCAATGAAAAAAAAAACATATTATCTTCTTTTGGATGCGTTTTCTTAACTATTTTTAGGATCTAAGGTTTACAATTTAAACCTTAGGTCCTAAAAATTGTTGGAGTGCAACGATGTAAACGCGCCACAAATACATACAATCAAGCTAACCAGCGAACGAAAAGCTTTAACGCTCATGTTTTTATTTATTTCAACGTTTTCGCAAGATTTTTGTGAAACTTTGTCACCGTCGTGTTCGTTTGGTGTTAAAAACTTAAACAAAGGAAAGTTTTTAAACCATTGTTTCAATTTAGAGGTGCGTATCAGTTGAGGAAAAACTTGAGCAATGTCCCGAAGTAGACAAAGAAAAGAATTAGGAAAAGCTTTCCTATTTAACTGACTTAAAAAATAGAGGACGTACTCAACTCAACCCGTACCGTGTTTTTTTTTATGTGTGTTACCTCAGAACTTTTTTCTATATTCTATGTAGACCGATTTTGAAGATTCCTTTTTTTGTTTGAAAGGGTAGGTATACTTCCCCTGTGGCCCTATAAAAAATGGTGAAGATCTGATGAAGAACTTCGGAGATGGAGAACGGAACTCCTCAACGGACGGACAGAAGCAGTGTATCTTTTCACTGTGAATCGTCAGTAGCTTACCTATATCTTTGTTCAATATCGATTATTATTTATTAGCTTAAATGTTCCAGCCTACATGAAACTTTGTACAGCGTCCAGTGGCACCTTCATTCACACTAGATGGGTGAAGGGACCATTCCGGCGCTGCTGCAATTAATGGGACATTGGACTTGGAAGCGAGATACCTAGGTTCGATTCCTGGTGCGGGCCTAAGTATGACTTTGTTTGTTTTCAACTTAGGTAAACATTTTTGTGATAAACTCACACGAAAATAAAAAGATGAATTAGCAGGTACAGTCAGGGGGGTTACCCTTGACGCTATTGCGATCAAATTGATAAAGTTTTAAAATTAATTTCTCTTTGAATTCGCATAATAATGCTTTGATTTTAAATACTTTGAAATGTTTATTCAAAGGTAAAGCTGTTTTATTAAATAAAAACACAAAATGCGTCTTAATTTGTAAAATATTAAATTTTGTAAATTGCGCCATATTGCGGCCGTATTGGAAAAATGCGTCAAGGGTAGAGGGGCTGCTAGGATAGCCCTTTTTGTTCGATTGACGCCCTTATCGGAGCGCGAGGTAAGAGCTACCATGGGGTAATACTATAGGGTGCACTCTAAGTCGATAGCGGAACTTTAAGTGGGCTATCTACTGATCAATACAAACAACTTGTACTAGGTGGCGACAAAAATGGAGCGAAAAATAATAATAATAATAAAGGCGTAGGGATGTGACGACCCCATCGCCCACCAATGTGACAGATAGCAGTAGGTGTCACATTGGCGCAGTCAGTCTTCGCAGGGCAGCTTGTGGCGGGCTGTTGGTGAATTAGCGACACCACGAACCCGAGATCCTCGGAGAGTTGATCAGGCCCCTCGTCTTCGGCTTACCTTTACTGGTTGGCCGAAGTGGATTTCAAGAGGGGCCGCAGGACTCTCACCTCTGGCTTGCCTTAGCCGGCCATCCAGAGTGGGGTGTTAGAGCTATATGCTCGCAGGGTGGAAGTGAAAGATGCATAAGACGCGAGTTGGCACTGTGACTGTGGCTATCACTACAGTCACTGGGTAGAAAGCGGCGCACACCTCTCGACATTCTGAGCTGCTCACAACCATGTTGCCGCCTTGCTGTCCAGGGCTAGGCCCATAAGCGGCGGCTTATTTAGGTGGCCCATTTAGTGAGCGGCAAGTCATACGTCTGCCAATGATGAACCCCTTGAGACATTTTCCGTGGCAGACGTCAATAGGTCTCAACCCATAACCCGGCGCCCCAATCCATTTATCCTGACACTCCTATAGCCCAGATTTTTCTTTTCTCCATATTATTTTGCAATAGTCCTTGTATCTGATGGAGATTGTCTCTGGGTAGATTCTCGTATTTATCCAGAGATAAGATCCGGTAGATACACCCATCACATTTAGATTAAATGGTATTTAAAAGGCCTCTGTGCTGTTGGCTTCGGCCCCACGCAAGCCTCAAAGGACCGGGTCCCTATGGGCCCGTGATCTAAAAGATGTACCAACATAATAATAATAATAGAGAGAGTGCACCCTGTAGACAGGTGGCCGAACGTACAATCGGAGTTCAGTTACGGACTCATGAAACATTCTTCAGTTTCCTTCTTCATTCGACGCGTATCGGAAACTTTTAATGGATGGATCTTCGGGATCGTTTTCAGTTGGACAGGTTATTACTTAGTTACCGTTATTTATGACGCCTCCTTGCTCTTGATGCTTGGCTAGAGTTAGCGTTTGTTAGGAAAGTTCGCTAGGAAAATATGATTACAAGATGGCACCTCTCAAGGCTTTAGCAATACCGATTTCCAATGGGCATTGATCAGTGAGGCATCGATTGTCGTAAATTGAAAACCATTTCGAGGAATAGGGATACTGATTATTATTATGGGTTTAAACAACTTAAAACGGATTATTAATTCATTGTTTACTTCATTTTCTTTCGATGACGCCTCTAATGCGGTAGTTCCATTGCCTACAAATATTTTAAAAAATACATTCGTCAACAACAACTGTCAAAAGTGTCAAATAACTGAGAAAATAACCTTCTTGTTGACTTGACACTGACATTTGTCAAACGTCAACATATTTTTTCTTTTAAAAGCATGAATGAATGCAATAAACTTAGTACATAATGCCAGTGGTGGCGTCATACACAAAACTTTTAGAAATTTTAAACAATTAATAAAAAAATATTTACATAAAAAATTAAGAAAATATTCAAATTAGTTTCTTATATTTGTCTATATTTTCGATTTATAGAATAAAAAATAGGATTTGACGATGCCCATTAGCTACATAAGTACCTACTACCCAACTAGGCAACTAGGCACATAGGTGTCAATTAGAGCTTATCTTAGAACGTAGCGAGATATTATAATGGCTCTACAACGGCAGTACTTAAAATTTTTGGCGACAAAAGAACATAAGGACAGGCAAACATATCTACCACTTAGAGCTATTATGCCCGTTTTCACCAACCACCCCTAATTTTAAAAGACCTTTTAACGAAAATTATCTGCGCCTCTGCAAGTCTAGGGGTCATGGATGAAGGACCATACGAATTCCACTCACAAGCGTTATGAGTTGAGTGTGTATGATCCTTCATCCATGCCCCATAGACTTGCAGAGTAATGGCGGGTCAATGGCATCCCGGCAGAAGGACAAAACCGGGCTCTCCTCGTTTTTCTCCTACAACCAGAGAACTAATCCTCTAGAATTAGAATCAAAATATTCTTTGCTGTACTACAAAATCATTAAAAGGACAGACAGCGTTAGCAAATCGTAATTGAAGTCGTCACCTGACAGCCCATTTTGGCACCATTGTGTTACAGGCTAAGGGCCCTGCTCAGCCCAACGGCTCGCAGCTCGCCTTCAACTGTACGCTGCCATGTGTGAACGGGGCGTCCACGTCTTCTCCTGCCCCCTCGCGGCTGCCAGTTGAAAGCAAAGTTTACACTGTTGCTCTGACAACAGTGGAAAACACTAAACGGCTTGGCTTCCCCAAACAAATGACAGCTAATTGGTGCCCGGTTGTTCTCTAGGAAGGAGCAAGAGAGTACTGCCAGAGATGTTTCTTTCATTATAGAGATTTCTTCATAGTTTGCTTTTAGGCAGTCGTCATCCTACCCCTAACCAATTAAATACTAACCACCACACATCAAACTGTTTTTTTTTTACCCGACTGCGACGACCCTTTTTGGACCATTCCATTTTCCCCCACCAGAGTTGCCCTACTGGTAGGGTAAAATGGAATAATTGTATGTGTGATTTCATTTCTCTCTACCAGTGGGGCAACTCTGGTGGGTTTTTTCAGTCGCACGTCCCGTCGCAAAAGACGCGCGGGGCAGCCGCCACCAATCTCTTTAAAAAGAAAACTGCCTCTCCTCTATTTCCAGCATTTCCCGTAGAACTTTTCAATCCGAATGCATTAGTTTTCCTCCACGCTTTGTCTGGGGTCGGGGGTTCCCACATCATTAGTCACCGTCCCCCGCATCTGGCCGTGCCCGTAGATTTGGAATAAGAGAAGTACCACATTACTACTCGTACTTATAATACGAGTTGGTATAATCCGTGCGGGATCAGAATGGGATAATACCTTTTGGAACTGAGACGCTCGCGGTCCTGTAGCGTCAGCATTTCGGCAAACTCTAGTTGTCTATGGCAAACTCGCATCGAAACTTGCTTGTGTTTTCTGTGCGCGTGGGTGTCTCCTCGAGTTTTATCACGTTTTATTCAATTAATGCAATAACATTGAATCCTTTTAGATTACAACCATTAAACATTTTTGTGTATTTCCAATTTCATAACCCTGTGATAGAACGTAGAACTAACAATTTTTTTACTGACGCTACTCGAGAACTGTCATTTTCGATTCAGTTCCAAAAGGTATTATCCCATTCTGATTCCGCACGGATTATATGTTGTTTATCGACGGAGATTGAGAGAAAATTTACAAACACACACGATATTTTTGTAACAAGCTGTATTTCAGCAAGAATATTAATTATTCAGTGTCTTTTCCTTTTCTTCGGGTTTTTAGTTACTGATTGATTACTTTATTGCGCGTTACCATCTCCTCCTGCGTAGGCCTGCTCAGTTTAGGGCCTGAGTTTGTGATGCAATAATGGTGCCTCGATAGGCTCCCATTTGTAGGCTGCAATTACGAATGCGGTCTGTCCTTCTAATGATTTTCTATTACTGCAAATAATATTCTGAATCTAATTCTATAGGATTAGTTCGCTGGTCGAGGAGGAAAACGAGGAAAACTCGGTTTTGTCCTTCTAATGGGAACCTATCGACACGCCATTGCGTTACAGACTTAAGCCCCTGGCATACCTATAAACTCAAACTGAAGGACAATTATTTTAGTAGGTGTTCTAACAATGTCACACACCGTTTTCAGCCTGCAATACCTACTTCCACACGGACCGCAACCACACAATAGTAAAGTTAGTTCCACGTTCTGATTACTTTTTCTGTGTTTCTAGCTGTTTGCCGTCGATAAATGTTGCGCATTATCTTTTTGTATGGCCACCTATTTATCTAAGTGGTCGTTCACTTGCGTTAAGTAGAAATGCGACATCTGGCATTTTTAGTTTGCGCTTGGTCTGAATAAAAAATGTCCGACGCCTTACCGAAGCAGGTAGGAATGGCACAGACGTATCCACGATATTCACCTACTTAACGCGTATGTGTACATGCAACCACAAGCAATGCTCACAATCGTAGCCCTTATAGCGTACGGTATAAGTGTTGCTGACTATATTTCAGCAAAACTTATACCGTAACCGGAAAATTGTGTTCGGTTTTGGTCCCTGAATTCAGGATTTCACCAAGTAAATACCTTCCCACGATTTCTCATGCACAAATGGGCTTTAAAAGACTGTTAACGGCTGCCTGTTGTTATTTTTGTACGCGCTTTCGATAACAGTTGATTAATCCCACGTTACTGTACGAGAAATCGGTAATAAGTATCGTGATGCCTCGTTTTGGAAGACACAGAATGTTAGAGTAAAATTCTGATTGCAGAAAGTTTTTACCAAAAAAAAAAAAACATTTCGTCAAGTTTATTTTCAGTTCATTATTAAACAAGGGTCAGGGCTTCAGATCTTTCCTTTACAATACACGGAGGGTTTTCTGGACACAAAGCGGCGTTTCATGTTTAAAGCCTCGGGAATCAGGAACAATGGGACAACGGACAACAATACAATACATACAACGCCCTAGCTGTAAGCACATTGTTTAGGAAAAGCAAAAGACTGCTTCCGTCGGGTTAAAAGGTTTTCTTTCGGGCTCAAAAGAATTAGGTTTAAATGACTGGTAAATTCGAAGATGCATTGAGAGACTTATGCCCGATTTCACCAACTACACTTAATTTTTAATAACTTCTTTAACTTTTTTAAGAAGTCCTTAGCGTAATTTTTGTACGCTAATGACTTAAAGAAGTTCTTAAAAATTAAGTATAGTTGGTGAAATCGGGCATCAGGCCCGGTTTCTGAATTGAGAATTTTAATAAGTAAACTTAAGTATCGTTCTTACACGTTCTTTTGTGAGAAATCTGCAGAGACAGGAAAATCTGCAGAGACAGAACGATACTTATCCAAGTGCTTGCTTAGCGAATTTCTCAATTCAGAAACCGGCAGTAAATTGTCCGGACTTTTATCGAAATCTCCGGCTTTTTCCAGGACTTTTAAAATTCCTAAATGGTAACCCTAGTTACGGGCGACTTTACAACAAAAATTTACACTCTGACGTGCCGTCGTGTGTACCATCGCCACAAGCATGCAATGTGTACCTACCTAGTCCGGAGTTCCGGACATTTATTTAGAGTGTGGTTGTGTGATTTAAGCCGGAGGTTACTCCACTGGGTAACTAATTTATAGTTAGCTACATAATTAACTTGGTAGCTAACACTGTATGATGTTAGATACTTGCTGCAGCGTTGTGTTGTTAAATGCATCCGCGTTTCGGATGCATTTATCATCCGAAACAAGCTAACATCTTTAAATTAATAAATTATGTTAAGCTTACAATGTAAACAATTGAGTCCGCACACTACGATCTTTTCTATAATTTTTAATCGAAAAAGGGGAAGATTCGAACCGTATTTTTTTTTTTTTTTTTTAAGTGTGTTACCTCCTTTCGGTGGTTACCTCAGAACTTTTTTCTACGTCAACTGATTTTGATTTATTTTTTTATTTGAAAGGGATACTTTTTTCTCGTGTTGTTTGGACTAGATATCATTAAAAGATGTGCTTCTCGATATCTAATAATTTAATTGAAGACAAAGAAATACAATGGTTGTGTGTGCAAAGGCGGCGATCAATATCAGTCATGTAAAAAATATGACAGTTTACTTTTTATATAAAAACAAAAAAAAACTAAAAGTGGCCAGTGCGCCGTGCGCGCGGTATACAGCCTATTCGGTGTCTTGAACATACTCCGGGCCTTGAAAGCTGTAGCTTTCAAAATTGAGATTTCACTTCATCGGGAAGCTGGAAGCAGTCGTGTCGCGATCTCGACATTCATTGTGTGTATGAGCTGTAGAAACTTGCGTATACATTGTTTCAGGAATATCAGTTGAAAGACGTCTGGTTCTCTGAGGTAGCCGGTAGATAACTCTCAAGCATGACGCCATCCTTGCCGGCGATTGTAGGTAGAAGTACGAGATAGGTCGTCTTCTTTGGTAACGAGCCGTAGTCATGAAGTGATACTAGTGATGTATCAGCTGATTGTTGCCTGATCTTCTGTATTAAGCTGGTGAATCTCAAGACGTCATCATTGCCAGCGAGTGTGGATAGCCGTACGACATAGTGACAATCGTGTGTTCTTCCGTATCAAGCCAGATGAAGTGACGCGTAGGTAGGAGCCGTCGTCGTAAGTTCTTCGCACGCTTGTGAAGTAGCAGTCGGTCGGCCAATCAAGTAATGGGGATGATAGATGGGAAATAAAACCGTGCTTGACTAATGTGAGTAGACCTTATTGCTACAACGCGGTGGAAGTTAACTTTACAAGACCATACCCCAGCTTCCTACAGACCACCAATGTGAGATGCGTCAGAAGGAAAGGAGTTTTCAATACTGTCATGCTGTGTGAACTAATAATAATAAAATTCCCAATAAAATGTGTATTACTTGGAAATTGTCATTCATTTTATCGACTGCCTATGCTGGTGTGCGATCTTCTGTTTCATATGTGTGTGTGATAATGTTATTTTAATACAGGAGTAATTGCACGCACGTGGCATTCGTTAAACTGAACAAATGTGTGAAAATTGAGAGAAAATTATGTAAATAAGAATTCTTTGTGAGGCAATAAACACCTTTTTATCTTTATCTTTATCTTTATTAATTGTGTGAATGTTGTATGACGAATGAGTGAAATAAGTTGTGTTGAGATGAGTGAAAATGTGAGTGTAGAGATGAGTGTGTGAAGTCAGTTACAATGTAGGTTTGTAAGTGACAATGTATGTATTATGTAGGTATGCTTTTGAGCTCATATAAAAATACTCTAGCTAGTGTGTAAGCTACCTAGTATGTGTGTGAGTGTGGATTGCTGATTGATGGGCCATGCACAGGAAAGTGACTGTTACCGACACGAGTTGCTGAAGTAACAGACATAATTTCGCATGCACGATCATCCCTGCTGAGAAAATTACCTATTTCAGGTACTTTCTTTCTCAACTGTGTGTTGCGACTTTGTGATAGGTGGCATTGAATCTTATTAGTGCAAGAAGTATTCCTGTGAATCGGGCCTGAAATGATCCAACCCAACTTCGTGTTTTGAAGAAAGGGTCCGATCGGCAAACGGATCCTGCCTTCATGCAGCAGGTCCCAGAATACGTCTGCGCCTAATAAGACATCAATCTGGGATGGTGTGTCAAATGTGGGGTCTGCGAGACTGATGTTATCAGGTATGTGCAGTGATTCGATATCATCAATCCCTATAGATGGCAATGTCGCTGTGATGCGAGGTAGAGTCAAACACTGCAATGTTGTGTGATAGTTGCTGGTGGTTGACCGCATTTTGATAGTGCATGATTGTGTAGGCTGTGTGGATGTGTGGCCTACACCTGTGACTTCGATAGTGGACTGTATCAATGGGATTTTAAGTTTAGTGCACAAGGAGTCAGTAACAAAACAATGCTGACTTCCATTGTCAAGGAGCGCACGAGCAACATGATACTCATTATTGCTGTCTGCTATCTCAACTAGTGCGGTAGAGAGCAAGACAGGCTGCAATAACGATTGTGCATCATCATTCCTCGCGTGCTCGGTGCTCTGTGATGAGCAGTGTGAATGTGTGAGTGAATGTAGAGCAGCTGGAACTGGAGCTTTGTGTGTGTCACGCGGAGAAGTATGTGGCTCTAGTGTGTGTACTGTAGATTCATTAATGTTATTGAGTGG
This sequence comes from Zelleria hepariella, assembly GCA_949319315.1. Taxonomy (NCBI): domain Eukaryota; kingdom Metazoa; phylum Arthropoda; class Insecta; order Lepidoptera; family Yponomeutidae; genus Zelleria; species Zelleria hepariella. The sequence goes on along the minus strand of OX439396.1, from coordinate 9,499,587 downwards.
ATGAATCAAACTATTGTGCTTTTGGTAGCACTGTTTGCATGGACCGTATTGGCAATTGGCGACGGTGTGACCCGTGCGTAAGCAGTTGCTGCAAAGTTTCTTGTCCTTGATGAGTTTGACTCTATCATCGATTGAAAGGGTGAGAAACTCTGAGCATGCATAAATGGCGTGGTTAGCGCCACACTTGACGCAGCAAAATCTGTGTTTCTGTTTACCTTGTGTGTGATTTGTGAATGATTTGTCGGGACTGGTAGCAACATAACTGTGTATCTTGTGTGGTGTAGTGACGGCGGCAGGTGTGGTCCTTTTATCACTGTCACTTACGTGTTTCGTGCTTTTATTTGCGTGTGTTAGCTCCAACAAATCTGCTCTATCGTTCAAGAACTTCATTAAATCTTTTAATTTAATGTTAGATGGTGAATGATCAGATGGTTTGTGGTAAATGGTGCCTTTGAAATGCTCCCATTCAAGCTCTGTCACCGAGTCTAACTTTGAAACGATGTTGTAAATTATCAATGTGTCCCAGTGCTCAGTGGGCTCGCCTAAAGTTTTTAGTGTGCGCAAATTCCGTAGGACGGTGTCCATTAGCTTTCTGATCTGGGAAGCTGATTCTTTTGTGAGGGACTGTAGTGTAAATAGTGACTTGACATGATTGTGAATAAGCAAACGACTATTATTGAACCGATTTTTCAACAGTTCCCATGCAATGGCGTAGTTTTCAGCAGATAACTCGAGAGACTTTATTACTTGTGCAGCATTTCCTGTGAGGGCTGACCGTAGGTAATGGAATTTTTGGATATTACCTATCTCTGTAGAGTCATGTATTAGCGATAAGTATGTATCCCTGAATTCGAGCCATTGGTCATAGGAGCCGTCGAAAGATGGCAATGAAATTGTGGGCAACCTGATTGGGCAAGAGCTCATGGAATTGTTTGGTGTGTTCTTAGTGTTGGAGTTCTCTGTGTGAGTATCCCCGACATTGAGCATACATTCAGCTAGAGCCATGGTTCCATAATAAACCTCTTCAAAATGTTCTCGCTCTACAAGCTGACCAAAATCATCATCTTCGTGTAGTAGCTCTAACTGTTCGATTTTGTCCTGAACTCTACCAAAATCTACCAGGAGGCTTGAAGCTGAATGAATGCGCAACTTAAGATCAGCTTTCTGTAGAGTAGATAGTTGTGTGATATCTAATGAACTAACGTGTTTATTAAACAAAGTCAGCCTGCGTTTAATTGTGCCCCGTTCTCTGGTCAATTTAGTGATTTTCTCTTTAATGTCAGTATTTTTCCCCCTTTCCTTACTCACGCCTACCTGACTATGAGCGTCAGTGTCACTGTCTAAAGACATTGTAGTATCTGTGTGATGCCGGAGTACTTACGGTTTTGTGTCCAGCGCGAGAATGAGTTGCGGGCGGGAAGCGATAGCTTCTGCGCGCGGAAGAACCGAGCGCGGCGCGGCGCGCGGAAAATGGAAGGAAAATCGCTGGAATTTCGGAGAAAAGCACGGCTTTAGTGAAGAATGGATGATGAGGGATGTGTGAAAGATATTGAAAGGCCTGACCGAAAGGTTCTTCTTGTCTTCACGTGTGAAAATCCGCTCCGAGTCTTCGACAATAGGCTGGCTTTTCTTGTGTGACGAAAAGTCGCGGCTTGAAGTCTTCGACTGGCTGGCGCGTGTGTGTGAATAATGTATCCGGTGACGAAGGTCCAATGTTTGGACTAGATATCATTAAAAGATGTGCTTCTCGATATCTAATAATTTAATTGAAGACAAAGAAATACAATGGTTGTGTGTGCAAAGGCGGCGATCAATATCAGTCATGTAAAAAATATAACAGTTTACTTTTTATATAAAAACAAAAAAAAACTAAAAGTGGCCAGTGCGCCGTGCGCGCGGTATACAGCCTATTCGGTGTCTTGAACACGTGTAGTCTCAAAAAAATTGTGAAGGTCTGATGAAGAACTTCGAATGGCACTTCGCAATCCTCAATGGACAGCAGTAGATTTCTTCGGGATCAGTGCAGTAAGTAGCTTAATAACAATGAACCTTTTCACCAGTGAAATCAGTTTTATAATTTTTATTATATTATTTCAATCATACCTACTCATTGAAATCTTGCGAGTTATTTGTATGGGACTTACCATATTTTCGTCCACTTTTCCTCTCTAACTTCGCCTACTGTCTCTGTTGCTCTTGGTACTTACTTTCCATCCGCTGACGTTTCTCATTTCCTCCCCCTTACGAAAATGTGCAAAAGAAAATATTCAGCATAAATTCAATGAGTCACCTTAAATATTCAAAGGGTACTCATATTACCCGTCTTGCGACGGGTAACGAAATTCGTTTTGACACAATGACTGCTATTCTACCATGTGCCACCCGCCAAAAAGCCCTCTAACTTCCACTAAATTCACATGACCGCTTAAATTTCCAAATAATCTGTGATTGATGGATGAAAACTTCATTCAGAATTTGAAGTTAAAAACGTGAGTGTAGATATGGCATTACAGTAAATTGGGCGTCTGTGTACTTCACCATTCGTCTGTGGCACGAAAAAACGTCAAATTGACATTGACATTTTAACATATTTATTTAATTTTTAATCTGTTTTTCATTAGCTTTTTTCATGTTCTACTGTTTGATACAGTATTTTAAATGAAAAAGAATACAAAATATTAACAAGTGATGGTGGTGGACAGGTTTCAATTGTCGAGATATTGAATTTGCGAATGGTGAGTACAATCTGTAGAAATCACCAGCTCTGAGCTCACTCCGTTTCTAACGAAGGCTAATATTGGGGCTGTCTGATGACTCCCACTGCAGGACATGACAAAGAGGCGCCAGAGTCCATGGAACATGTTCTATGTGACTACGATGCTATAGCTAGTAAACGCATGAGTGTTCTCGGGATAGCATATCTTAGACCGGAAGAATATAACTTCCTCAACCTCCGTGACGTTCTAAAGTGTCCCGGGCTCTCAGCTCTCTCTTAGTATGGGGCCATACTAATAAGGAAAGATAAGGCTAATTACATCAATTCCCATAGTAGTAATAAAAGTACACAGGATAATAGATCAAGATAAAGTATTAAAATAAAAGTAAACAGAAACATACCCTCGTTCTAAAGACTAAGACGGACTTCTGGGTCTTTGTAGAACATCAGTCCAGAATGTATTAACTCCACTCACCCACTGGCTTAATTAAAATCATCAAATAACAATTTCTAACGGTGAAGTATTTTCTTTTTTTCAGCAAATTCATAACGTGGGAGGCATATCAAAGTGGAGACTAACTTTACTGTGCACACAATTCGAAGACAGTCCATCTTTGAAGCTACGAGCTGAATGCAAGGCAAAAAGGAGGAAAGGCCCAGATTTTGCGAAAACGTAAGTGCGAGATGCCGCTACCCAATAGTGGGATAAAACTTTTATTGTGACATAGTTCTCCCCTAGATGTGAGGATGGTCCTCTTTATTAGTGGGCTCACTCTTAGTAAGTGGAAATCCAAGGGCCCTCCCTCTCGCACCATCCAGTGATTTTTATTATTTTTAATAACATACAAAATTTCTTCTTATTTTCAGAAAAAGAATGACCTGCAACGAAGCCCAAGTAGGACACCATGCCCTTAAAGGATCTGCCGCCCGCTGCTGTAAAAGATACCTACATGTTAAACTGGCGTTTTTTAAAACTAAAAGAAAGATTTTTGGTATGGCGTTCAATAAAGAACTTTTCGAAATGAGGTAGCCACGCTTACATTTATTTCATTAAATAAGACGATAGACTTATTGATAAAATTTGTTTTAATTATACCTACCTAAGTACTTGAAAAATAACAATGTCAGGGTCATTAGTAGTTTTTAGGGTTCCGTACCCAAAGGGTAACCAAACTGGACCCTATTACTAAGACTTCGCTGTCCGCCCGTCTGTCTGTCCGTCCGACCGTCTGTCACCGGGGCCTTAGCCTGTAACGCAATAGCGTGTCGACGGCGTCTCAGTAGAAGGACAAAAATTTCGTCATTTTTCTCCTACAACTAGAGAACATTAGTTCATTAGTTAATACTCTAGAACTAAAACATTAAAATGACCGAAAGCACTAATAAATCGTAATTGAAGCCGTCAACTGGGAGCCCACTTTGGCACCATTGCGTTACAGGCTAAGGCCCCAGGTCTCATAAACCGTGATAGTTAGACAGTTGAAATTTTCACAGATGATGTATTTCTGTTGCCGCTATAACAACAAATACTTACAAAAATACAGAATAAAATAAATATGGGGGCTCCCATACAACAAACGGATTTTTTGTCGTTTTTATAGATACGGAACCCTGCGTTCGACTCGCACTTGGCCGGTTTTTTTATAGTTGAAGCTTATGGTTTTCAGCCCTGTTGAAGATATAGATATGCCTGTAAAATAATAGCGTGAAACATAGCTTTGAGTACCTACGTATGATACATGTTGCTTGCTTGACACATGTCCAAATGTTATATTGCTCTTAACATTAAATTTATTACGGACATCATGAAGAAATAAAACGAGACTTGTTGATTATTTGTAAAACAATAGAGCAAGCAAAGAAATTTTTTAAGCAGAGACGCCTGCAGAACTGTAATAGCAGCAATTACCATAGCTTTGACTATTTATCTCGTTGCTTGATGATAACTTATAGGAAGTTATTTTATACATTGTAATAAGTTGAAAATGCAAATTAAACTGTAAGTAAAAGTAAGTAAGATGTAGCCTGTACAATTTGTACACACGACAGCCCGTCGACTTTTACAAGCTAGCACTCTACTCGGTTACATTACGGGTGACTTTACAACAATAGTGTACAGTCTGACGTGCTGTCGTGTGTACATGTCCCACTAGCTCAAAGGCCTCTCAGAGAGAGAGAGAGAGAGAGAGAGAGGAAGAACTTAGGCCCGGTTTCTGAGTTGAGAATTTGACTAAGCACGTATCGCTCTGTCAAGCTCTTTTGTGAGAAATCTGCAGAGACAGGACGATACTTACCCATTTGCTTAGCAAAATTCTCAACTCAGAAACCAAGCCTTAATCACCACGCGTGCTCAATGCGGGTTGGCGGTTTTTGCGTTGAGGGTAGGTATAATGCCTCATACTCTCAGGTTTCCTCACGATTATGAAATAAATTAAAGTCATACCCAGTGGCGTAGCTACATATGGGCAAAGAGGGGCAATATCCCGGGGCCCCCTCGAACCCTGACACCAAACCGTATTGAACTAGCTAAACATTCTCTAAGGAAAAATTCAATAATTAATTTCTCTGTTTTAGACTGATTTTTTTAAGGGCCCTTTAAGCATTCAGTAGTATTTGTATATACCTATCTATATGTTGACTTGATAAAACCTAAAAACTTAAGGTGGGGCCCCAGTTTGTTTTTTGCCCCAGGGCCCTTGGTTACCTAGTTACGCCACTGACTAGGCCACCAACACCACTTCACTGCAAATTAAACTGTACTGAATAAAAATATAGAGCTGTTTAAATACATAATTGTAATAAGTTGAAAATGCAAATTAAACTGTACTAAATAAAAATATAGAGCTGATTTAATATAAAGAAGGACATCAGAGTGGGAATTAAACTCAATTAGGAACTTAATTATTTTAATTTTACAGAAAACTTCTGAAATTAAATTAAAAAGCTTGTTGGCCTGGCCTGTTGCTTCATCTCTAGTCACGTCTTTTTCTTCTGCCTGAGACACTGAAATGTAACAAAAAAAAACACATAAGGATTGTATAAAGTATTTTTTTCAGCCGGAGATGAGATATCCCTTTTTGTTTTATTGAAATAATTGTGGCAGAATTACCAATGGGGTAACCAAAAATTGAATGTCCAGTGGTTGCAATGCTGGTCCTAGGTGACTTACAATCTTACATAGGAATCTACCTGTGAGGTTACAAGAACAATAACCTAGACAGACATCTGCCTCCGGACCGAGCCAGGCAATACAATTCTCTAACACCCCGTGGCTTTTTGTCATCTAGACAAAGCTAACTAAGAGGTTGGCCCAGGGCCTGCTTAACCCATCTGGTGCCATATTGATCAAATTTTGGTTAGGGCAGGTTACGGTGTAACCTAAACTAACCTTTTTGGAGCCGACAGAATGCACTTGTTCAAAATGTTTCCTTTTGAATTCACGGACACTGGTAATCTGATCACATTCTCTGACTATAGTCACAGTTTTATTTAAAGTAATAAATTACACCCACCTAGGATCATAGGAGGCCGGAGGCACACTTGCCTCGAAGCGGGAAGAGTCTTGAAGCAAACTCTCTTGACTTTCTTCATATCTCCGGCTTTGATTTTCTTCCTGACTTGTCAAAAAACTATCCTTTTTGATTACTCTGGGTAGGTAAGTAGGTACTTGATTTCCTTCATCTTGTCAAAATATATCTTGCTGAAAAATAAAAAGTTCCATGAATAAATAGGTAGAGGTATGTATATACCGAGATGGATGAGAGACTGAACTTAAGTAAATGAAGAGAGATCAGACACTGAAATGTAACAAAAAAAACACATAAGGATTTGATAAAGGTATTTTTTTCAGCCGGAGATGAGATATCTCTTTTTGTTTGATTGAAACACTTATGGCAAAATTACCAATGGGATAACCAAAACTAGAATGTCCAGTGGTTGCAATGCTGGTCCTAGGTGACTTACAATCTAATATAGGAACCTACCTGTAAGGTCACAAGAAAAAAATTCTATACAGACATCTGTCTCCGGTCCGAGCAAGACAATTCTCTAACAGCCCATTGCTTTTTGTCATCTAGACAAGGCTAACTAAGAGGTTCGCCCAAGGCCTGCTTAATCAAAACATATTGCAGGACTCTATCGTCGGATTAAACTAATAAGGAGGCACTTATATTCGGTTGAGTAAGTGACATGCTGTGATATCTCTTTTTGTTTGATTGAAACGCTTATGCTGTCAGAATTAGCAATGGGGTATCTCAGCATGTTATTAATTGTATGTTCATACCACAACCAGAATGAAACGTTGGGCCATCGTTCATTGTATGTTAAAATGCACTTGTTCAAAATATTTCCTTTTGAATTCACGGACATTTGTCATCCACATCATATGAGGCACGCTTGCCTCGAAGCGGAAAGAGTATCGAAGCAAACTCTCTTCATGTCTCCGGCTTTGATTTTTTTCCTGTCGTGTCAAACTATCCTTTTTGATTAGTGTTCTTTAAGTATCAACTCTAGGTAGGTACGTAGGTTTGATTTATACTTGATTTTCTTCATCTTCTCAAAATATATCTTGCTGAAAAATAAAAAGTTCCATGAATAAATAAGTAGGTATGTATGTACCTAGCTAATGAGAGACTGAACTTAAGTAAATGAAGAGAGATGCTGCAGAAAAACAGCTTTCAGAGTTCATGAAACTAGATTAACTACCAGATCAAAATGCGTGACGCAACAGGCAGAAAGTTGCAATTCGTATATTTAAATACCTCTAGAAATGCGCCTAGAGGTATACAAAATACGATTTCATGCTTAAATGTGGCCGTGAGGACTGGTTTTGGACAAAAAAGTGCCTTGAAGATGTAGTTGGTCTGTTTTTTTGACTTGCAATATTTTCCACATTTTCTAACGAATTCTGATGAAATAAAGATGTGGGGTACTTACTTTGATGATATGAAAGTCTCCTGTGGCTCAATCCAATTCTCAAATCACCTTTTCTAGTCGATAGAAGACTTAGCGAAAGTTAGCTGTACCTACGGAGACGGCCGCCAAAACATGCTCTAAGTTAGACGAAAGAAACGTCAAAACGGCGATTAGTGATGTGAATTGAATGAGCGAAATCGCATTTTTGGCGTATTCGTTCATTCAATAGCTGGCGGAGAAATTAAAAAAAAAAACCCGCCAAACTGACAAGCAAACCCGCTAACTTAGACGAACTTATCGCGTGTGCACACTCTAGAATAGGTACCAATGGTAATTTTAAACGTTTCGGGCCTTGATTGAGTTCATATCTTGCAAGAATGCTCCAAGCAGTAATTCGAGATTACCTACATTAATCTGTAATTTAAAGTGGAATGTATCAAATATGACAAATATACAAGGTGTCAAAAGACGCCAACAGAACCTTAAGATATGCATACTAAACACCAAATATAACTTTTATATATTTTTGTTTTTTAGCTTATAATTTTGGGAAATATTTCATCACGTAAGTACTTAATGGAAGTGTAACACAGAGAAGTCATATTGCGCAAGCGTTGACATACCTAAACTTTATGTTACGAGTACTTAGGTGCCGATGCATGTTGGCGGGTTGCAATTTTAGCCTCGTTTTTTTATGCAGATATATGCAAAATTTTGATATGGTTCCTTGTAAAGAAATGTTAAGTACTTACTCGATACCTACTGAATACATTTCTGCAACGAAAAGATCCCGCTTTGTTTGCGGTCTTTTAACACCCTGTATATCAAAAATCCTAGAAACTAATTTGTCGCGTGATTTTCTTTGTCTTCTACTTATCACTTTCCACAGGCTCAGACAAAAACATCTCTTCTTGGCAAAGACTACCTAATACCCAAGTTGAAAAGACGCATTGACCTAGTTCTGACTTGTATGGTGTACTTGTATCCACATATAACACGTTTACACGTATGATACTCGTATAGCTAGGTGGTTCCCATAACATCTATAATTTCATCTCTACAATACGTGTAAAACCTGCAACGCTTTCTTCAATCGTAGAATTATAATAATTTTATTATTACCACCCTACGTCAAAGTGATGAATGAAACCTAACGGTTCTATTTGTTGCAACTAGTATAAGCCGTGTTATTAAAGAAAACATTTAGGATGAACTTCAAAACTAGCGCTGTCTCTCTTTGATTGTATTAATTAGAGCGAGAGGACGAGTGTTTTAAAGTTCATCCTAAATGTTTTCTTTAATGACACGGCTTATACATAGAACAGTGTACAAAGTTCAGTGTAGGCTGAAGAGATCAAGACCGCTGCTGGCTCAAACTGGACTAAGGCCGCTAGCTCACCGGGACCAAACTATACCTACTAATAATATGGCAACTATGTCATTTGGCGACGCCACCAATTTGTTATCTGCCATACATATAGTTGGAAACGGTAGCTGGCGACGTGGCCGTGGCGTCCCGGTGAGTTAGCGGCCTAAGTTAGTAGGTACAACAGATACAAACCTGTAGATATTTAAAAAAAACATATTAAAGGCATGTCATTAGTAGCAGAGGTTAGATATCTAAATTCTGAAGAAAGAGAAGATCCCAGAAAGAAAAAAATACGGTCTTTTGCTTTCTCACAAATTAAAATACAAGGTGTTACAAAAGTACCTAACTCTTTTCACAGGGTGTAACCTACTGGTCAACAAGATGTCAATCTGTAAAAAAAGTTGAAAAAAACAATTTTTATTTTATAACCTCAAAATAATTAAAAAATCATAACTTTTTTTGATTTTTTTATTAGCTCAAATTTTAAAATATATTTGTGCGTGTAGGTGCATTTACATAGCTTTGAGTTCTTAAAACATTGTGAAAGTCAAAGTTTTTTTTTTTTTATTACTTTTCTCCCGCCACATCGTATACATTTTATTAATTAAAAAAATAACGGAACGTCATAGAGCAAAAAAAAATTAGGTCGTGATCCCTATCACCGGGTGCTATTACCCTGTAAAAAGAGTTAGGTACTTTTGTAACACCTTGTTTACTTGCATAGAAATTTAATATCCAGTGATCAGAAGCGCAGACCGCATAGGAGAGAACCTAATATTGTGGCATGTAACTTTCAAGCGTGGTGTAGGAGTATTCCAGTATTTCGCTGTGAGAAATGTCGGGGAAGACTGAAAAGAACTCCTTATGAAATGTGAATGCGCGAAGTGAGCTATTTCATGCGAGTGTACTATTTAGAACTCTTTCAAAGAAGCCTTACGAGTTGCGAGAATTGCTTTTTGCGCTGAAGGGGAACCTATAAGAAATAAGGCTAAGGATGAAAGGGGACAAAGTCGCGAGGCCGGCTAGTTTAGTACAGTCAGCCACACGCTAGGATACCCCTTTTTGTTCGATTGGCGCTCCTATGCCACGCGCGGTAAGAGCTTCGTTTTAAACCAAATTATGACTGAAAAGCGTGAATAAATGTTGCTAACTCTGTGATAGGTACTTTCTAATGATAATTTTCTACCTGCCTACGAAGATTATATTATTAAATCTACAGGCGCTACTGATAAGAGTATACAAGAAGTAAGTAATAAAATGCTACTGAATTTTTCCAGCATTTTGTGCGTATTTGCTCAAGAACTTTGGCCCCAACACCTCCCAAAAAATGATTATGTAATTCCTACATTCCGGACTCTCATATAAATTATTTTACTGTTTCACTTCGCAAAGAGGTGTTAAATAAGAAATAAACCTAACGTCGAATAATTTATGACTGTTGGTATGTTACTTATTATTTCTTTCGGAACATTTTCATAAAAAAAGTTGGATATTTATTTTACTTTATTCGTATTATACTCTGAGAAGATGAAAATATCCAAAAACTTAGAAAAATATTGTCTTTGAAGTTGCTGACCAGGTATGTTACCTTAAGTACCTACATAAATATACATTAAAAAGCAAACTCAAAAAACTTTAGCTCAGGACGAAACAAAAAAACAGCTTGCGCATAAAAAAACTTTATTCCAAAAACTTTTCATGATTCGATGTTCCAAATGAAACCTTGAGACTGAGTGATAGGAGTTAATATCGCCGACCTTGACTGTAGTTAGACTTGTCTCCAGCTATCGAAGAAAGTGATCCATCTTCGAAGAGACCTTGGGAAGCCAGCCCATTTGCCTGAAAAATAAACGTTCCAAGTTCAAAACCGGCCAAGTGCGAGTCAGGGTCGCTCACTAAGAGTTCCGTACCTACTTACATTATGATCAACTTTTTTTAAATAAATTAAAAAAAAAACCTGCAATCTACTGGTAAAATAGACATATTTACTTACAGTTTTTTTTTTTCAGTTATTTCGGAGATTACAGCGGGAATCTATTTTAACATTTGAATTTGTATTTTTTTCTTTCTTCATGCGCTGGCCACAACAAAAAAATATTTGAATGTGAAACTTGACAATTTTGCTCATCTGATAGTCCAGTTTGCTGCGCATAGATATTGGATATCTGAAAATGCATTTGTATGCAGCGAACGTATGCATCAAACAGAAAGGACATACTTTCAAAGGGAATCTATCTATTTGCTCTCTACTATTCTGTGAGAAGTCCACACGAGCTGCTCTTTTGTTGAGCACGTATGTGTGGAGCGTAAGGGAATATTATATTCCTTGGTGTGGAGTGGACGAAAAATGTTGATTGCAAGTATAGAAAAAATCTGTCAAGACAAATTATGCGATCGGCCAAACGAAAGTATTGATCGATTTACATTGACTATTAATACACTAGCTTGAGCTTCACATTGACATTAGCCAAGGTCTCAAGTCAGTGATTTTGTTTTCTAAGATTACCTACCTGAGCTCAAGCTTGCTGAGCTGACGGACGACTATTAGTGTCACCCTAAGAAATCGAATGTTTGGCTTAGACAGGGTCTCTGTTATCACTTTTAGCTAGCTGTTATAACCATTATTATGTCTTGTCTTGGTACCTTAGTCCTCTTTAATAACTCTAGCTGAGCTTTCTCCACATTCTTATCCTGGCCACCCCAGACCTTCCACACAGACGCCTGTAACGCCCTCCCATAGCTAAACGTGAGCGTCCAAGGTTTCCTTCTGGACTCTAGGTTGATGGCGTTGAGGTTCAAAGTCGCGTCTGTCTCGGATTGGCCGCCGGAGAGAAATGCAATGCCTGGAAAACAGCAAAAGCTATTGGAGTTTCACAAGGTAATGTGTTAAGCCCTAGTGTGATTCTAATATATTCAAATTCCAGAAAAGTAATTGTGTTTATTTCTCAATCTTGTCAATCACTAATGCTAACTTTCACAGTATTAAAAAAACACAGTAAACTACAGGGTGCACTCTAAGTCGATAGCTAAACTTTAAGCTAAACTAATCAATACAAACAACTTTTACTAGGTAACGAAAAAAATGGAGTGAAAAAAATATCAGCTGTTCCATACAAAAGGTCGACTCAGTACTGCGCCAAATGTATGAAACAGCTGATATTTTTTTCGCTCCATTTTTGTCGCCACCTAGTACAAGTTGTTTGTATTGATCAGTAGACAGCCTACTTAAAGTTCCGCTATCGACTTAGAGTGCACCCTGTAGATGAAAAACACAAAGTGGACAATTGAACTGAATTTCCCAAACATTCACCTGGCACAGCTGCGGGAATCGTTCTCAAGAATGCTGTCACAGTAGCTTTAGCTATCTCGGAAGGCGCACTCTTCTTTGAAAATCCCTGACCTGGGGTCACCTAGAAAATACATTGCGTAAATAAAAAAAAAGTATGATAAATAAATAAATTTGTTCTTATGTTATTTCAGACACTTCCGTTCGTGATCATATTTTTTGTGGCGCATTGAAGGATAGACAATTATTTCGTACCATATTCGGTTTGAGAAGAGTTCCCTCCAGAAATACGTGGTGGTCGCTGAGCGCCTTGTAGACGGCAGCCAAGACTACTTCTGTCACCTTCTGTGATCTCACGATATCGTGATTACCTGAGGAAAAGCAAAAACTTAGTTGTATGTTATCAAATTGCACATCAGAACTAGTACTCTGTGAGAAAGAAAAGAACAAAAAAAGGAAGAAAAAAAAAGAAAAAAAAAGAAAGAAAAAGAAGAACGACTCTGAAGTATTGTAGTGTTACCACAAATGATATTACTTTCGAAGCTTTAGCTGTGTAAAAACAAAACATCAAATTAGGGGATGGTCTGTGACGTCCACGAAAATAAATCTGAAATGACCCTCTAAATGTCTAAAAAACCTAAGTACAGAGCCATCGAAGACCAGGCCGCCCAAAAACATCATGGCTTGCAGAATGGTTCAAGACGAGCCACACAGAGTTCTATCGAGCCGCAATGTCACGATCCAAAGTATAGGAGTTGGTACCATCAGACCGATTAGTCTAGGTAATTGTTTTAGCGCAGAATTCGGCAACGCTAACTGCGTTATCTATCATTAGCCGCCATTAGATTCTCTTGTGTGCAGGTGTTAGGGCACGCAGAGCGTGATGCGTGGTGTGGTGGATCATGGTTTGGTACGGCATATACAGCTCAGGGGTCTGTTCGGGTCTTGTCCCCTTTCTGCCTTTGCCCCCTTAGTGTGATTCTCATAATGCGCGCGGTTTGAGAATGGGATACGACCTTTTGGAACTGAGACGCGCGCGGTAAGCAAACTCTCGGCGATGCAACCTTGTCAAAGTAAAATTAAGTATGTTTTCGTTGACAAGGTTCCATCCCATTCTCATCCCGCGCGGATTATATTTGTAGAGATTTGCCCCCTTTTTTAAAAAAGCCTTCTCTTCATTCGAACTTTGCCCACTTTCTGAGTTTGCCCCCTATTTTGACTAATCGACCTTTCATTCTTGTTTCGTACAAAATTAGAGCTTTACTTTCAAAACTTCGTTGTTTGTTATTTGTACAGTCGAATATAATAGGGTATATGAACTGGGTAAGTACCGTCAATAGTGACATGACTTGAATTTTTTCTATGGAAGGATGGCAGTTTCGACTCAACCAAATAGTGATTGTTGCCATCCCAGCTGGCCATATTTTCCATGCTTCGGCCGACCTGGGTCCCCAGACGGCTTAGGCAATTTCAGGTTACCCATGGCAACCTAAGTAGAATATTCTTACCCTCCAACAGCACATCGGGCTCTACGATAGGTACCAGACCCTCGCTCTGGCAGATGGAAGCATACCGCGCCAGCACGTGAGCGGTGTCCTCAATAGCTTGCACTGAAGGGGTGTTTGCGCCGATCTTGAGTGGGCACCGCCACTTGGCGAAGCGGCAGCCCTGCTTCTTGTACTCCGCGCAGCGGACTGCTAAGTCGTCTAGGCCTGGAAATGGAGAAATTGCTATGTTAATGAAGGAAAAAAAGTTGTGCTGATGAAAAAGGACTAAAAAACGAAGGCCTTTTTTCATATTGATGTTAGATTATTTATACAGCGTCCAGTGGCCCCTCTACTCCCAGTAGATGAGTGAAGTGACCATTCGGTGCTGTCGTGGCTGTGACATGTTTTAGATCGAGTAGGCATGCACAGCACTGACTCCTGGCGCCCGAAGGGTACCGTCGTCTAAGCTTAAATTTTTGATCATTTTGCTTTTGAATAAAGTTTTATTTTTTTATACAGGGTGTTAAAAGACCGCCAACAAAGCGGGAAACCACGTATTGTCCTCATCATAATGAACATTTTTGCTCAAGGAACTATGCCTGGGAAATCAACGGCTTCCGAGATAATGAGGTGCAAAGTCCGACTTTACAAAACTTTTTTTTTGCAGAAATGTATTCAGTTTCTAGTTCTTAACATATCTTCTCAAGAAGCCATATCAAATATTTCTTACAAAAAACAACGTTCAAATTGGAACCCGCAATGTATTCTAAACATCAGCACTTCAAGCTTAAGTAACATAAACTTATACCTACGCTTGCGCAATATGACTTCTGTGCGTTACACGTCAATTGCGTGATAAAATATTTTTCAAAATTGTAACCTAATGAACCAAAATCATTTCCCAGCAATAATTTATCAAAAAAGTAGTTTGTTGTGGCTTTCGGGTCTGTTGGCGGTCTTTTAACACCCTGTATACTCAAATACGCATGTTTACAGGCTTTTAACTGAGATCAAATGATAGATATGGATAAATATGGACGGTCAAAGTAATAGCTCCTTACCCTGAGTAGTTACCTCTCCTTCAGACATGAACAGTGGCACCACATCTCTGTCAACTTTGATGCCGGGCATAATCCCATTCTTCTTTAGAACATCTACAAAGCGAATGCCATCATCTGTCTTCTGGTAAACTGTCTCGTCGAAGAGGATCACGGCTGAGATGTGCTCTGAGAGACCCTGAAAAAAAAAATTGGTTCTTTTAGTATCGGCCTGAAGGAAACCTGAGTGTCCCAGGCATAATATTTGAAACTCAGGTCTGTGAACAAAAAAGTATTTATTCACACACAATTCACACAATGCTTCGTCAAAACAAAGAGGGGGGTAAGTTAGACTAAAAACGCACAGGTTAAGGCGTGGCGGGAAATTCAAAATTTTCCCAGTTTTTTACAATTTGTAGCTAAACTGAGCTATTTTTGTTCAGCGATTTTTCGTTCCCGGCATTGACATAGTATTATTTTCAATATTGTAAACAATAGAACAACAATAATTCAGCCGATTATGTATTCTGGTCTACGACATGTTTTTTGGGCGGTGCCACTGCTTCTGCCGTTGCTATCGTCCACCCTTAAACATACACTTCTTATCTCTCTGTGATCTTTGTTGTGCGATATGATGAACGTTGTACGAAGAATGCCGATTTGATTGCACCCACTTGAAAATAGAAGGCTCCTTATTTGGTCGAGGAGAGCAATGAGCCATTTATTTTGGTCGAGAGCAATGACATTCCAATTTTGTATTAGAATGTCATTGGTCGAGAGAGAACGTTCGTAGAGATAATTGAATAGGTAATTGGCACTATCAAAAGATGTTCCTAAGTACGTTGACTCTGGTGCCTATAATTAGTACCTTTTGCTCGATGGCTTAATTGCCAAAGCTCTGATACGGTGAATAAAAGGTGGCTGGTTCAAGTCCAGATTCTAGCAAAAACTTTTGATTCTAAGGAATTAACTCTCTGTAACAGAGCTTCTCTGAAAGAAGACTATAGATGCTCCAACAAATAAGTAAGTACACACGACAGCAGGTAGACGCTTACACGCTAGCACTCTACTCGGTTACGTTACGGGCGACTTTACAACAAAAGTGTACACTCTGACGTGCTGTCGTGTGTACTACCAGTGAACAGAGCTCATGTGTTAGGTTTTCACCGAGTTCGGTCGTTAAATGTGAACGAACTTCCCACGTTCTCCTTTCAAAGTCACTCATGAATTTCTGAAGAGATTCTTCCCAACAATAAAATTTGATATGCGCCGTGTGTGGCTCGAAACTCTCGCGATTTCTCTTGGGGGATTAAACATAGAAAAATAACGTGTAGACA
This sequence comes from Zelleria hepariella, assembly GCA_949319315.1. Taxonomy (NCBI): domain Eukaryota; kingdom Metazoa; phylum Arthropoda; class Insecta; order Lepidoptera; family Yponomeutidae; genus Zelleria; species Zelleria hepariella. Next base: position 9,483,441 of record OX439396.1, on the reverse strand, counting down.
CGTCCTACTTACCTACTTTAAGCGACGGGACTCAAATTGCCTATCGATCGGACTAGGAATATTGGGATAGGTTATTCGTGCAACTCGGCTTTCATGCATTGCTATGATATGACTACCATTGCAAATTTGCAACTGATGAAAAGCCGCGTTTTAACGGTCTTAGTACCTCTATGACCAAGAGCTCCGTCAAGAGTTTCTGAGTGACGTGCGTGACATAGTAGCACTGTAATGAAAACAACCAATCAGAAGCCTTAGCTTACTATGGCCCGGTTTATGAATTAAGAATTTTACTAAGTAAATACGTAATAAATAAGTTATGTCACGTTCTTTTGTGAGAAATCCGCAGAGGCAGAACGACATTTAAGTGCTTGCTTAGCGAATTTCTTAAATCAGAAACCGGCAGTATGACAGCGATCATAGTGTACTCGAAAACTGAAAACGCGGATGATTTGATTTTAATTTCCTTTGATTTGCAACAAAAATAGAAAGGTAGAGACTATCCTGATGAGACGTAGGTACGGCTAGTGACACGCTAGGCTACCCCATGGTAACATAAGTGAATCTATCGCACAAATCGTCTCACAGACTGTAACTGAGGAAATTTTGAAAATAAAATTGTCGTTAGCGTTAGAGAGACGTGCGTGTCGGCATTTTGATGCAGCCCTTCTTCACGTTTTGGTAAATTTCAGTGTTATCTCAAGAGTGCAGCAGCAAGAAGGAAAGGAAAAGAAATACAATCTTGGTAATCATGATCAACCGCGATTCAGTCCGTTCGAATGTGTGAACATCGCCAGTCATTAAAAGTAAACCTTGATAATCGTCCCAAAGGCTCTTACTTTGAAGAAGGAGTTGTGATCCTGAAACTATCGTTCTACGTGTTAGTATTCTAAGAGATAAAATTTTAATGTCGCACATTACATTACAAGGGTTTACGCACACTTTGTCGCCGAGTCTTTGTCTACTATTTTGTATGCAAATGCTGAATAATATGCGCTTCGAGGCTCGGGGTCTTTTATTAGAAGCAAAGTTTCTTTAATATATCAGTACCTACTCAAGAGCTCAATTTATTATTCTGTGATATTCGGCTGCCGCAGAGGTCGTGAGTTCGTTCTGCATAAAATTTTTGTGATTGCTAAGGGATAAAGATAAAATATTATTTACACCAATACGAATATTTAAATGGAAAAAAAGTTAGGAACAATTGGCGGTCTTATTGCTAATAGATTTCTTCCAGGCAACCACTGATGTAAAAAATGCTATGGAATTGAGATATAGGTAGATCGTATCATACAATTATCATAACTGTTCCAGCATGCCTATCTAATACACATGCATTGCACAGAATGTTTTGTAGAGTCCCCGTAGCATGAAAAATAAGCCCCCAAAAAATCTATGAGTCAACGCGAGAAACTGAAATTTCGGCGTCGAAAAAAACGTTTCCCGAGAATGCATGCTAAGGTGGCTAGTTTTTTTACGAGATAACTTTTGATGTCACCCCTCTACATTTTCGTGTGTCAAATTGGAAACCGAACGTACGAGTATGTTGATGTTTTGGCGTTGTTTAGCATAGTCGGGACGGGACGGATTTCCATTCCGATCTATACCCTCGAGGACCCATACGACAACGTAGATACCCGGTTCAGAATTTTCTTTTCAACCCGGAGACGAAAGCTTGCCGTAGCGTTTCGATCCCTCAAAAATCAAGATTTCTGTGTTTAAACAGGTGCTGGCTCATTTTTAGTAGTCCATTTTTTTGCTAGCGATTTACCTGATTTTTTTAGAAGAAACTTATGTTCTACGAAAATTTAGAGTTTAGCGGCCAACAACTTTTTTTTGTAAGTTTAGTGTTTTTTTTTTTTGCTAACTGTAGGGGTTTAGTTTTAGTTTCGCCAATGGGATTTCATAGCTTTGTTATTAAGAATAATGTGAAAAAAAATCACTGCAACAAAAGAAAATATGCGACCTGAAAATGTATTCTAGAGTGACGATTTTCATAATTTTCAAAAAAAATCTTATAATGCTGAGCGAAGCAACCAGGTTTTTTTTTTCCAGTACCGTTATTTTTTGCCCTTTCACCCAATTCCTGCTTGGCGTTGACTTACGGGACACCCTGTATAAAAACACGTGTTGGGCAGGATAATTTTGTCCGTGGGTAAATACCTAAAACCCTAAGCGTAAGGTGACATAAAATTGGTTGCACAACACAAACTCATTGAATTTTGGCACTGAGTACAGTTCATCTTTTGCTGGGGAGTTACCCTTGACGCTATTGCGATCAAATTGAAAAAGTTTAAAAATTAATTTCTCTTTGAATTCGCATAGTAATGCTTTGATTTAAAATACTTTGTAATGTTTATTCAAAGGTAAGGCTGTTTTATTGAATAAAAACACAAAATGCGTCTTAATTTGTAAAATATAAAATTTTGTAAATTGTGCCATATTGCGGCCGTATTGGAAAAATGCGTCAAGGGTAGAGGCCAGCCGTTAGTGGTTACTTGCGCTTGTGAATGAGTCAAAGCACAAATTCAAAGCAGTTCATAGATGGGGCTTACAGGCGTGGCCATAAAAGAACCGGAAAGCGACTGTCAAATTTAATCTGTGCTAAATAGTACATTACTGCCGCGATCTGTAATGAGTGCGTTTCTGGCGCGCTTTTGATGGCCGACAGAGCGCAGCGTAGCGCAGCTCAAGGCCCTCACAGTGCGGTCAGCATTGCAGCCCTTGATGGACAAGCTGAAATGAAGGCCGAGACCGAAGGTCGAGGCCTTTATAGCGCGGCCAGCAAGGGCTGCAATGATGACCAAACTTGAGGGCCGAGAGCGTAGCTAAGCTAAGCTCGAGGCAATCATAGCGTGGCCAGAAGCGCACTCATTGCAGACCAAGGCTTGTATAGTGCTTTACTCAAACAATGCGAGTAATTAAAATATTAATTAGAATAGTAATTAACATAGTAATTTAATTAGCTTACCATTTGTCGTAGATTAAGTACTTTTTGTCGATTTTCCATTCCGCAAACTTTTTGTTGGTAAGCTTGCTTGTATTTTTCTTTTGACTTCGGTGGCAATAAATTTCCAATTACTAATTTCGCTTGATTTTGAATGTCCGGCGGTGTTAAACACATTAAATCCGAGGATTCGTCGCTTTGAGAGTTCACTTTTTCAACAAAAACACAGAAAAAAATCACTTCGAACAACGCGCGAAAAGTCGAAAACAATATGGCCGCGCTTTTTTTTTCTGTGCAATGTGTCGACTGCCAGTACCCATACAGCCTAATTCTAAATAAATACTTTTTGCACCTGATGTTTGAGTTCTATTTATGAAACAAAACTCGACATTAATGTTTTTCTGGCCGCAAAACACAAGACATTAATGAAATTCCATACAACTTTTCTGGCGCCTAATCCAAGTAGCCCGCAAGTCCGACTTTGCTCAAAGAAGGTTGTCGAATTAATGTCCACATTACGAGCTTTTTTGAGTAAAAACATTTACAATCGTGTCCCGGTTCTTGTATAGGCAAGCCTATATGAAGTGTTTTGAATAAGCCGTTTCTAACTCAAATTCACAAAGCATTTCATAAATAGCGCCTATAGGCGTGACCATAGAAGAACCGGAATACGGCTCTCGCTTAGCACAGATTAATCCGGTTCTTCTATGGCCACGCCTGTAGGCGCCATCTATGAATTGCTTTGTGAATTTATGCTGAAAACGGCTCATTTTGTGCTTTGAAAACTGGCCATTGCAAGAACGGTTCCGAACGAAAAATACCTGCGTGTAGCATTCTATCTCGACATCAATCCAATTTGGTTATGAATGGGCTACATTTATCGGTGGGGTAGACATTATACGAATGGAGCCTGCTAGCGCCTGAAGCATGCAATCGCTCGCAGAAATTCAATATAAAAGGATTCTTTGGCAAAGAATTCGTGCATAACTCCAGATACCTATTTCTTCTGTAACAGAGGGTGTTTTTTTACAAAAGTGTCACTTGCGAGAATATTTTCATGAACATTTTTATCTTTTAAGGGCCGAAAAAAAGTACTACATAGGTATCATAAATAGAGACATGAGACTTCATCCATCATTACCTTAGGTACCTACCTATCCAGGCATACGTAAGCTAGAAGATATCTCCAAAAAAAATAGAGTCGCATTCTTAGGGGTGTTACAAGTTTGAACGCTATGAGGGTGTGTGTGTGTGTGTGTGTGTGTGTGTGTGTGGGTGTGTGTGTGTGTGTGTGTCTGTCTGTGGCACCGTGACGTATGTCTTAAACGGGTGAACCATACTGTTCTTAGATATGTTTTATCAAAATCGATTCAGCCGTTTATGAGCTGACAATGCTAATTTGAAGCTTAAATGTCGGGGGCATTTTTTTATTTCATTTAGTATGGAACGATAAAGAATGGTCCATGTTAAATGTTTCGATGGTCCGAACCTAAAAACCTAAGCGCCATTTACACTACAACACCGAAGAGTGCAGCCCTTTCTCTACATTCCTACTCAGAATGCCAAGGATATTTTCCATATTTCGTCTCTCTCCACTTTATTTCAATAAAAAACACGAAGGAAGCCTTAGGAACGCCGATATCTTGGAAAATATTATAATGTAGGAGAGCTTGGAATACGAGAACGCCCCGTAAATTACAGAACGCTCCTAAATAACAGTTTAAACTCATCCCGCCCAGTTGGAGTTTAAACATCGTTTAGTAGTGTCGATGATAAAACAGTGTATGTTTTGATTTGAATGTCCCTACTAGTGATGTACGCTTGGAAACATTGCCACTCCCGGCAATGTTTCCACTGGAAACATTGCCGGAAAGTTTCCGAAACTTTCCCAATGTTCCCATAAATTCCCAGTAGTTTTTTTGTTTATAATTCATGCTTATTCTTGAAATATCGCGTTCGTTAGTCACGTGACAATGCATAAGCGTCTTTCCTTACAGTGTTGCCATATAGAAACTGCATAAAATCGGTATTTTCTTTAAAAATTCCATGAAATCCCTACTTATTGCCAATAAAAGTGAATTATTCATATGATTTACATATATTAGTGAAGTCAATCATGCTGATTCTTGAAATATCGCGTTCGTTAATCACGTGACAATTCATAAGCGTCTTTCCTTACAGTGTTGCCATATAGAAACTGCATAAAATCGGTATTTTCTTTAAAAATTCCATGAAATCCCTACTTATTGCCAATAAAAGTGAATTATTCATATGATTTACATATATTAGTGAAGTCAATCTTCAATGTTATTGTGTTTTTTTGTCTTCAACCATTGGCTACCGATGTTATGCTCCTTGACAATGGTCAACAGTGGGCTGAATTGATTGACTGATCGCGGGTTTCTATGATATTCCAAATTAATAATACTAGTAGTTCGCCCCGAACTGTAAATTCGGGATGTATAGGTACATTTCCCCAGGTAAGCCATGAAACTTGGTAGATGAATGAATTAGACGACGGGGTACTCTAAGAAAAAGGCTCGACGAGATCTACCCGATAAAAGTATCAAAACTTTAACTGTCCATATCTCCTAAACGGCTAATGCTAGACCCATGTTCATGGTACTCTAAGAAAAGGGCTCGACGAGATCTAACCTATAAAAGTATCAAAACTTTAAGTGCCCATATCTCCTAAACGGCTAATGCTAGACCCATGTTCATGGTACTCTAAGAAAAGGGCTTGACGAGATCTACCCAATAAAAGTGTCAAAACTTTAACTGCCATATCTCCTAAACGGCTAATGCTAGACCCATGTTCATGGTACTCTAAAAAAAGGGCTCGACGAGATCTACCCGATAAAAGTATCAAAACTTTAACTGCCCATAGAGTACCATGAACATGGGTCTAGCATTAGCTGTTTAGGAGATATGGGCACTTAAAGTTTTGATACTTTTATCGGGTAGATCTCGTCGAGCCCTTTTCTTAGAGTACCATGAACATGGGTCTAGCATTAGCCGTTTAGGAGATATGGGCAGTTAAAGTTTTGATACTTTTATCGAGTAGATCTCGTCGAGCCCTTTTCTTAGAGTACCATGAACATGGGTCTAGCATTAGCCGTTTAGGAGATATGGACAGTTACAGTTTTGATACTTTTATCGGGTAGATCTCGTCGAGCCCTTTTCTTAGAGTACCATGAACATGGGTCTAGCATTAGCCGTTTAGGAGATATGGACAGTTAAAGTTTTGATACTTTTATCGGGTAGATCTCGTCAAGCCCTTTTCTTAGAGTACCATGAACATGGGTCTAGCATTAGCCGTTTAGGAGATATGGGCAGTTAAAGTTTTGATACTGTTATCGGGTAGATCTCGTCGAGCCCTTTTCTTAGAGTACCATGAACATGGGTCTAGCATTAGCCGTTTAGGAGATATGGACAGTTACAGTTTTGATACTTTTATCGGGTAGATCTCGTCGAGCCCTTTTCTTAGAGTACCATGAACATGGGTCTAGCATTAGCTGTTTAAGAGATATGAGCAATTAAAGTTTTGATACTTTTATCGGGTAGATCTCATTGAGCGAGCATCATGATCACTGTCACTGATTTGGTTAGCCTAATAAAGGAATCTCTAAGATTAATGAATAAGCTCTACTAAACTGTTAGTGAGAAGAGTTTAAACCATGTTTAAACTCCGACTGTGCGGGAAGAGTTTAAACTGTGTTATCAATGAGCGTTCTGTAATACCACCGTGAAACCCTCATTTCTTATAAACGACATAAAATGGCTGAACACACATGCCACCTGTATAATTTTCGATTTATGAGGAAAAATAAAAAATAAAACATTTTTTTTTCTTCTAAGTTCATGTTATGCATGTATGCTACGGAACCAACGCTGCGCGAATCCGACTCGACCTTGGCAGGTTATGGTAGTGTGTGGTTGGTTAGGACTTTAAGTTTTAGCTGTTTAAATCCAGAATTTCGTACTTTATGACATATCTTAAGGCGCTGTACATAGTGAATAGCCCGCGCGCCAAGAAAAATGCACAAAATCGAGTCCTGTATCAAAGACACAAAAAAAATCGAAAATTTTCACATATCAAACCCTAGAATTAGGTGAGACCTATCTAAAACAGCCAGTTTCGTGTTGACATTCATAAACGTTTTGAAGATATTTTTGATGAAAAAAAATAGGCGGCGCACATTTTTTCAAACAAAATATCTTGCAATCTGTTATGGGTATCAACACAAAACTGGTTGTTTTAGATAGCTCTCACCTAATTCTAGGGTTTGATATGTGAACATTTTCGATTTTTTTTGTGTATTTGATACAGGAATCGTTTTTATGCATTTTTTTTGCGCGCGGGCTAATTCACTATGCCCAGCGCCTTAAAGGGAAACTGTAACCTTTTTAGTTGTTAAAACGTTGCGGGCGACTGTTCCATTATCTTTATCATAAAATTCATCACAGCACTATACAAAATCATCGATATTTGCATAAATAATGGTAAAGTTTACCAACAAATATCCCGAGAAAGATTGCTTGGAAACTTTGCCGGAAATAAACTGGAAACATTGCCAGGAACATTGCCGGGAACATTCCCAATGGGAAACATTGCCGGAAATAAACTGGAAACATTGCCGGAAACATTCCCAATGGGCTGGCAGTTTTCAAAGTTATGGGGTTTTTATTGATAATTCATTACCTGGTGTATAGAGAATCCAAAATCATGTACAATTCAGCAAACAAATATTGGAATATCTCAAGATTTGAGCAAAGTTCCCAGTAAATTCCCAGTTGGGGAACATTGCCGTCAATGTTGCCGGGAATGTTTCCAGCGATTGGCAATGTTCCCGGGAACGGTACATCAATAGTCCCTACCCTGTCGTTGTACTACGCGACCAAGCCAACTAGGCACCTGGCCCCTAGGCGGCTGCCTACAAACCAGGGCCCTTAGCCTGTAACGCAATGGTGCCAAAATGGGTTCCCGGTTGACGGTTTCAATTACGATTTATTAATGCTGTCGGTCCTGTGTCGGACCTTTTAATGTTTTTCTAGTACAGCAAATAATATTATGAGTCTAATCTAGAGGATTAGTGCGCTGGTTGTAGGAGAACAACGAAAAAATCCCGGTTTTGTCCTTCTACCTGGGACGCCATTGATACGCCATTGTGTTACAGGCTAAGGCCCCAGGTGCCTAGTTGACTTGATCGGTTAGTATGGACATTCAAATCAAAATATGCACTGTTTTTTTGACTGTGCTACTAAACCATGTTTAAATCTAAGGAGCTTTCTGTAATACCCTTGTGTCTGAAAACCAGCTGCTCTATTTGATGCAATCCACCGGGTCTAACTTCCCGTTATCGACCGTCTAACAATTTTGGTTTCTCTAAAAACACAAGACCTAGGTATTTTAGTAAAAATAATATTTAGTTCTACCTTTGTAGTGAAAAGAAGTTGCCGGTACCGCCTTCGGTTTTCAGCTGTGTTTTCTAAACCAACTGCAGCAAGCAAGCTTCCAATGGCCTCTGAAAAGTTAATTAATACCACACAAAAAAAAAGAAAATTAATTATGTAGGAAGGTGATTGAAATGGTCATTGAATCTGAAGCATTGTTTTAAATTCTGAAAAAAAAACTACCTTTGTATTCTTACTGATATTTCGTGTGCAATATAATACTCAGTTATGCTTATCTATCTCTCCATCTATCTAGAACACACGACAGAATACCAGCGTTACGAGAAGTTCCACCTTCTTTGTAACACATGCTGAGCCGGGTCCATTTCACAAACGCAGTACATTGGCATTATTTTGCTTTTGTTTACGTAGTGACCAACATGCTTACTTGTGTATTTTTAGTTCTTAGTATCATTGTACTGTGTTTTATCTTGTGAATAAATATCTTACTTACTTACTTACTTACTATATCTGAGTGTAGGTACACTTTTAGTTGTAAAGTCATAGTAAGTGGTAAGCAGAAAGCACTTCTCACATACCATTAGCCTCGTCCACAGCCAGGATCCCCTTGCCGCTAGCCACGATGGCCTCAGCGGTCCTCTTCAGCTCATCCTGAAGCTGTAGGTCGGGATACGAGAAGTATGTCGTCATCGTTGGCCTGAAAGGATCGATGGGTGGTATGAGCACAATGGCGTATCGATGGCGTCCTAGTAGAAGGACAAAACCGGAGTTTCCTCGTTTTTCTCCTACAACCAGCTAACTAATCCTCTAGAATTCGAATCAGAATATTCTTTGCTGTAGGTACTACGAAATCATTAATATATCGTCATTGAAGCCGTCTACTGGGAGGCCATTTTGGCACCATTGCGTTACACACGCAGGCCCCTGGGGCCTTAGCCTGTAACACAATGGCGTATCAATGGCGTCCCAGGTAGAAGGACAAAAACGGGATTTTTTCGTTGTTCTCTACAACCAGCGAACTAATCCTCTAGAATTAGACTCATAATATTCTTTGCTGTACTACAAAAAGAAAGTGTCGTGGCTGAAATGTCCCAATTTTCACAGTTTTAGTAATTTTTTTACCTAAACTGAGATATTTTTGCTTAGCGATTTTTGTTTCACGACAGTAAAATAGTATTTTGTTTATTATTCTAAACAACAGAACAACAAATTAGCTGCTGCAAAAGCAGTGCCAAGTCTCGAGAGAAATCTATGTAGAGTCAAGTCTGGTAGCTGTTATTTTGTTTGTTTTAGGGTTCCGTACCCGAAGGATGCACAAACGGAATCTCTGCGTTCGCTGTCTTTCTGTCTGTCCTACATTACAGGAATGCTGTACCTCTGTAGCTGGTTGAAAATTTCACAGAATTATGTTATAATGGGGGACACCACAACAAAAAACAAATAAAAAAACGGCCAAATAGGTCGACTCTAGCACCGGGGATCCTGATAGTAAAATAAATCACCTCACAAACCGAAACTAAAACCTCTCAAAGCCGCTAAATCACGCCGTTTACAATAATATTATTTACTCACCCGACAAGGCGTCGTCTGCTCTCAATAGAAGACACTGAGATACGCGCTCGTTACGTAAAGCTCCAGTTAAATAACAAAAAACAGCATGCAAGCGATACTGTTGATAGTCGTTTACAGGGGGATCCACGATGTCCTTTGTTCCCTATGGATCCAGTGGCTAGATTCAGAATGGGTCCAACGAGATTTTACTTTCTCTTTAAATCCAGATTTTAAAAAAAATGGATCTAAAGAGAAAGTAAGTAAAGTTTGATGATGATGATTATATCCCTTGTGAGAGACATAGGGCTCGTAGAATTTGAAGAGATCTTCATTTTTCGCAGTCTTGCGCGGCAACCTCTAGCTCCTTCCACTTTCATAACTGAAGGTAAACGTAGGTACATACTAAACTTACTAGTACTTAAAATTTTGTATCTTTGAAATGGCCTATACAAAATCACCCCTAACGTTGGTAGGTACGTAGTAGGTCCTTAAAGGTATGTAGGAGGTAGGACTTCTCAAACTTTCTTACAGTCAACTTTAACTATGATTGATGATAGTTACCTATACATATATGTATATCAAAGGTAGTTAGATGCCTAGGTACTTACTTAAACACCTAAGATATTTATTTGTTTTGGTTGTGTGTTCTTTTTGTACCTTTTGGTACCTTTTCGCTCAGTGTGCGAAGCTTAAGGCTGGGTTAGACCGTATCCATGGGTTTATAACTTTACTATAATATGTATCTACCTATCTTACTCTTTTGTTTGACGTAGAGCGGGATAGGCAGAGTTATAAACCCATTGGTAACTACGCTCTACCCAGCCTTATGCTACCCTTGCAGATCATCCTGTAGGTATCTCCCACATGATTAGGTACCTACATATTCTCGTAATGATAACCTCCTATCTCGAAAATAACATAATATTAGCAACTAATTAAAATATCTGAATTAAATAAAAAATAAAATAAAATATATTTATTTCAGGTTTCATGGACCCATATAGACATTACATTTTAAAAATAAATAATAAATTACATTAAAAACACATACAATCAGGTTAAAAACACAAACACACGCACGCAAATACGTACTGTCGGTCACAGTCCAGGATACCCCATGGAAGCTCTTAAAAGTAAAAAAGAATTAAAAGTTTCTGTTTGATTATTATTTATCACCTAAATTCACGAAGGTACTCTAGGCTAGGTACCTAGGTCTAGGTACCTAAATAAGTATAAGTAGGTAGGAACCTACAGGGTGTTAAAAGACCGCCAACAAAGCGGGAAACCACGTATTGTCCTCATCATACTGAACATTTTTGCCCAAGGAACTATGCCTGGGAAATCAACGGTTTCCGAGATAATGAGGTCCAAAGTCGGACTTTTCAAAACTTTTTTTTTGCAGAAATGTATTCAATATCTAAGTCATAATCATAACATATCGTCTCAAAGAGCCATTTCAAAATTATGAATATTTCTTACAAACCCGCAATGTATTCCAAACATCAACCCGCAATGTATTCCAAACATCAGCACTTCAAGCTTAAGTAACATAAACTTATACCTACGCTTGCGCAATATGACTTCTGTGCGTTACAAGTCCATTGCGTGATAAAATATTTTTCAAAATTATAATTGAGTGTGTCGCCAACCAAACCTACTGACCTAACCTTTGTTTTAAATTATTTTCGACTGTCTGTCACACTTTCAGGAATACCCTGTATGTTTAACACCCTGTATGTCGGTTTTTAGAACACGTATATAGAAGTAATAGGCTTGGTTCCGGGATTATTAAGGGGTTCGAAAATTTCGTTATTTTTGCGCTAAACCTCTTAGTTTACGAGATATGGTAACATTCATACCTAATCATTCGTCAATATCAGCTCGGACTAGGCCATACTAGTTTATCCTGAAGCTTACATATTCTTGCTAGGCCAGACTAGATTGGCCTAGGCTAAACTGGTTTCTCCTTAAGAGCTTCGGCTAGACTAGTTTGGCCTAGGACATACCGGTTTATCCATACGACGTTCGGATAAACTAGTTTGGCCTAGGCGAAACTAGTTTATCCTTAAATCGGGTTTGGCCGGTAACATATACACACATACATACATACATACGCTGCTAAAATCATAACCCTCCTTTTTGCTTCGCGTAGTCGGGTAAAAAGGCAAACATCTCGCAGAAATCTCGTGCCTTATTTCGAGGATGTCTTCGTGAGAAAACTTATGTGACATTTGCAGCAAAATTAGATTTTTCCTTCGAGATAAGTCGAATGCGAGATTTCCGAGAATCAACCCCCAGCAGCACTCTCTATACAGAACACACCGCACAATACTTATAATAATGATATGAAGTCCAGTCAGCCATTGCCATCATGCTAGACGAGCGAAGCCGCGGCACCAAGTAGGTATTCTATCTCAGCGTAAAGTGACCTTTGATCGTTTTTTTTTTCAATGTTAACCAAATAGGTTAAAAATTGTCCAACTAGAAATCCCCAAAATAGTAAAAAGATAGGACTGGTTGGCTGAACAAAAAATATCATTATCAAAATACCACCACTAACCATTAAAAAAATAAAACATAGGGATGTCCACCGTGCGTGACCGTGACCTTTTTCAAAAATCGATTACCGATTACTCATTCACAACCAGAAAATATTATTATTTCGCAGTAGCGTCATCTATCTTTTTACTAAGAAACTTCAAGCGAAAGAATCAACCTACAGACGGCTATTATGAAACACAACTCAGTTAACAAACCTTATTATGAATAGGTGGCGCTCTTGTAGCTGATAAAATAGCTCACAGATTCACCAACTTTTTGGTTCAGTTGGAGAGGGCGCCACTGCCGTTTTATTAAGACCAACCTAATAAGACTACCTCTTTAGTTCCTCTATTTCTGACTGAACTTATAAATTGGTAGCTCTGTACTTGCTCGACGTCACGCCAGCAAAAACCTTCAAATGACCTTTATTCGTCTCTCCGCTTAGTTTGACAGTATTTGTAGTGAGAAGCAGTACCGGAGTGTCACTTATTTACTAAATCATTCCTTTTTTACACAAGTAAGTAATTTATCCACAATTTATTACCTTTTTTTGATAAAATAGCCCCATGTCTTACCATCGATTTGTTAAAATACATATTTTCAAAGCTTGCAGAGGTTAGGAGTTCAAATTCAATTACTTGATTTAATACTTTACAGACATTAATTTTACAACTATAATTACATTTAATATTGGAACATTTCATTTTAAAAAAAAAAAACAGTATCCGACGTAGGAAATAAACTCCGTTTGTTTTGCAATATTGAAATGTTGCATCATAGAGGAAATTCTTGCTATCTTTACATTTTGAGAAAAAAAAAAACTGGGTGCTTGCAAACCCGCTCATTTGTATAATATCGATGGATTATTTTATTTTAAGAAAATTCTTGTTAAGTTTTGTGTGACTTACAACTTATTGAACGATACAAAGGATTTCATTTTGTAATTTTTGAATGTATCTAAAACACTCTAAGAATACCTATTTACTTCAAGAAGGCAATAACAAACATAATAAAAATAAAGTGTAGGAATGATTTATAAAAACTGACAATCAGCTGTTGTACGTATTTTCACCGCAATTTATAAATAGAGCAACTAGAGGACATCTCACAGATGCGTAAATCAATGACCTTTGAAGGTCACTTTCAGGGAAAATATTAGAGGGTAAACCTGCTGCTATAGTATTTCCTATTTTTTTACTATTTTATCTAGTCCAATCCAATACCAAGCAATCGTTTGCAATGTAACAATGGTTTTAGACTTTTAGAGGATGTTTTTGAAATGCCAATGATAATAGGTAATTATTTCTACGCTACGGACAAATCGATTATCGATATTTTTTTGAAAAAGAAAAAATAGGACATCTCTAAATGTCAAAACTGACATATTCGCCCCTTTGCCTTTGTCTTCGATTTTTGAAAAATAAACAAAATAAAATTGTGAATTGGCGTTCGCTGAGGCTCCGTCAATTTGATATTCGGTGAGTTTTCTCCCAACATTTTATTATAATCATGTCGAGTACAGTTTAAATTTTAAAGTGACCGTACAAAATAATTCACTATGCCGCCCAAAAAGAAGGGAAAAGGAAAAAAGGGAAAGAAGTCTGATACAGGATGGATGCCCGGCTTTGGCACCAAAGGTATTATAACTTTGCGTTTCTTATCAGAATCTTGACAGCTTCAGACTTTCCAATAGGGTGCATTCAATTGACAGTGTTACAAATAACTGGTACCTACAATCTTTGTGAATTATAGCATTTTGCCTGTGAGTTATGGCTTTGAATGTGGCAATGCTCAGTCTCCAAAGGCTTAACTTGATGTTGTGCAGGCTATATTGAGAAAAAAACTTGACACACCAACCCTTCTTACTGGTGAAGGTGGACAAGATCCGAAAATAGGTACATATTGGACATTTGGAGGTTTCCCTTTACCTGCACAAAACTTACAAACAAACAAGTATACCTTGATGATAAATAGGTACCTCCATTATTGTGTCAATCTAGGTATTTTCCTTACGTTGTAATTAGTAGTCTTGCTGTTAGCCATATTACCATATACAATTTCTTACTTACCCACCATACTTTTGAATAGAACCAGTGTAGGAGGCACGTAGGCTTTTTCATTACTGCGGAGTTGAATATTATTCTATAATGTGGGACAACGGTCCGGTTTCTGAATTGAGAATTTACTACTACTTTCTTTTGTGAGAAATCATTCTGTTACTTTCTTTTGTGAGAAAAAGTACTTGCTTAGCGAATTTCTCAATTCAGAAATCAGCAGTAAATCAAGTAAAACTTCAGTCTGCTTGCGTAAGAAACAGATCTGTCTCGTCTGCTAACATAGGATGGTATTGGTGACTTTGCGATTGGACAGTCTGTATTTTATTCAAGTGCATGTTACTAAACTTTATTCTTTGCATTTGTAGACCAACTTTATTTTCTGTCCATGAAGATGGATGCAAAAAATATTCCTTCTTGCTTGTTTCATAAATTTTATTTAAAAGTCGTCCCGTTGACCTTGGCGGACCCAATTTAGGAGTTAATTGGTTTGTTTATTCCGAAACAAAGGGGCACTTTCAATAAAAGACTTATCATTGACATGTTTAATGTTGTGTTGACTCAAGAAAGCAACAGAGCAACAACAAATGTAGTTTATTTTATAAATACTTTTATCAAATGTATGTTAGCGGCCTGAGTATTCATCTAATGATCCATATTATTGGTAGATTAAAATGTGATTAAGATAATCAATGTCTCAATAAATATTTGACATTGATAGTATTATTATCAGAAAGGAGGTAGATATTTTATTATGTTGGCAGATTTTTTTATTTGAGGATGTTGATGGTCATCAGCCCACTTCTGCCCACTGTTGGGTAAGTATAGGCAAGTCAGTGCTGGCTGATAGTTTTTTTTTTTTTTTTCGTTCTTCTATTTGCAATCAGTCCGTATACTTTGAGCAGATGTGCGGGCATCTTAGGATGAGCAGAGTCTGATCCTCCATTGAGGAACTCTCTTCAGTTTCAGTAGTTTATCAACTACTGAAGTCCATAGTGTCACAACCTTTCAGACGTCTTATGTAGTCAGTAGGTACAGGTGACACAAAAAAAAAAACAAACAAACCATAGTGATTGCTTAAACATTCATGTTAACAGCTTAGCATCAGATCTAAACAAACCACTGCAAAGTCGCAGGCTCAAACGCCGATACATATGGGATTCATTACAAACATAATCCACAAATAAAGAAGAGGAGGAGTCTTTAATGGAAGACCGCGCCTCATACGCTACAACTACTGAAGAACACATCTGCTAATGGCTCGAGAAAGCCGATCGCATGATAAAAACTCCTCTGAAAGCAATAGTCCGGTTGACACACCGTTATTACACTTATGGTTGCAATAAAGTATTGAGTACTGACCGAACTTTTAGGTAGCAAAAGTTCGGCTGATAAAAATCAACAAACTTTTGAAACTCTGAAGTTGCAGTAGTTCGCATTGAAATTAAGTTATTTTAATCAAAACAAAAGCTACTTTAACCAAAACAAAAGTTATTTTAATTAATACAAAAGTTAATTTAAAAACAAAAGTTTATAAAAAAAACACAAACAAAACCAATTTTCTAACCTATCCCCTCTGTTGCAGCCACAATGGGCACCTACTTCCAGTACCCGACCCCCGAGCTGCAGGAGGAGCTCAGGAAGATTGCGCAAGCGATCGTTGCCCCGGGCAAGGGCATCCTCGCTGCCGATGAGTCCACCGGTACGTTGATGATGATGATATCCTTTTTGACCTTATCAGGGGTACAGGTCTTGAAGAAGGGAGGAGCTCAGTAAGATTGCCCCGGGCAAGGGTATCCTAGCTGCCGGTGTTTCCACCGGTACGTTGATGATGATTTCCTTTTATCCCTTATCAGGGATATAGGTCTCGAAGAAGGGAGGAGCTTAGTAGGATGATCGTTGCCCCGGGCAAGGGCATCCTCGCTGCCGATGACTCCACGGGTACGTTGAATATGATTATGATATCCTTTTATCCCTTATCGGGGATACAGGTCTCGAAGAAGGGAGTGGCTCAGTAATATTGCTGCCGAAAAGGCCACCGGTAGGTTGAACAGAAAATATCTTTTGTTTCTCCATTTAATCATAATCACAATGTTTATTGCTCCATGTGCTAGTAGTGGCGGATCCAGGATTTTGATTTGGGAGGGGCTTGAACCCAGTGATGGTAGATTTTATCAAGATAAAGTAAACACAAAAAAGCATACAAATTTTGATATGTTTTTGGCACTCTGCGTGCCCACCTCAGCGGCGGCGGCGTTCTGAGATCACGTTCTGGGACCCCAATATTTTTCATGGAGGGACGCTTTTGGGGGGGGGGGGGGGGGGCTTGAGCCCCTTAGCCTCCCCTTTAAATCCGCTAAATTTAACATTCATGCATTCAAGTGCAGTGGTCCAGGGCCTTCTTAAGATGTTGTCTTGTCTCCAGGCACCATGGGCAAGCGCCTTCAGGACATTGGCGTTGAGAACAACGAGGACAACAGGCGCAAGTACCGCCAGCTTCTCTTCAGCTCTGACAACGTAAGTGGCTATACCCTCTTTTCATCACATCACCTCTAATAATACACTCGGCAATAGACCTCTTGAAATCCTTGAAATTAAACGAATTGAGCCTGAGTCTGTAACGTATGGTGCCAATAAGGGCCTCAAAATTGTATTATTTTCATTATTGTAAACAACAAAACAACATTAATTCAGCCGATTACTATGTGTTGTGGTCGTAAACTGTGGCAGTGGCACAGTTATTGTCGACCAGAACACATAATCGGCTGAATTATTGTTGTTCTGTTGTACAATAATGAAAAGAATACTATGTTATTGCCGTGAACGAAAAATCGTGGAAGAAAAATAGCTCAGTTTAGCATCAAAATTTAACAAACTGAATATATTGAATTTTCCGCGACGCTGCTATCGTCCGACCTTAACCCAACCGTTCTTTCTCCAGGCTATCTCCGAGAACATTTCTGGCGTGATCCTGTTCCACGAGACCCTGTACCAGAAGGCTGACGACGGCACCCCGCTGGTCGGTCTGCTCGAGAAGCGCGGCATAATCCCCGGCATCAAGGTCGACAAGGGTGTTGTGCCGTTGTTCGGATCTGAGGACGAGTGCACCACCCAGGGTAAGATTTAGACCTATAGGTACAGTTCCCGGCGTATAACCTGAAAAAAGACGATTTTTGGGTCTCTTTGGCGGGGACAAGAGACAAGAGAAGAGGCGCGACGGAATTGCTATTGCTTCGGACGGCTCCGATTGGTTATATTTGTTTGACATGCGCCAATTAGACCTATAGGTACAGTTCCCGGCGTATATCCTGAAAAATGACCTTGACTGCGCAGTAGACAATTTTTAGGTCTCTTTGGCGGGGGTCAAGAGGCGCGACGGAATCGCTATTGCTTCGGACGGCACCGATTGGTTATATTTTGTTTAATATGCGCCAACTCATCCCTACTACGCAGACTTTCGCTCAAGCTATGCTCTGGGAACTGTACCTAGCAACCGCAACCACCGCCCGAAACGAGGCGCGACGCGAAAACTCTTGCACGTAGGCATTCACCCGCCTGCGCCACGCGGCTGTTTTTCGTGGTTACTGTAATAGTGACAGCGCTGCGCGTTCGACCGAATTTAACTACAGGGTGCACTCTAAGTCGATAGCGGAACTTTAAGTAGGCTTTCTACTGATCAATACTACAAACAACTTGTACTAGGTGGCGAAAAAAATGGAGCGAAAAAAATATCAGCTGTTTCATACATTTGGCGCAGTACTGAGTCGACCTTTTGTATTGAACAGCTGATATTTTTTTCGCTCCATTTTTGTCGCCACCATCAAGTTGTTTGTTGTGATCAGTAGACTGCCTACTTAAAGTTCCGCTATTGACTTAGAGTGCACCCTGTATTAGACACTGTCTTTAATTGTAAATTATTTGCCTCTACAATCTACACCGAGGATAGGTTTTTTGCCACCCCTATTCATACACCTTAGCTTGAAAATTGTGGGATTAGTTTTACGGTCCTTCACGTCGATGGACTTTGACCATCGATATCGGTGTCAGATAATGATATCGGTGGCAAACGAGCCCACAAATAGTCTTATTATTGCCGATAGACAAGTCCTACGTCATACCATGCCGCTCTCCTTGCCGTTTTTTAATTTATATGTTGAATTGTATATAAAATTAATCATTTATTGGCCTAAGATCAAAATTGTAATTTAACCTAAATAATGGACTTGTGCTGTTGATTCTTTTTAATAAATAAAAAAAAAAAAAAAAAAAAAAAACTATGACAGGTCATACTTTTACCGTACGGGTGCAAATTCTAGCCAGATTGTTGAGCCGTCTTCTTGCCTTTTAGGTTAATTGTCCTGGCAGAATTTAGGTTGTAGGTTTGCAAAGTGTAAATGGTCTCAGCTCTGTAACGCAGTTGTTTCGATTGGTCACAGATAGGTTCACAGTTGTTAGGACAAAGCCGCTTTTTACTCGTTTTTCTCTTTCAGCTGAACCTATCGAAACCACCTATTGAATAAATTACTTTTACGGACAATAGGATCAAAGAAATATATTTTTTTTTTTCGTTTGATAGTGTGGACATTTTGATGACCTTATGTGCCGAAAGCAGATATTTCATCAACAAAATTTCGTTGTAAACAACTCGTCTGTGCTTATATCTATTTCTGTCTTTATTTTGAGTGATTATTGTGTAATGTAATGTGAGTGGGTGTATACTTCAAAGATAAAACCTTTGAATACACAATCTACGTTTCCATAACAATATTTTAAGGTCGACAACCTCTGCGGCTAGGACGATAAAGCTACGCTACTCAAAAACATAATTTAGTAAGGAAAACTATCACAAAATCATACTCTGAAATAATGTTTGTACATTTTGCTCAGCTCTTAAACGGGTGAACCGATTTGGATGTGGTTTTTTTTATTTGAAAGCAGACTTTCTAGCGAGTGTTCTTAGACATGTTTTTATCAAAAAAGGTTTAGCCGTTTATGAGATAGGTATGCTAATTTAGTAGTTATAAAGCCTCCCTCTTTTATCCTCAGGTCTGGACGACCTCGCCCAGCGTTGCGCGCAGTACAAGAAGGATGGCTGCCACTTCGCCAAGTGGCGCAGCGTGCTGAAGATTGGCCGTAACACGCCTTCCTTCCAGGCTATCCAGGAGAACGCCACCGTGCTCGCTCGCTACGCCTCCATCTGCCAGAGCCAGCGCATCGTGCCCATCGTGGAGCCCGAGGTCCTGCCTGATGGTAAGAAAAAAATGGGTTTCTCTAGGTCCAAGAATGATCCAAATCGGTTGAGAAACAGAGGAGTTACGCTGGAAAATGTACTAGGCCATCAGAATGATAAAGGTATTCTCAGGAAGTAAGTTACTCTCGCTCTGAAAAGACCCAGTTCTTGCAATAAAGCTAGTGCAAAAAGCAACGCCTTACGTTGGAAAGTACTAGGCTGACAGAAAGCCGAAGGACTGCGTCGGCCGCCACACGCCGTCCTTCCAAGCTATCCAGGAGAATGCCACCGTGCTCGCTCGCTACGCCTCCACCTGCCAGAGCCAGCGCATTGTGCCCATCGTGGAGTCCGAGGTGCTGCCTGATGGTAAGAAGAAAATGTGGAAGAAAAAAATGGGTTTCCCTAGGTCCAAGAATCATCCAAATCGGTTGAGAAACCGAGAGTTACGCTGGAAAATGTACTAGGCCATCAGAATGATACAGGTATTCTGAGGAAGTATGTTACTCTCGCTCTAAGAAGACCCAGTTCTTTTAATAAAGCTAGTGCAAAAAGCAAGGCCTTACGTTTGAAAACTGAAGAAAACAATTTTATCTTCATGAATAAAAAAAAATATCTCAGTTTAGCTACGAAATTGAAAAAAACTGTGAATATTGTGCTTTTCCCGCCGCCGCCCTACTTTCGTTTAAGGGTAGACGATAGCAAGGTGGCGGGAAATTCAAAATTTTCACAGACTTTTACATTTTGTAGCTAAACTGAACTATTTTTGTTCAGCGATTTTTCGTTCGCGAGAACACATAATCGGCTGAATTATTGTTGTTCTGTTGTTTACAATAATGAAAAGAATACGGTTTTATTCTCGCGAACGAAAAATCGCTGAACAAAAATAGTTCAGTTTAGCTACAAAATGTAAAAGTCTGTGAAAATTTTGAATTTCCCGCCACACTACTATCTTCCAGCCTTGAGGCCCAAAGATTTTATTCGGATCTGGAAGGATTAAAAATTGTTAAGCCTCGCGTTGAGTACCTGAAGTTTCGTTTTTAGCAAAAAACGCATCGAAAAAGAAGATATATATTTTTTCCATTGGCGGCGCTTGTTGTGCCTAGGTTTGGGCCTTAAGCTTAAATCCCAATTTTCTGTCCTCAGGCGAGCACGATCTGGACCGCGCCCAGAAGGTGACCGAGGTGGTGTTGGCTGCCGTCTACAAGGCGCTCAGCGACCACCACGTCTACCTGGAAGGAACTCTGCTGAAGCCCAACATGGTGAGTGCAAAAGTACCAATTTTGTCGTGGTCAGAGTTCCGATTTCGCTTGAAGGGGTCCAAATTCGATTTCGCCGTCCTCGTATGGTCGATTGAAGTAAATCAAACAAATCCCCTGTGGTCTCTAAAATATCCACCGTAAAAATAACCGTCTTTAAATGTCAAAAAAAGATTGTTCATCTAAATAAGTGCTATTTTCGACTGTTTTGAAGCTCAAAGGTTGAGTGGATTTCTTAGATAATAGAGGCGCTGGGCGAAGTGGAAAGAGAAAATTAGGAAGGCTGGACCCACCACCATTTGGGACTAAAGCTTGGAAGAGAGAGAGAGGGAGATTGATATTTTCTTCCGACGATATTTACGTTTTAAGGCTGGAAGATAGCAACGTGGCGGGAAATTCAAAATTTTCACAGTTTTTTACATTTTGTATCTAAACTGAGCAATTTTTGTGTAGCGATTTTTCGTTCGCGGCAATAACATAGTATTATTTTCATTATTGTAAACAACAAAACAACAATAATTCAGCCGATTATGTGTTCTGGTCTAAGAAGCAGTGGCACTGCCCAAAAAACTTATCGTAGACCAGAACACATAATCGGCTGAATTATTGTTGTTCTGTTGTTTACAATAACGAAAAGAATACTATGTTATTGCCGCGAACGAAAAATCGCTGAACAAAACTAGCTCAGTTTAGCTACAAAATGTAAAAAACTGTGAAAATTTTGAATTTACCGCCACGTTGCTATCGTCTACCCTTAAGCTGACCTCTTGTCTGTTGTGCCCCAGGTGACACCCGGCCAGAGCTGCAAGAAGACCTACGTCCCGGCTGACATTGCACGTGCGACCGTCACCGCTCTGCTCAGGACCGTCCCTGCCGCCGTCCCCGGTAAGAAATATAGAAATAGAAGAAATAGAAAATTATTTATATGCAAAAAAAAAAATTACATGCAAGAAAATTATATTACATACTAGATAAAACACAGTATATGACAAAATGGAAGTATTTCAGCATTTGCTGTAATTAAACTTCAACTACAGCGCTGGTTTTCAAATACTCCCTTCATACTAATAATAACATTCATGATTTATCCCGCATAAACCAATAATCAAAAATTTAAAATAAAATAAAATTATTAAAAATCAAATTAAATCAATCAATCAATAAAAAATTCAATCACCATAACATATTAAACAATTTCTATATAATTCATTGGCGGGTCTACACTACATAGGCGTCCTTCATTCAATATGCCATTACTGTGCCATTAAGGCGCTGGGCATAGTGAATTAGCCCGCGCGCAAAGAAAAATGCACAAAATTGATTCCAGTATCAAATACACTAAAAAATACACTACAGGACTCGATTTTGTGCATTTTTCTTGGCGCGCGGGCTATTCACTATGCACCGCGCCTTAACCCTCGAATTCACAAGTTGTGAGACATCGACGGTGCTCGGGACATGCTGGCAACATGTCGCGAGACGTTTTCCTTGTCCACACCAGTCAGTAGCCGCAGAGTGGTTGCCCGAGGAAGTCGTGGCAGTTAGTGCTCTTGCCGATTGCCCCCGACACGCGCGACATATATTATGTCTACACTCGCCGACATCTGTCGCGGGAATGATGTCTCAGGAAGTTCTGGGGACTAATTCTTGGCAATCTTGAATGTGACTTGTTACTAAGGTTTTCTTCGTAGAATCTCGAATGTGACATACCCGAGAATTCGCCCCCTGGCTCCTACGATCGGCATTGTGGCAGGATCCGTGACATGGGCGATATTATGATTGTTTATTCTTTTGTTTAAAATTTTCCACCGTCTTTTATGATGGGTGCAGTTCCAGTAAAAGCTCTGGAATACAAAGAAAACGAAATATCACATAATGGTAGGTTAATCGTATGAGGTATTGGCCACCCCTGGTGTCGGAGTTCTTAGGCCACCCAAAGGGGTGACCTAAACTAACCTAACGATTGTTATTAATCAACAACAACCGGGACCAACACGGTTTAACGTGCCTTCCGAAGCACGGAAGCGCTCTTATATTATAGCCACCACATATGCGGTAGACATCTATGTTTACTGAATCCTTAATTTTTTCTATAGTGTAACAGTTATCCTGTCTTTCTCTCCAGGCATCACATTCCTCTCGGGCGGCCAGTCCGAGGAGGAGGCCTCCGTCCATCTGAACGCCATCAACGCGACCGAGGGTCTGAAGCGGCCGTGGGCCCTCACGTTCAGCTACGGACGCGCCCTTCAGGCCTCCGTGCTGCGGGCGTGGGCTGGCAAGCCGGAGAACGTGCTCGCCGGACAGGCCGAGCTCATCAAGCGTGCCAAGGTAATATCACACCTGATATCAAGCGTTTAGGAGCCTTGGAGGACCCCTGAAGGCCTGTAAAACCTTTTAGATTTGACACAGAAGCAGAGCGCAGCTGCAGCGGTCTCTGGCAAGCCAGAGAACAGAGTGGCAAGCCATAAAACACATTGGCAAGCCATATAACACAATGGCAAGCGAGAGAACATAGTGGCAAGACATAGAACACAGTGACAAGCCAGAGAACACAATGGCAAGCCATATAACTCAATGGCAAGCCATATAACTCAATGGCAAGCCCGAGAACATAGTGGCAAGCTATAGAACACACTGGCAAGCCAGAGAACATAGTGGCAAGCCATAAGACACAATGGTAGGACGAAAATGTAGCTAACAGGCACAGTTTATCTGTAAGTATCTAGGATCGTTTAAACCCTCATCAGAGTCAGAGTACAGAGTCAAAGCGGGTCTGAAGCGACCGTGGGCCCTCACGTTCAGCTACGGACGCGCCCTTCAGGCCTCCGTGCTGCGGGCGTGGGCTGGCAAGCCGGAAAACGTGCTCGCCGGACAGTCCGAGCTCATCAAGCGTGCCAAGGTAATATCACACCTACTATCAAGCGTTTAGGAGCCTTGGAGAACCCCTGAGTGCTCTCCAAGGCCTGAAAAACCATTTAGACTTGACACAGAGGCAGAGCGCGGCTGCAGAGGTCTCTGGCAAGCCAGAGCATAGAGTGGCAAGCCATAGAACAGAGTGGCAAGCCATATAACAGAGTGGCAAGCCATAGAATACAGTAGCAAGCCAGAGAACATAGTGGCAAGGCATAGAACACAGTGCAAGCCAGAGAACAGTCCGAGCTCATCAAGCGTGCCAAGGTAATATCACACCTAGTCTAAAAACACTCGCTAAAAACCTGCTTTTAAATATTAAAGATACCGCATCCAAATATTCACCCGTTTAAGAGCTACGGACTACGGTGCCACAGACAGCAACACATTAACACATTCGTTCAAAACTTCAAACTTAAAACACCCCTATTTTTATGTAGGGGGTTAAAAAGTATAGAAAAAAACCAAGTCTACGCGCTGCTGCCTTAGCCCGGCTGGTGTTCAAATACTGGCGACCGAGTAAAGCCGCGTGGATGGTTAGTTTAGAAATTGTACAATATAAAATGATTGTTTATCTACCCGCAAGACATGGATCGTGACTTGCGAAGAATACGTGGCATTTGACTCAGTCGATGGCTTTTGAACAACCGGTATTGTAACGTAGATAATATTGTTTATGCACCCTGTATGTAGAACTAATTTTGTGTTTGTTTTCGCCTCCACTTCACCATCTTGCGCCCTGCATCTACGTGTCAACTGCACTCCTGCAACTGGATAACCTAATTTAACTGTGTCAAATTATTCTATAATATCAAAATTATACGTTATGTGTTCGTTCCAAAATCGCACCGTGCAATGTGCAATCTAAAATCACCTCTATCTATTTTATGTTACGTCACAAACTCTCACCTTGGTCACCTTGAATTATTTGTTTGTTTCGAAACTGTTCTATTTTTAAAAACCCTCACGAGACGGCACTCCATTGCATTGGCTATTTCTAACTTTTTTTTTTCGTTCTATATTTAAACCCTCACGGGATGCCCATGCCACTGCATTGTGATTTCTTTATTTTTTTCAAACCGTTCTATATTTGAACCTCTACGGAATGAATTGCTTTTGGCTGGCTACAGGCAAACGGGCAAGCCAGCACTGGCCAGTACGTCGCTGGATCCATTCCGTCTTTGGCTGCCAGCAAGTCTAACTTTGTGAAGGCACATGCTTACTGAAAAGAGAAGAAAAAAAATCATCAGCTATTTTTTTATGAATTATGCGCTACTCGATAGCACGATACGTTTGTATTATTTAGTGGACATCATTTAATATTTCTATACACAATTACACAATAATATAAAAATAATAATAAGTGACATTTTCGGACGGAAAATTATCGTTTTGTTTCACATTTTATTTCGTTTAGAGCCGTCTACGCATTCACGCCGTGAAGCGAACATGATTCGCGTCTGTTCGCGCGGGACGTTTTGTATTTTTTAAACTTCACGACGTGAATGTCTGAAGGCATTTTCACAAAATCATTGTAATTAATCAATCATAGTGGTAGCTAGTCGCATGTTATTGCATAAACACTGGGGACGATTCTGAGTTAATTTTGAATGTAATATGTAAACTGTAACATCGATTGATCTAAAAAATCATGTTACAATAACATACAAATTTAACAATAACAAAACTCATTCAGACGTTCAGAATCGACCCCAATGTATTGTAGTTTTAGTCGCTTTGTCAACGTTATTCGTTATCAAAATTAAATCCTTCAGTTATGTATTTGTAGCTTGTGTTTCTATACTCCTCTCCATTATTCTACAGAAAACTTTTATTAAACTTTATGTGGTTATTCGACACATCAATGCAATGCCTTTTTTACGGGGCACCGCTACAATCTAAAAAAAACACGCGGTTGCTGATATTTATGTCGATATTTTCACCTCTAAGGTCCACTTTGCGTCAACCAGAGTTAGCCAGTAAACTCTGAGTTAACGTCAATAATGTTATGGAAATGTCAATTAACACAGAGTTAGTTGGCTAATCCTACCGAACTAAATCCCATAGAATCCGCATTACGTATAAAATCACAATAAAAACTTGTCCCCATAGAAACAAAAGATATCAGCAATAGAACAATACGAATCATCATTCCGACCATACGTCTAATATTCTAATGTCAACCTTATCACATTAGTGTACAGTTTTACTTTAATTGCATGGACTACGAGCAAATAAGCTCCCAAAGGCAATTTGGGCATCTATTTTTCCAGACACATTTCAGAGTTCTATGTTGTATCTAGTTTTATCCTTGATCGAAGGCTAATCCTGACCGACGCAAGTCCGCCTAAGTGGATGTTTCTAGTATTGATAAGTTGAATGACCTTCTCAAGTATGATAATAGCATGTTTCCGTAGCCATCCCACTCCTGATTGTTTTGCTCGCTTTCTTTGCGGCTGCCTAATAAAATACAGAACATTGGTGAAAATCTTTATGCCTATCAATTTAGTAGGTACCCTTTTAGTAGAACCTACTCTCGCACTTATAGGTATTTCGCTAAGGGAATAAAATTGTTCCATCTATGAATAAAAAATTTCGTCAGCTATAATTTTTATTTGCAATTTCAACTGAGAGTAAGAGCTGGTGGATACATACAAGTGAAATACGATAAGTGCCTATTATTACTAGGTAGATCGATAGTACAATGTAAACAAAATATTCCAAACTTTTTATCACTAGAGCCAAGATAAACACGCTACTAAAATATGAACCAAGAATTCCAAAGTCTGTTCATTGCCGGAGCTCTTCGCGTAGCGCCATCTATATAATTTGACAAGAACTAAAATAAAATAAAGATGGCCAGACCACAAGCGTTGGACTTACGAGAGTAATGAATTCTGATGATGCAGAAAAGGAACTGGTTTTGAGAGTTGCCACTAGCTGGCATTCAAAAATAATAACATAAGGGCCTCTGCTGACAGTAACCTTGCCACTAATTAACTGTGTATCTTTTGTCTCATAATATAAAAAGTCAAGGGACTTTTTTTTTAAATAAGTGCCTCTTACTACTAGCATTATCAGTAAATATTAATTTTCATACTGAATCTGTGGCAACAACTAAAAGGGTTTGTTTGCAACTTTTGGTTAACAGATGGAGCGTGTAATCAAAAAAAGATGACATTTTAACTTATTTTACTATTTCTGTCGGGCTAAAATTGCAGCTGTCTATACTGCTAAAGCTGAGTCTATGGCTGGCTGGTCACCAGCCCCCTTAGCATGCACTCTCGCTTGTAGAGCTTTAGGCCGGGAATACACGTCCGATTTTATTCTGATCCGATAGTCTCACCTTGAGACAACAAATGGACCATTCTGTCAAGTGTTGCACATTCCTTCCACTAGCTGACAGTCCCCCCTGAGGTTTCTACTTTAGATTTATTACAGGGCGTCCCACGGCTATGCCACATGGAGGGAAAGTACCTTAAATATTTTAGATGGAACAATTTACTGAAAGAAGACATTATTTTAATTTAAAAAACAATTTAAACTGCATTCATAGATATTGGAGTAATTACATGGTTAAACCGGGAATCGAACCCGTTACACGAGAAAAATTATTACCCTGTAGTTTTATCACACCGATCGAAAGGCTTCATGATAAGGATTATTTTTTGCTAAATAACATAGTGTCAGAAATAAAAGGAAGACCATGAATTTTAACATTTACCTGGTAATATGCAACAAATCGAGCCGTATCCTGAGCCGAAAGACGCGTAAAATGTTGTCCATCGTAATGCGGCTGGCTGATTATAAAGAAATAATTCAAAAATGTTTTTCATTTTCATACTTTTAATCTTTTTTTACTGTGATTTTCATTGATAAATTAATTAATGTTGTATTATAATGTTAAAATTCATGGTCTTCCTTTTATTTCTGACATTATGTTATTTAGCAAAAAATAATCCTTATGATGATCGGTATGATAAAACTACAGGGTAATAATTTTTCTCATTTAACGGGTTCGATTCCCGGTTCAACCATGTAATTATTTCAATATCTATAAATGCAGTTTAAATTGTTTTTTAAATTAAAATAATGTCTTCTTTCAGTAAAATGTTCCATCTACAATATTTAAGGTACTTTCCCTCCATGTGGCATAGCCGTGGGACGCCCTGTATAGTGGCCCTTTTATCGCCGGCTATGGTCTTAAAAAGGGCACACTACATCCGGCAAACGACAGACATACACTTCTTCCACTTGCTAACAGTTGTTTTTCTTTTGTTTCCAGGCTAACGGGCAGGCTTCCCTGGGCAAATACGTTGCCGGATCTGTCACAGGTGCGGGCGCCGACGCCGGTCTTTTCGTAGCTAACCACGCTTACTAGACACAAGCACAATTATTTATACTGTAGTCGAGCGTACAAAATATCTCTATGGTCGAAAATTAAGAAAAAAACGCATGGAAGCTGGCTGAATGAGCGCGGACGCTTACAAAAAAAAGAAAAATGTCTGAAACGTCAAATTCGGCGCGAAGTCGAAGCTATACTATACTGCGAGTCAGCCAGTGTCTTCTCGTAAAAGTGTATTATCGAAAGTGTTACAGTAATATTTATCTTCATTATCTTGTTGTTACATACTTGAAAAACAATTGAGTAATATGTAAGAGTCGCTTGCTCGAATATTTTGCATAGATAACTATGATAACTGTAACCTAGAGGACAAAAATATTGTATGTTTATATAAATTTTCGCATATGCCGTTGGTTCTATGTGGAATTTTACTATTTAAACATTAGCTGTTGTTGTATCGTAGTCATTGGAATTAAACTTTGGAGATTATTTATATTATGAAAGTCTGTAGAGTCAGGTGTAATTTGAGTAGAAATTTAAGTGAAATTATTTTATAAATTGGAAAAATATTGACTTTTACACTACCCATAACTAAAGTAGAACATGAAATCAATAGAATATACTTTTATCATTTAATGATAACGTGTTTGTTAAAACAATATTACTTTTTTATCGTTGTTTACTAGAAATATTTTTAATAATTTAAGAGTAAGAAGTAAATTATATTGGTATTTAGTCAAGTAGTGTTGTTTTAGTGTCAGACCAAACGGTCTGTTCGGGTCTTGCCCCCTTTCTGCCTTTGCCCCCTTAGTGTGATTCTCATAGTATATGTAGAGATTTGCCCCCTTTTTTAAAAACCCTTCTTTTTATTCGAACTTTGCCCACTAATTACCATCGCTTATCTATTTTTCTTCTTTTGCCCCATTTATGTAATGTTCGTACAAGATGATGATATTTGCCCCCTTTTGTACAATGAGAAAGAAAACATCTCCTATCCATGTTCCTCAAAAGTACGAACTCTATCGACCTGATTAGTAATTACTAAACTAAGGCCTTTGCATCTACGTAATGAGATGATTTATACAGCGTCCAGTGGCACCTTCACTCACACTACAGGGTGCACTCTAAGTCGATAGCGGAACTTTAAGTAGGCTGACTACTGATCAATACAAACAACTTGTACTAGGTGGCGAAAAAAATGGAGCTAAAAAAATATCAGCTGTTCCATACAAAAGGTCGACTCAGCACTGCACTGCTTTGCGCTGAAATGTATGAAACAGCAGAAATTTTTTTAGCTCCATTTTTTTCGCCACCTAGTAGAAGTTGTTTGTAGTGATCAGTAGACAGCCTACTTAAAGTTCCGCTATCGACTTAGAGTGCACCCTGTAGATGGATGAAGATACCACTCGGCGCTGCAGTGCCTGGGACATTGTTTTAGATGGAGTAGGCTTGCCCAGCACCTATACCATCCTGACAGCAATTATGCATATAATTACTACCACTATGATAACCATACAGAGTTTAAGACATGCAACAATTTCTGAGCAATGACATGAAATAGGATAGGACCAATATTTTAATGTATTTGGGGGGATCAAGAAACAAAAATTACTAGCTTCTTTGCTTGCTGTAGGTTTAATAGTGAGATGTAGCCTAGGTAAGTACCACGGTACCATCAGCTGGGCAAGTGGGCATAGCCCATTGCTCAGAAATTGTTCTGGCCCAATGATCTGATAATTTGGTGAGGTTTGCCTCGAGGCAATCAGATTTTATCATTAGGTACCTACGTTTAGGTGAAGGTTCATACAAACACCTAATAAGTATTCAACTTGATTTTAATAAGAGGGGGGATCAAAAAGTAGTGAGAACGACATAAGTACTCCTTGGTAAGAAAAAAATATTTTATAATATTAATAAAGAAAAAAATCTTCGATTCTCTTTTGTTTTTTTCTGAATGTAGTCATTTGTTTGCTTTGTGTCGGAACGTGTTCTCGAAAATGGAGAAAAACGAAGTGTTAGTCTTCCGTGCTCGTTCTCCCTACTCGAAATTGAGAAGCCCACCTTGCGACAGTGGAATACGGCGGAGCAGACTCTCCTAATGTTGCCTAAAAATCGCAATGAATCTCTTGCGTCGTAATTTTTTTTTAACACAGTGTATTTAATAACGGCTCGCACTTCGCACATGCCCGCACCGGAATTCGAACCTAGGACTTCACGCTTGTGTGTCCAATGTTTTACCCTACCTACTCACTGGGCTACTTACCAACGCTTTCTGACCTTGACCCTATGGGTCAAACAAATAAGTAATTAAACAGTCAATCATGATCGAGTATCGCCCAAAGAAATGTGGAAAACTTTCTGGCTAATTGAATGGCCCGTCTATTCGAGTTTGTGGCAGGCCCGGATCCAGCGTGGGGAGCACGATGGGCATAATGCCCACAGACATCCCTAATTGAAGTCGTCGCGTAGGAATTTGGAATATTTAAGTGGACTACCTATGACTAAAGTGGAAGGTGTAAATAAATAAAATACCTATCTATAGGTACAGTCGGCCACAGTCTCAGATACCCCTTTTTGTTCGATTGGCGCCCTTATGCCGTGCGCGGTAAGAGCTGCCATGGGGTAGCTGAGATTGTGGCCGACCGTACCTAAGCTTATTTTACGCTGAAAAAAAAGTCTGTAAGAAAATCCAACGTATCGATAAACCTTTGATAACCCCCGACGCAAAAAGAGGGGTTTTATAAGTTTGACCGCTATGTGTGTGTGAGTGTGTGTAGGTATGTCTGTCTTTGGCACCGTAGTAGCTTGAACGGATTTAGTTGAGGTTTGGTTTGGCGGCGATGGTTCTTAGACAATGACATGTTTTACCAAAATGGGGTAATATCTAACTTGAAATCATAATGTCGTGTGGCCGATGCTAGGCACTTTGTGGAACTAGTTTTTTTTATTTTCAACTTAAATTTATGATTGGCGCCACCTGAAACTGCCGCCCGGGGCGGGTGCCCCGTTGCCCCCCCCCCCCCCCCCCCCTCCTAGATCCGGGACTGACCTTTTTTGAGGGTTGAATCCGAGCCTGGTTTGTAGACTAGAGAGAGTTCAAGCCCCCAACGACCTTTAGTGCATTTGGAATTTTTAGGGACTTGTTCTTTTGTAGGCTGCAGACGTCTTGGCAAGGTTTTACTTACCTAAGACTGACGCACTGATGGGTGCGGCGTGTACACCTACCTTAACATTACAGCGAACACTAAAATCAACCCACGCCATGAAACCTACCTACAATATTATTTACTACAGAGTGCAATCTAAGTCGATAGCGTAACTTTAAGTGGGCTATCTACTGATCAATACAAACAACTTGTACTAGGTGGCGAAAAAAATAGAGTGAAAAAAATATCAGCTGTTCCATACAAAAGGTCGACTTAGTACTGCGCCAAATGTATGAAACAGCAGATTTGTTTTTCGCTCCATTTTTGTCGCCAACTAGTAAAAGTTGTTTGTATTGATCAGTAGACAGCCTACTTAAAGTTCTGCTATCGACTTAGAGTGCACCCTGTAGTGGTTCACCCCGAACTGTGAACTCGTGATGTAACTTTTTGCCATTACCATTCGCGCAGGCGCGCGTGAATTGCATAAACTTTATAACCCTATGGTCCGGTTTCTGAGTTGAGAATTTTGCTAAGCAAATGGGTGAGTATCGTCCTGTCTCTGCAGATTTCTCTCAAAAGAGCGTGACAGAGCGATACGTAAGTATGTGCTTTGTAAAATTCTCAACTTAGAAACCGGGCCTATATCTCGGCAACCCCTCAACCGATTTTTTTAAGATCACAAACATTTTTTTTTCCTTCTGTTTTCCGTAACCTGGCAATCTGTTTGCAACAATGGGCCATTCACTTGTCTGTTTAAATGTCTATCTGAGAAAATGCATCTAGTGAGCCTTTCTCATATCCTGCCGGCGAATCTATTTTTCAGGGTGGGGATACTGTGTCTCCTCAATCGTGTGAATTGCACACTTCCTGTGCCTTCAAGTTCAGCCGTGAGTTCGTTACATGTTTCGATAGTCTCATTTGGTATTTATCCCTATATTTAGCAATCTCTTCCTTTACTGTATCCATTTTTAGGTCCATCCGAATGTATCTGTTGCTTATGTAGTACGGTATGTTGAACATTGTCCTGATTGTTTTGTTTTAAAATCTCTCCAGAATTTCGAGATTGGTGTTGCTAGCCATACCCCAGAGCTGGATTCACTTGGTCCAGATAGGTTTCAGGATAGTTTTGTAAATAGCTATTTTGCTAGCTGGGGATAATTGTGATTTTGGTCCAGTTAGCCAGTACATGCTTCTTAGTTTATGATCCAGTTGCTTGCGTTTGGTCCAAATGTGCGTTCGCCAGGTAAGCCTGCGGTCGAGGTGCATTCCCAGGTGTTTGGCATTTTCGGCTTGAGGTATTTCTTTGTCATAAAGCTTGACTGGTGGGCATCACAAACATGAACCAAATCGGTTGAGAGGTTGTCGAGATGGGGTCGCGAGCTCTCAGTTCGGGCGAACTACTACTTAGGTAGGTACCTACTATGCATGCAACGATAGGAAGATATTCTTCACTAAGATCCTGACAGACTTCGTCTTTGTAGTCGGTCTTCGTGTCTGAAGATCATTCAACTAGGTACCTACTTGTCAATTTCTGGGAATGGACGAATCCTCCATTAATTTCTCCGTTAATTTTTATCAGTAGGTAGCCACTTATAACCACTACTTACTTACGGTCTTTTCCCTTCAACATGACTGATGACATGACTGACATGACAGAGAAAATAACTATGAGTAGGTGTATACCTACCTATACTTTCACTTTTCTTCATTAGGTATGCGTACCTAAGCACTTCGACTTTGAAAGTACAATTAAAGTTGAAAGCAAGAATTTAGGTAGGTAGGTACCTACCCAAAGGTAGCACGACTAAACTGAACGAACCAATTTCAAATTTTCCATCACAAGGCAATAATTTTCCAAGTGTATTGCTTAAAATATTCAAGAGAATGCTTAAATACCCACCTTAGGTGTCTCGTGCAAGGTTAAAAGTCGCTCAACCTGTGCGGCCTTGACGAAGTTCAAATAACGCAAAAACTGGCCAAGAGCGTGTTGATATGCGCTTGCACTAAGGGTTTCGTTGTAGCTCTTTTACCTACTAGTTTCACTTTTGCAATCGAGGTCCAAAATTGACACTGGTCTGTATGGGCTACGCGGGTTTAGGTATATCTAATTAGAATAATTTTGTGAATATTTTGCAATAGGTACCTGATATTATTATAGCAAATAGCTGTTGTTTTCCCGCTACTAACTTTACTACTGCTTTGATTCAGTTTTATCTTTCGGAAAATTGTATTATAATATTTTTTTTAACAAAACGGGTCTTGCTCGATTAGTTTAGTAGTACAGTTGTAAGGTAGGAATAAAATATTATTTTATTGCAATTATGTAAACCCAAAATTTAAAATTTAGTACATGCGAAAGAAAACACATAAACACATCTAGGCAAAGGGTTTTTCGAAAATTCCTAGGGTTTTTTAGCTACCTATGGACTATCTACGGAACTCCAATGCAGCCTGCAATAACATTCAAAATGCTTGTACGGGTAAGGTAATAGGATTGCCATTCTTGGCGTCGGCAATTGAAATTGAGATCTTATCCACCATTTTTTATTTGTATGGATTAGTGTTTTCCATCAATATGTACAACACATTGCCTAGGCTCTTAGTGCTTGCAAAAACTAAGCGCCAAAATCGAACCATAGTTGGGCATCTCGCGTTATATGGCGCAATAGGAAATCGTAGAGTTTTCAATAGAATTCTTCATATCAATTATCATACCGGAACCGGGGTCGAATAAGTCTTTTTGAATGGGTAGTAAGTCCGGTCGACAACAGTCACAGATATCCGATGGCAGCTCTTACCGCGCGCAGTAGGTACTTATAAAAAAACGAAGAAAAAGGCTATCCTAGCGTGTGGCCGACCGTACAAACGTTTCATCTAAAGTTGACTCAACTGAAAAGGTGACAAAGTTTAGAGGGCTGATTAAAAGCAGGTATTTAACTGGGCAGCAGGGTTAAAAGAGCTACATTTCTTAATTAAACTGAGTCAAGTTTGCATAATTACCTAGTTGGCGCCTTATTTGCCGTGAAATTAGATTCTCGGGTACTTTTCTTTGAGATAAGTATAAGGGATTTGTCCGCGCGTTGACGTTGAACTAATTTACGGTTGAACCACTAACACTAGAGACTCGGCCGGCGACTCGGCCGAAACCGAGCGCTCCCGAGCTTACGTACGCAAAGAAATGTGGTACCACACACAAGTATGGCTCATCCGCTTTCGTGACATAAAACATCTGTACCTGCCTATTGTAAGTGAATCCCACAATATCCTTTTGCCGTCATGATAATGACAGAAATCAGAATTCTGCAGACACCTTACGAAGCCTAAATTATGATTCTACTTAGACCTAAATAAACCCTGTAGCACTTAGCAGGTTACCAGGTTCATTCACTCAGCTCTTTTTTAGCTTCCTAGGCATCCTAATTTCAGTACTATCGCACTTTAACTGACACAATTAGAGGTTACGAATGACAGATTCTCTGGAGGTAGGCTTAACTAGCGTGAAAGTATAAGCCCCAATAAAATCCCTGAGCAAGCAGTGGTTCTGTCCCACTTGAGCCTAGATTTTTACCCTATGGTGGAAAAAGGGTTTTTTTAACAATTAATAATGTGGATTTCACGGTGCTTCTATTTTAGAGAATCGAGCTAGGGAAGCACAATGTTACGATAAAAGTTTTATCCCATTATCGGCTATCGCCATCTTGCTTTATTTCACCGCGTAAAGCGAGATGCCGCTATCCGATAGCGGGATATACCTAACTTTTATCTTGAAGTTGTGCTTCCCTGCCTGGAGTAGATCGTCTGTCCTGAGTCCAGTGTTCACTAGCAAACTTTGCATGCAGTTGTAGGTATAATCCGCGCGCGATGAGAATGGGATGGAACTTTGTCAAAGTCAACCGAAAATATACTTTATTTTACTTTGACAAGGTAGCTTCGATGCGAGTTTGCTTAGCGCGCACGTCTCAGTTCCAAAAGGTCGCATCCCATTCTCATCCCACGCGGATTAATAGGTACATATGCGGCGAAAGAGGCAAAACAACTGGACTCGTATGGAACAAAAACGGAGCATTTGATCTCATTTGTTTCGTCCTGTAAAGCAAACGTTTACACCAAAACAGGGTCAATGAACTGTCATTTATTTTCTGGGACCTTTTGTAATTTGTTTCTCGTAATTCGGGTCTTAAATAAGGGAAAGAGTACGGGGAGGCATTTAAATGGCTTTTAGGGTCTACAAGCGAATGCCATGGCTTCCTAAGCATTTTGAAAGGCTGAAAAACTTTGTCATGGAAAGCTTATTTCTAAAATCTGAGAAACAAAATCGCGTCAAAGAGTACAAAGTTAGAAATTAACTTTTGTACTCTTTGACAAACTTTTGTTCCTCAGGTTTGTTGAGATTATTAACTTAGTGTGCATATCGCAATAGCTTGGCAAAGGCCATCTCTCAGAGAGAGATATACAGGGCGTCCCACGGCTATGCCACATGGAGGGAAAGTACCTTGAATATTGTAGATGGAACATTTTACTGAAAGAAGACATTATTTTAATTTAAAAAACCATTTAAACTGCATTCATAGATATTGAAATAATTACATGGTTGAACCGGGAATCGAACCCGTTACATGAGAGAAATTATTACCCTGTAGTTTTATCATACCGATCGAAAGGCTTCATCATAAGGATTATTTTTTGCTAAATAACATACTGTCAGAAATAAAAGGAAGACCATGAATTTTAACATTTTTGATACAACATTAATCAATTTATTAATGAAAATCACAGTAACAAAAGATTAAAAGTATGAAAATGAAACACATTTTTGAATTATTTCTTTATAATCTCACTAATCAGCCAGTCGCATTGCGATGGACAAAATTTTACTCGTCTTTCGGCTCAGGATACGGCTCGATTTGTTGCATACTACCAGGTAAATGTTAAAATTCATGGCCTTCCTTTTATTTCTGACACTATGTTTTTTAGCAAAAAATAATCCTTATCATAAAGCCTTTCGATCGGTATGATAAAACTACAGGGTAATATTTTTTCTCGTGTAACGGGTTCGATTCCCGGTTCAACCATGTAATTATTTCAATATCTGTGAATGCAGTTTAAATTGTTTTTAAAATTAAAATAATGTCTTCTTTCAGTAAAATGTTCCATCTACAATATTTAAGGTACTTTCCCTCCATGTGGCATAGCCGTGGGACGCCCTGTATAGTTCGGGCTTAGTCACAATAGCTTTTTTGCGTTTCGCGTGGAGGCATTTCACTTGAGATGCTCAAGGTTCCTTACGATGTTTTCCTTCCCCGCAAGCGAGTGTGCTATTATAAATTCACAAATTTACTAGGTAACTTTGAGATAAAAAGTATCTCGCTTTCGAGCCCATCGCTCTACCCACTTAACTACCGCCGCATTTTTATTACCTTTTTTTTCTAGCTCTATTTGCGCGTAGCTGCTTGAGACAAGCACGATCCTGTGTTTCGTAGCGTAGACCCTATTCTAGTCGCCTACGCGCGTAGATTCTGTCTACAAGGACCTATGTTTCGTAGAACTTCCGTAGACCTTATGCTAGTCGCCTACGCGCGCGTAGCTGCTTGCTACAAGCACGATCCTATGTTTTGTAGAACTTCCGTAGACCTTATACTAGTCGCCTACGCACGTAGTTGCTGGCTACAAGCACGATCCTACGTTCCGTAGCGCTTCCGTAGACCCTATACTAGTCGTCTACGCGCGTAGCTGCTGGCTACAAGCTCAGTCCTATGTTTCGTAGCGCTTCCGAAGACCATAATAATACACTAAACTCTAATTTTTAAATCGAGTCCACGGAATGACAGTTGCTACAAAGGCTTTATCTGTCAGTGGCATACTAGCAACTGTCATTCCGTGGACTCGAATTAAAAATTAGAGTTTAGTCGCCTACGCATATCTTACTTACTTACTTACTTACTTACTTGCATGTAGCTGCTTGCTACAACGAGCTTGTTATGCTTCCTCTTATGTTTCGTAGCACGTCTGTAGATCCTTTAACTTTAGACTTCTTCGCACGTAGCTGCCTGCGACACTTAAGATCCTGTGTCACGTAGCCTTCGATCAAGGATAAAACTAGATACAACATAGAACTCTGAAATGTGTCTGGAAAAATAGATGTCCAAACTGCCTTTGGGAGCTTATTTGCTCGTAGTCTATGCAATTAAAGTAAAACTGTACACTAATGCAATAAGGTTGACATTCGAATATTAGACGTATGGTCGAAATGATGTTTCGTATTGTTCTATTGCTGATTTCATTTGTTTCTGTGGGGACAAGTTTTTATTGTGATTTTATACGTAATGCGGATTCTATGGGATTTAGTTCGGTGCACGTAGCACTGCCCTACGTTAGGTAACACAATAGACCTCATTTCAACTGCTTTACAGATCGAGTAAGGTATATTGGGTTTTAAATTTAGGCCTTTGCCTCTAAGTAATGAGACTTTATACACTTATACAGTGGCACCTTCACTCACACTAGGTGGGTGATGTGGCAACTCGGGCACTGCACTGCAGTACCTGAGACATGGTTTTTAGATGAAGTAGGCATACCATCCTCTCAGCTAAGTCGGGCAAGCCCACAGGAAAGAAAATATGGCAATACAATAAAATTAAATACTGAGCCAACTAGGCCGCGGATTTCTTCAGGGTGTATTTCTTTGCCGTTAGCGAGTGGTTGGCTTTGAAATAAAATACTTTGAAATAATATAGTCATAGGTACAAATTCTTGACAACGCAACCTGCGCGCGTAGATGCGTGTGCCGTGTTAGAGGATGTTTTTTTTTTTGAAGAAGTTTTTCCATGTTATCCAGTTCGCTCGTCCACCGTTTTACCTACTGGGTTGGCCCGCATACAGTGGCGTAGCTACTAGGGACAAAGCGAGACAATGTCCAGGGGCCCCCAAGCCCCCTCGGACAGGGGGCCCCCTCGGACCCTGACAGTTTGCATTAAACGTATTGAACTAGTAACTTTTAACGTCGGGATAATGAAGGTAAT
Organism: Zelleria hepariella; assembly: GCA_949319315.1. Taxonomy (NCBI): domain Eukaryota; kingdom Metazoa; phylum Arthropoda; class Insecta; order Lepidoptera; family Yponomeutidae; genus Zelleria; species Zelleria hepariella. Next base: position 9,445,030 of record OX439396.1, on the reverse strand, counting down.
TAATTTACCTACTAAACATTTATAATAAGTTGAAAAAATTCACTCGGGACAGGACTTGAACCCGGAAAAAGTGGTTACCTACTAAACTCACCGTGATTCGATCCGTTTCGAACCAAATTACGTATTGAAATAGCTAAAAGTTCTCCCGAAGTTGGTGAGCCCTAAGTGCGAGGAATCTAAAAAAAAATTGGCCGACTTTCTTTGGACCAGCCTGTTTCTATTTTGACTTGATAAAACCTGAACTGTTTAGTAGGGGCCCCAGTTTGTTTTTTGCCCCTGGTTACCTAGCTACGCAACCCGTATACTGATTCTTTCCCTTTCTTTCCTCAGGGAAAAAAAAGAAGGGAAAGAAGAAGAACTAGGTGCGATATTGTGGCAACTTGTGGCTCACTCACTCACGCTCATGAACTGCGCCGGTTAAGGCTTTTGACAACTGAACGACGAAAGAGGGCGCGTTGGTTCGCCAGATTTTTAGGTGAATGATCTTTTTCCTTTTTCTGTGGGCTTGAGAGGATGTAATTCTATCAGGCTGCCCCAGCGAGCAGAAGAAAACATGGAGATCTCACTAGCCCTGAGAAATGACCTAATGGTTCTCGTACGGGCGGAGTCGACAGATGGTTCCTCTCACGATTTTAGTAGTTCGATAGACGTGACTTAGAGAAGACGTCAATTTGACGCTGTCAGTACGTCTAATAACATCAATAGCGCGAAAACTATCCACCAATGACGGAGTTTCTTGTTTTCTTATTGGTTTAAAACAAAGCTGTCTGCGCGAGTAGATGCGTGTGCCGATTTTAGGGGATGGGTTAGGTATCTTGAAGAAATGCTTCCATGGTTTTTTCGTTCGCCGGGCTGCATAATGTGCCCCGTGGTATGTAAAAAGGATAGATTCGGCTATAAAAGGGCATATATTTTTACACTTTAATTAACCTGTAGCGACCCCTGTTGGGCGCACAGGAAACTGCTACATACTCTAGCTGTCAAATCGCTACTCGCTACAATCCTGCATCGCGCCAGCAAAATTTCTTTCGTAGCTGAGTATATATATATGTTCAGTTGGACCCGGTCAGTCCCCAAGCATAAGATCTGCTTAGCGGGAAATTTCCCTTTATAGTGAGGAGCATGATCACCCGCTCCTCCTAAAAACCTATTTTAAAACGTTACTAATTTAAATCGAACAAAACGGGTATCCTAGCGTGTGGCAGACTGTACGTACTTACTGACTTTTATTTTGTTTCAAATTCAGGAACTCGAGCTTATCAGTGCCTGACTAAAGAAACGCTAATTTAAAACTAAAACTAGTTAAGATTGGCATTAAGTTATGAACGGAAACTTTAGCATTATAATTTTACTCTTTTAAAAGATTTATAATAAATACCTATGTTTTCTATTAGGGTGACATGATAACTTTGTGATCAAACCCTTCAATAAAGATTTAAAAAATATATATATATCATTGTATTTAAGTCTGCCCTTGTATAATTAATCACTTTCGTTATTTAAGTTTAAGTAATGTTTGAAGGCTACAACCTAGCGAGGTTAGCAACACCCTTTCAGCTTTGCGTCTGTAGGCGTACAACTTTTCTCTTTTAATTAATTTCGCCTGAAAGGTTACAAAAAACCTTTTATAACTGAGGACAACAAAAGATTTTCAAGACACTAATAGTAAAGGTCACCTAATTTTATATAATTGGGGTATCTTTATAACAGTGGTTCTTAACCTATGGTCCGCGGACCACTGGTGGTCCGCGAAGGCCTCGCTAGTGGTCCGCGGGAGGGTCGTGCAGTCCAGCGCACATAGCGATAGTTGTCAATAAATTTTAATGTTGATTTTGAAAGTCATGTTTGAATAAGTTCTCAATGAATAAAATAACTGAAATTTTCGTGCGCGCTGGCGCGCTGAACCCCTACTGATTAAAGATCGCAGATCGCGCCAAGGAATTACCGAATGCGCCAGATTTTGACAGGATAATACAATAAATAGCCTATAAGTAACGTGCTGCGGCAGGCTCCGATGTAAAGTTGCGGTCTTCAGTTCAATACGCAAAAAATAATAAATTGTAATGTCAAAACCCTTAAAAGTCGAGTAATCAGTGCTCACTCTTATTATAATGTCGTTAGCCCATGTCTTATTTAGGTTCAAATCAGTGAATTTTCAAATGCGCTGCGCGCGTGTGTTCTTTTCAAAACAAAGGAATTCTCCATTATGAAATTTAAGACTTAAATAAGTTAATTTTCAGCCGCGCTGGGTGCGTGTGTTCAAATAATAGCTAAATAAATCTTCGCCATATAATGAAAAAGAGAAAAAACCGTGAATCTTCGGGCGCGCTGCTCGCGCATTTTTCACGCACCTTCTACACATGCTAAGGAAAACTTGATTTTTAAGAGTTAAATAGTAAAATTTTCGGGCGCGCTGCGCGCGCTTTTACAAACAAATGAAATCTTGACTATATTGTCAGAAGATTATCCGATTTTGCCATCTTGCGGCTTAAAAAGGGTAAAATCGGTGAATTTTCGGGCGCGCTGCGCGCGCTTTGTTATCGTCTGCCAATTAAATCTCCATAATAATTTTAGTAAAATTGGTGAATTTTCGGGTGTATGTTCTATTGTTCCAAAAACGACTCATTTAATTTCCTGTATCCAAATTACTTACATACTTTAGGTCAGGTGAAACGATTTCATGTGAAACACGATGTACCTTGGATCTGGTGGTCCGCACTAAGAAAAAAATTATCAAAGTGGTCCGTGGTCCAAAAAAGGTTAAGAACCACTGCTTTATAACAACAACCAAGATGTCTGACCGTCTATTTCTTAGTCTACCATCTCTACCAGCGACTAAAATGCTATACAACGTGTCACAAAAGGTCCTTACTCTTTTTGCAGTGTGTAATTTAATACCTACTGGTCAACATAATGACATTTCTATTTAAAAAAGTTGACACAAATAAGTATTGTATACACTCAACATTATACACTGAAATCCCAACACGTAGGTGAAATTGCATAATTTTAAGTTAATAAACTATTTTTAAAATATATTTTTTAATTGCCGCTATTAACAACAAATACTAAAAAAAAAATGCAACAAACTTGATTTTTTGCCATTTTTATAGATAAGTACGGAAACCTTCGTGCGCGAGTCCGACTCGCACGTGGCCGGTTTATTTTATTATTTTGTTAATGTTGTATTATTGTTTATTCTACTAACAACCTTTTATTTTTGTTGTTACAGGTTAAGCAGAAATCAAGACAACGTAGTACTGTACTCTACTCATATTCACATATAATATTAAGACATATTTATGTTGTAGTTTATTAGCATTTTTTTACTATGGACTACCACTACACCAGACAGCGATTTATGATGTGACAAGCAAGAGCGTCACAAACATCTGAAAATTTAGTAGCGATTTCTTGCGACTAGGTACAGAGTCGTAAGCGTGATTATTATCTAAGACTTGTTTTGTTCGCTTGCGTGTCGCAGATCGTGTCGCTTACTCCAGGGTGCACTCTAAGTCAATAGCGGAACTTTAAGTGGGCCATCTACTGATCAATACAAACCACGTATACTAGGTGGCGAAAAAAATGGAGTGAGAAAAATATCTGCTGTTCCATACAAAAGGTCGACTCAGTACTGCGCCAAATGTATGAAACAGCTGATATTTTTTTCGCTCCATTTTTGTCGCCACCTAGTACAAGTTGTTTGTATTGATCAGTAGAAAGCCTACTTAAAGTTTCGCTATCGACTTAGAGTGCACCCTGTAGTGTAGCCTCACCTTTATTATGTAGGTAACAATTACGTCCCGATGTGTCAAGTATTTTGAAACAAAGTACCAAATTATATGCTCGACATAAAAAAGTTGTTTCACTGTTGTAGGTACCTAAATGCTTTGAAAAGTTTTTAGTTCACTTAAATAATTATTATGGAATAGGCAAACGTTCTCATAATATTATATTCCTAGTGATGGGTGATGGAATCGCGCGAGGGCGGCAATCGAACAAAAAGGGATATCCTAGCATGTGGCTGACTGTACCTACCTATTAATGCTTTTATTTTCAATCTTTCCTAATAGGTATTTAGGACTTCAACCTCTTTTTATTTTTACCTTACCATACACTATTAAAAATGGAAACATTGTGAAAAACATTTTTTTTATAAGTCTTATAGTAGTTTTCGAGATATTTTATTTTAAACTAGCTGTGGTGCGACGGGCGCGCGGTCGTTTTTTCATTCTGTACCTACTTTAGTGTGCTAATTCCATAATATAAGGTCTCGATAGGAGCATAAGGACATATTAGTCCTCGTGCTCCTACCAGTAAAAGAAACGAGTAGGAGCACGTGGAAACCTTCATGTCCTCTGAGGGCCATCTTAGTACCTATATTAGTGAAAATTTTTGTTCGGACTTTCCCGGTTTTACGTTTACTTAATTTACAATTCCTCCAAATATATTTTCAAATACTCGCATAAACCAAACTTACACGGACTCTGTACAAGTTTTAGGTCGCCGTATTGCTGACATTGCCCTAAGCAATGTTCGGTTCACGCGGCACTTACAATTGTCAAACTAGTCGGCTGCAGCCACTCGCCCAAACCACTCATACAGCAATAATGTAAACTATCAATGTCAGTGCGAGGTGGCTAGAGTCACTAGCCACCTCTCTATCATCATTAAATATTATCTTCAGTATCAAGAACAATCTTTCCATCACCGTCTTCTATCAGCACTGAGCGACAGAGCGAGAGTAGCACACGCTCTCCTCTGCTCGTTCAGACTCCACAACAAACCATCGCATCTTGAGTTACTACCAAAAAGGGGGCGAGGCGAGAGACCTGTCTCACAGGATTATTTCCACGCGAAACGACGGGTTCCTTCACCCCGGCCGATACAGGCGTAAAAACAAAAGTTGTGGACACCCGGGAGTGCTTATAACAGGTACAGAAAATACAGAAGTCTGGCTGGAAAGAAGTTAAAAAAAAGTAAGTAAGATGTAGCCTGTACAATTGTACATGTCCCACTAGCTGGGCAAAGGCCTTCTCTCAGAGAGAGAGTTCGAGCTTAATCACCACGCGTGCTCAATGCGGGTTGGCGATTTTTGCGTTGAGGGTATAATGCCTCACACGCTCAGGTTTCCCTCACGATGTTTTCCTTCACGGTCAGCGAGTGGTATTGCTACTACAAATTCACAAATGTACGGAACTTTGAAATTAAACTTTGAACTTTGAAAGAAGTAAGTGTAGTTCAAATTATTTCAATAAAATACACACGTAGCACACACACGTAGCACGTCGACCCTTACACGCTAGCACTCTACTCGGTTACGTTACGGGCGACTTTACAACAAAAGTGTACACTCTGACGTGCTGTCGTGTGTACTACTTACTCATTAGGTGTAAAAACGTACACAGTGCCTGAACTAGAAATAAATAACCAATCACTTTCAAGACCCTCTGTCACCTCCTTTTTTGATGGATTTAAAGAGAAAGTACGTATCGTTGGATCCATTATGGGATCTAGACACTGGATCCATAGGGACAAAGGCTTTTTGATTTTTTTTTTGGCTTTATATTGTTAAAAAAAAATACAATCACCCCTGAGTCGGGTGCCACTTTACAAAACAACACTTTGTATAATGTATGTATATCAGTGGGTTGTAAAGTATGTTTGTAGGTCGCTTAACGCTAAACGAATGTGGTGCAAAGAGGTGCAGAGTAACCCCGTTTACGGGATCAAAAATGTATTTTCCAGCTTACTTCACCATTGAATCTGACCTTTCACTTGTTCAATATATTTTTTTAGTTTCAAAGTTAACCCTCAGAACATCTGGGAATACCTATCCATCCAGGTGTTGCAGAATACTTTACGACTCCGCGTGATATATTTCGCATTTGGGGTGAAAAACCTGCGGAATGAAAGTACTAAAAGAACCGGCCAAGTGCGAGTCGGACTCGCGCGCGAAGGGTTCCGTACTGACATACAATAAAGAAGTTTTTTGTTACTTTAAATACCAGAGACTTCTTATAGGTTTTCGTGTAATCTATAGAAAAAAAAAATTAACTAAAAGAATTACAAAGGAATAACATGATGGATCTGCAGTTAGGTTAGTCGGAGTACTTAAGGTAACACGATAAAAAATAATGTTTGTTTAATATTCTTTCATGCTTGTTTGAGCAGTGATCCCACACTAGGCAAACCCGTGTCGTGGCGATCTTGCTGACTTAGCACAAGAGCTGGTCGGGCCGCAAGTATATTATAAAATAAAATATGTGTGCCCACTCTTGTGCTAGGCCAGTTGGAGTGTTTCGTTTTTTCGTTTATAAAATTTATAAGCCACCATCAACAAACCTACATTAAATGTAGGTTTGTTGATGGTGGCTTATCGATTACATTGCAATAGTGGTAGGTATATTCATGCAAGATAAAGACCTATTTTCTGTATTTTTGTTTTTATTTTGGCTCAATAGTTTCTGAGATAAGGGTGGAGACTGGTAAATAGCTTATTTTATTAAATAACTTCAAACTAGTTTATCTTAAAATTATGAAGAAAAAAAATTTATCCTTCTATCATGCCCTTGCATGTTAATTATGTCACACGATATAGTTAGAAAAACTTGTTTTTTATATTTTATTTTCAAATGTACTCCCCAAAAGTGGTCCCCAAAAGTGATCCTATAATGGGTGCGTTTTACCCTCTTGAGGTACGGAACCCTAAAAAGAACCTTGTGATGAGGGGCGATAATCTTTTACGGAGTTTCTTTATTGTTATGTTTGTCTCAGATGGCACAGTGCTACAGTTTAAAGCGATATGGGCATATACTTACTTGACTTTGTTTTGCAAAATTGAAAAGCCTTATTAATACAAGGTGTTACAAAAGTACCTAACTCTTTTTACAGGGTAATAGCACCCGGTGATAGGGATCACAACCTTAATATTTTTTTTGCTCTATGACGTTCCATTAATTTTTAAATTAACCCACTTACTCCGGGTTTACCTTTTTTTGCACTATTAATATGAAATTTCACATACCTAACAAATAGTCGACAAATATACCATAAAAATTAAAATTAAAATTTTCGCTCTTCCGGAAAAGCGGGAAATTGGTGTATCTTATATGATACAGTAGGAGTGTGAGCAGAAGTTTGATGGTATAGTGTAATGGCAGTGGATTGGTATATAGGCAATGAAATGCAATGTATATTTTAAAGTACTTTGATTATTACCATTATTTATGAAAAACTAATTACTACTGGTATGATAAGCTTTAATACATGCCTTTAGATTTTGAAATTTTGGGACACCACGTCTAAAAGTAGTGTCTTTGTATATTTCTCATGGCTTATGTACAGTACTGTCTTGTTTATTTTTCTATTGTTGTCTTATACTCAAGTTACAGTAATAGTTCCACGGAATACCAGATGAACTTGCAGACATCCATTATTCCATGTTTATGGAATGTCCGCTTTGTAAAAATAATAATGGTAAAACCAAACGTCAGTACGTTGCTGAAACCATTGACTTAGATTTGGTAGCCATAATACTTGGGTCTTTCATGTCAAGGTCTCTAGTCCAGGTCTGGCTGGTATCTTCCATACATAATTAGTTCCGTGTATACTTTATAGTTACCATTGTATAATTAGAATCTTACTTGTTGTTGCGTATTATGTGGCCGAAGTACACTATAGCCTCTTAGCCTCCTCATACATTCCCACAATCAATGCACAACCTTTTGTCAGGTTGAAGATAAGGAAGATGATGAGTACATCATCTACTACTACTACGTACTAGCCACATCATCTTCCTTATCATCAGTGAAGTCTTCGTGTTGAACCTCGGTAGGGGGTAGGTGCTTTCATTTGAGACCTAGGATGGTCCCTTCTGAAGTGACACAAAGTCCGCCTCTGGAGACAGAAATCTCAGTATTATAATACCCGGAAGGCTCGTCAAAACCTCCTCATCATCATTTTGCTCTAAATCCTCAACAGCCTCGTGCAGAGTAAGGAGAACAGAACTTTTCTGGAATATAGCACATAACATCACACGAAAACTCACGTAGTACATTCTCCTACTGTATCTTTTACGCAACACAAATATGAATTGGAAAATATTCAAAGAAAATATTACAAATTAGTCTTAATTTATGTTTGTCATTTATCTTTATAAACCAAATATTACTTATTATATTAGAAATCAATAGTTTATGTCATAAAACTATTTATTTATTTACCTTGAATTACTCATTATATTTATCACAAACTTCAAATACATTTTGCAGAACAAATATAAGCTGCAGGTCACGATTATCACGTCATAATGGTTGAGTAAGGTCTCAAACACGGATAACTGCATTAGGATAAAAATAATTCTTTTTACATTATCTTTAATATTTTATTGTGTGTGATGTATCTTTAAAGGTACAGTAGGCGTAAGTGGGTTAATAAAATGTGAACGATGTTGCGGGACAAAAGTATTTTTTAAATATTGTTTTCATTGACTTTCACAATGTTTTAATGACTCAAAGCTACGTAAATGCTCCTAGACGCACAAACATATTTTTAAATTAGAGCTAACAACAAAAACAAAAAAGGTATGAATATTTTTTTATTTTCAGGTTATAAAATAAAAATTGTTTTTTTTCAACTTTTTTTTACAGATTTGACATCCTGTTGACCAGTAGGTTACATCCTGTAAAAAAGAGTTAGGTACTTTTGAAACACCTTGTATAATAATAATAATACAAATAAAACCAAAATTGAAAAAATACCTCCTTTACTGGGAAAAAGGTACACAGTTATTAAACTATTGCACTGATTCGGAGTGAGTTGCTGTTCGTTGAGGAGTTCCAGTCTCCATCTCCGATGTTCTTCATCAGATCCTCATCTCTTTTTTTATGGGGCGACATGGAAAGTAGGTATACCCTTTCAAACAAAAAAAGAATGGTCAAAATCGATTTACGTAGAAAAAAGTTCTGAGATTTACAAACATAAAAATATTTTAAAAAATCGCTTTGAATTGAGAATCCATTTTTGGAGTCGGTAAAAAGATAGGTGGGGCTTTATTTTGGACTGGATAACTTATAAAGAGAGCAACACACATAAATACTAACTACAGGGTGCACTCTAAGTCGATAGCGGAGTGCACCCTGTAGTAGATATTTTTCTAAAGTTTTATTCGATTTTAAATTTTATTGAAAAATCTTAATTATAGTTGAACCTTGATAAATACCGCTACTGAGTAAGAAGAGGAACTTATTCTTTTATTATGTACCTATACAACGTGTTACAAAAGTACCTAACTCTTTTTACAGGGTGTAGCCTACTGGTCAACAGGATGTCAAAACTGTAAAAAAAAGTTGAAAAAAACAATTTTTATTTTATAACCTCAAAATTGGAAAATTTTCACAACTTTTTTGTTTTTGTTATTAGCTCAAATTTAAAAATATGTTTGTGCGTGTAGGTGCATTTACATAGCTTTGACTTGTTAAAACATTGTGAAAGTCAATGAAAACAATATTTAAAAAATGTTTTTCTCCCGCCTCAGCGTTCACATTTTATTAATTAAAAAATCAACGGAACGTCATAGAGAAAAAAAAATATTTAGGTTGTGATCCCTATCACCGGGTGCTATTACCCTGTAAAAAGAGTTAGGTACTTTTGTAACACCTTGTATATTATTTTTATTTTATTTATTTATTAGGTACTTAGGTACGGTCGGCCACAATCTCAGATACCCCATGGCAGCTCTTATCACGCGCGGCATAAGGGCGCCAATCGAACAAAAAGGGGTATCTGAGACTGTGGTCGACTGTACATACAACTGCTTGTACTTTACCCACAACCACATCAGCACAAACTGTGCCACAAACACTAAGCGTATAACTATATGTATTATAACTAAGTAGGTCTTCTTTTCGATATTCAGAACTGTTTCTGTATACAAAGCAGTAATTTTACGTACCTACGTCAGAAACAGCAGTCTAGATTTAGGTTATAGACAAAAATTAGCCTAATACTGAAACCCACTTAGCAAAATGCGTGCCTTACCTACTAAGCCAGAAAGCGCCTAACTGATTTATTACAGCAATAAACGCAGTATCAGTGTCAATTAGTTGTTAGGTCCATTTTGGTGATCTGATTATTGCAGCGTTACCAGATTGGGTATTTTTCTCGCAATTCTGGGTAAAAATTTGGCTCCTGGAGAAAATTTGGAGAAAAGAAATCTTTGGAGAAATGTTTGGAGAAAAAGAAAACACATTGGAGAGTTTAGGGTACTTAATTTTTTAAATAGTTTTGGGTAGAAATGACGTCATAGATGAAGGGAATAATAATATGGTTGTCATGAATATATTAAATTTATTTAAATAAACTTTATTTATACGATTTAGTTTGTTTTATGTCAATACCATAGACAAAAAGTTTAGTTAAACTACAGTGAATGCCATTTCTTTGTAGTTTTACTGGTAGAACCACTTACAAAAACATTGTCTTTAATACTACCAGGTGAAATATGCCTTAGAATGAGGGAAAAAACGAGCCTTTGGGTAAAACCATGGAAAATAGTATCGTTTTGGAGAAAAAATAATTTAAATTTGGGGAGAAACAGAAAAACGCATCTGGCAACCCTGGATTATTGTAAGAACGGACAGTCGACGCTTTAAGTACGCCCTGAAGCAGCGATTTCCCATACAAACGTAGTTCAGGTTTAATTTCTAAACTACAGGCTGGATTTTGCTGAAACTTGGTTTATATCAGTAGATGAGGTTTGCAAATAGTTTTTATAGAAAAAAAAACAGCCTGAAAGAAATTAGAGCGATGCGTTTTTCGCACCGAAAAAGGCGTTACTTTCAGCTGTTATTTACTTATATTATTACACTGTGTATTGGAGTCTAACTACCCTGGGAACATCAATAATGTATTTTTCTTGTCAAAAAAAAAAAGATTTTTGAAATAGCTAATAAAATGTAGAAATGGCAGCTGAACTATGAAAAAATTTGGGAACATTGATCTATTACTTTACAACTACAACAACTCGTACATACTCGCGAAAGGACACGAACACACGTAGACTCATACAGGCGCATTGCCTCTCACTTTTCCCGCGCCCCGTCTCGCTCTGGGTGAAACAGCTATAGACAACAGGGTTTCACGCGCTTGGCCATCGCCGAGTTCCCACGGTCCTACAGGGGATTCTTAAGAGCTTGTAGCAGCACAGACTTGCTACTGCGCGATCGATACGGACAACCTGAAGAAAATCTTCAAAATCGAGTACTTATCTGTGACTGTGGCCAACCGTACAACATCGGCGCTGACTTCCGTTTCCGAAACATGGAAGCTTTTCCAGTCTACTTAGCAGACATCCCTGCGATGATAGTGGGGTGAATAAACTACCTTTTGCGGCAAGGTGTGAGGCCGTATCTTCTATTGTGTCGTGTGTCGTGTGTGCCCATTCATCTGGACGGAACGATCTCGCTCAGTATAATTCAATTTAATGCTTAGAGAAAAACGCAGGACGTTGACCGTGCCTGCGATCGTCGACTCTAAACTCTATTTCTCAAATATTAGCTTACCTGGTCTTATTTCTACTTCTCTCAAATAAAATATCAAAAATTAAAAATTTAAATTTAATTAAAACAAAGGTACTTTCTAGTTAGGTAGGTAAATTTTCTTTCTTCACTTTAGGTGGCGGGGTTGTGTGGCTTTTGAGTAGCAGTTAAGTAGAATAAACACTGTGTGGTTTTCAATTGATGATTTTAAATGTGCAGCGCATTGTCTTCTTACTACATATATATGAAGCAAAATAATGAAATAGTAACTATAACTTATGGACTGGTCCATTATATTACATGCAGTCGCTTACTTCACTTAGCATTCGCTTACTAGAAATTCGTAATACGGATGTCAACAGTCTGAGAAACGACGGCTGCAAAGTCGATTATCGCCTAGCGAGAAAAGTGCTCATAAAGAAGAAAAAAGTTTTTATGTTTATTTAAAGTACTTATTTAAAGGCAAGCCAAGGCCCCCAGTAAGGTATTGCTAGAATAACTCACGGAAAAAACAAAGTTTTCCAACCACCAATTTGCCGCCCCGTCAAACACCACTGACTCATGGCAAGCTTTCAGTCCACTGAAACTTTCATGCCCTCTCGCTCACACGCACCGACGCCTGCACTTCCCCATATGAGACTACATCAGAGCAAGTCTATTCAATCGACAACAGACAAAGCAAGAATCTAGTGACCCCCAACTTCATACCAAACGCTCGACGAACTAGGTAACCAAAAAGTGAAACGATCCCTGCCGCCTATAGGTATCGGTAGGTGCTCGATATCGGCTCATATTGATCGGTTCGGAAGAGCTCCTCTGCTTTCCTGTGAGCCCAGTCCTTTCCGAACGGTTGTCCATCATCGGCAATTGCCGATACTTCCAATAACCTGTTCAATAACCGACCCCCGTCTTTTGTACCCCGTAGCACAACCTACCCTTTGTACGGAGGTAACGCGTTTGTTGATTAATATTAACAACATTTATTTTCTGTAAATATCAGTTGGTTATTATAAGATATCAATCAATCATCTGGTGGTGAGAATTATTTGATTTTGTTAATTTTAATCAGGTGTTAATAATAATTAATTGAATTTAGGAAGTGCGAAAAATTATAATTAAGCACGAACAAAAATACCGAAAGCCGAACATGTTATCGGTATACCGATGGAGTGTTTACCAAATTCTCATAAATCAATTAAAATGTTATCGAAAAAACACCCCAGTTTTAATACCATCGACGAAGAAGAGACCGTGAGAACGCAGGACCAACGACGTGGGAACCTGACCTCTTGCTCAAACCTGCTCTCCTAGTACCACCGAAGAAGTTTCATCCCGAATTTCTCACGCTCTATCCCCGTTTTCTTTTCTCAGGCCCTAGCTTCCCAATCAAATCAAAATAAACTCTAAATCTAGAGTAATAACACCCAAACTCCAGCGCAAAACGAAACAGATTCCCTTTCTATAAAAAAAAACCACCTGCATCCATTCCTACGCCGCGAAAAAGCCACCCTAACCGCACTTAGCTACAACCCAAATTCCCCTAAACTTTTGTACAAGAGCAAGATAGCAAACACGCATCCCGTTTCCATCCCGCTCTATACACAGGTTCATTGAACGGTCGTGCCAGGCGCATCACTAGCCGACCAGTCCTCTTCTGGTGATCCTCCGTTCCCTATTAACAATGTGTTAGCCTAGGTCTTGCACGTAGTGGGTACGCTAGGAACAAAAGGATGGAATGGAATGCGTGAACGCCTGGTTGTTTCTGCTAGCCTAGTACTTGTGGAGGCTTGGGAGCCCATTGCTGAGGCTGTGGAATTTTGCGCCCGGACTTGGGTGCAAGCTGGTTTTGTGGGATTTGGTGCAAGGGGGCATTGGACGTTTTTATCAATGTAGAGTTTAGAATTTGATCTTGATAGAGTTTGTGTTTATTCTCTATTTTACTGACACGACTTCGTATGATTTTATAGTTAGGCATGCCAAAGTATTTGGAAAGGAATAAAAGGTGGAAAAGGAATAGAAGGTGGAGTTTGGTGAAAGTTTCACTCCTATTAGGAAATTGGTCTTGAAGTCTCATATGCCTCTGAATCTCAGCCAAACACCGGCCACTATAAAGGGGGTGGATTTTACAGACAGGCTCATTAAGAAATCAAGCATTAACTCAAACATAATTTAAAATAATTACAGTTAGACGTGTCCCTTGCATATTACGCTGTATTTGGTGCGGATCAATCGTCATCGAGACAAATAAGCCGCTGCTATGCTGTTGTACACGTGTAGTGTAGAACCTACACAAACACATACACCCTACCATACTACTATGCCGTTTGCTGTAGATAACATTGATAAATAAAAGTAAGTAGTACCTAGTAGCATTCGGAACTAATATTGCTACTGCATGCTAGTTGACTCTACCCTTTACTCTACCCGCGTATCCGTGTGAAAATAGGACGTATGGAACTATCGAATCGAAGCGTATTGCCCAAAATAATGGCTTGTTGCATAAATTTGATCTACCGACACGTGGAAACAACAATCACTCGCTGTTTTAGCTTGAATAATATCAGGTCTAATCAGGTTATTGTATTGCATGTCATCAAATCATGTATCAGCTCATGTATCTCAAATTCGATAGCGGAATATCAAGTGTGGGTGCCCCCTAATAAATGGCCCAAAAATGGAGCGAAACAAAATTAGCTCTTTTCATACCTACTATTGCATAAGGAGGTGCCTTTATAAACAATACACAATGGGCGATAGTGGGACAAAACACCAATAAATACAGAGAGAAGAAGTAAAAATCAATAAAATACGTGGGCAAAAATATTAGCGTGGGAACAATGGGGCGAGAAAACATGTATCTGTCAAAATATTCAAAATGCGCGCGGGCCATATTAAAAACAAAAGAAAAACGTTCGGTTTTTTTTTATGGAAAATTATAACCGTCAGTACTGCATTACCGAATAGTGCCACTGATTCTGCCATTTGTGTGAAGCAGCAGTATTTTTTTTCCAAATAGCCTGCTAAAGGTTTATCACAATTTAAGCTTAAATGTCAGAGGCCCGGTTTCTGAGTTGAGAATTTTACTAAGCACATACTTACGTATCGCTCTGACACGCTCTTTTGTGAGAAATCTGCAGAGACAAGACGATACTTACCCATTTGCTTAACAAAATTCTCAACTCAGAAACCGGGCCAGAATCTTGTTAAATGGTGAATTAGTCCCTGAGTACCTACTTAGCCAATAATTAGTATATTTCCATCAACGGCTTCCCCGCTACAGCTAGGTACTATTGGAATAACCTAGTTAGGTAAATCCAGTTTCAATTATTTTTCAATTATGTTACGCAATAGTATCGGAGAGACCCGACCTGCCTGCAACAAACACCCTAGGAACGCTGAAAATACAGAACGTCTACTCTTTAGGAGTAAAAGAGCATAGATATTAATTATTATGGTCATACATACCACACTTCCCATTATGAGTATGAAACTAGGTAAAAACGCGAAAGATTTTATTTATGGATGTTTGGCAGTTTGTTACTCTTTCCTGCTGAAACGGCTTGACAAATTGGGATACAATTTGGAATAGAGAAAGCTTATTATACCAGAATAACACATAGGAAAAAATCGTGATTACAGAGATAACAATAAAACACAAACAAAAACACACACACACACAATAAAATACTAATAAAACACTATTAAAATAAAAAGGGAATCAGCCTGTGCTCACGACTTAGTTCGCGAAGTCTATGCGGAAGAAATTGATTTTGTCAATCGTTTTCGCAGATAACCCATTAAAATCAACATTATCTTTTTTTTAATAACTTTTAACTGTTAGAAAATAAAACTGAAAAAGGAAACGTACATATACCTGTACGTGTAAAACTTTTTCTCCTTTGCATGGGGTGAGCACGGTGAACAGTCCTCTCTGATTGCGTTTAATTAAAACGGGTATGATTTAAACGGCCGGCAGTATATTCAGGTTTTGGTTGGCTCTAAAATGTTTTTGGTTGGCAAAAATAGCTAATTGAGCGGCAACTAGTGGCCAGCAAGAATAAAAAAAATGGCCAGCAAGTAATGTCATATTGGGCAGCTCCAAAATTGGTTGTATAGCTAATTAAGTATATGTTCAGCCATAAATGTAATTGAAAGGCAAATTGTGAGCTACATTTAATTCAGTTTTGGCAAGCTGTAAAACTATTTTTGGTTGGCGAACTAACATTGTTCTTACAGCAATAAATGTACGCAACTTCTGTGCTGCATTACCTCCTCTAAGTAATTGAAAATCATTTAAATAATTAAATATTACCTACCTAACTTAGGGTTATTTTATTTGGTTAACCAGGTAAATAAAAATATTATGAATTGTATATTTAAATCAAAATGCTTTCTTTACAAAAAAGGGCATTAGGCAGGAACTAGGTATCATGTACAGATTACAGATTTTTACTTACGAGTATTAAATTTGGCAATAACGATAGAAAAAATAAAGATAAAAAAAGCTAAGGTGCCAAATTAAAAAAAACTTGGTTATTTCTTCTTTCCATCTTCTCTTTCGTGACTCTAGGTTCAAAGATTAAGTATCTACCATCTGTTTTGACTGCCAAAAATCTGCGTCAAATTACGTTAATCTTAATTCGTCGAATGACAACGCCCACACGCCATTGGTTGCTCGCGTAACCCGCTTTTCCAGTAAAATCGCACATCAACTAAACGTAATGAAGATCATTTTAATTAATTTGCTAACCAATACTATAATTTGCAGACCCATCTATATTATAGCTTACAGATATTATTTTTGAGCTAACCAATTGTATAATCTTGCCGACAAATTAATTATTCTGCCTATCGTTTATTTATTTCGCAAACAAATTAATTATTAAGCTGATACAAAATGTTATTTCTTGCTGTCAATATTATAATTTTTTGCTAACCACTTATTGCGAATCGCATTGCAATCGAATATTGCAATTAAAACCATTTATAGTGGGTTTTCTGTATTTACCTACAATATGCTCCAACCCACAGGCATGAGAGCCAATTAATTCCCTAATGACATTTCTAGGAACCCAGTTCGCTGCGCGTATTTCATTAGCAGACAAACTGAGTTGTGGCCTCGTGTAATTATTGCGTAATATACCTAAACCTTGACGATTGAAAACAACTGGCGTTTAGGGAAAACGGAAAACACTTAAAATAACACTTTCACAAACATTTCACGAAACAACGGTTGGCATTATTACGTAAGGGGTTATTTCCAGTCCATTTTAGGGGAATTGCCAAAGATTTTTCGTCAGAACTCTTTCTATTTTCTTTTTCCTTTACCTCAACTGTGCGTTGCGTAAAGTTCCGTAGCAAGACGTTGTACCTACTAAAAATATTTAGTACTGATGAAAAAGGGTAAAGCTTTGAAATATTTACCGTTCGAACTCCTTTAATTATTTCGGTTCAGAATTAAGCTGTAATTAGAAGTGTGGAATTGAAACAATCCTCGTCGTTCAAAGACAAAGCTACTACTTATGTGACAAAAGCTGCTTAAATTCAACTAGCTTTCGCCTGCGACGTCGTTCTTGTTTTATATTTAGTAAAGGTTTTCACTGACTTTCATTTTTGTCGGTGTAGCCGACTAGATGCCGACCTCATTGTATGAGAGACGGCCCACGCAACGCCGCTGTCAGCCTCTGACTGCGCGCCAGCAGCTGCTGCGCGCGCGCCGAGCAATTTCAGAAAATTCTACCAATTTCAGAAAAAAAAATCCTTAAAACGCCCCTCTTTTTGGGTCGATGGTACATTGACATCTTAATTTTTCTTTTTTTTTTTGTTTTCTTTTTTTTTTGTAATACGAATATTATGATATTCGTATTACACAAAGAGGGGCGTTTTAAGTTAGGCCGCTATTATATGTGCGTGTGTGTGTCTGTATGTATATCTGGGGTTTTTAAATTTTAAATTTAGTAGTTAT
This sequence comes from Zelleria hepariella, assembly GCA_949319315.1. Classification (NCBI taxonomy): domain Eukaryota; kingdom Metazoa; phylum Arthropoda; class Insecta; order Lepidoptera; family Yponomeutidae; genus Zelleria; species Zelleria hepariella. Next base: position 9,427,525 of record OX439396.1, on the reverse strand, counting down.
GTATGTATACGAGGAGCATGATTACCCGCTACTCCTAATAGCTAAACCACTATTTTTAGACTCGCTCTTATGTTTCATGAATGATTAGTTCGATACCGAAAGCGACAATCCCATAGATATGTCCAGACCACTCCTCGATAGCGTGATGCTTGCTAGCTAATCAGCTGTATAGCTACCACGAGTGCGAAAAAGCTGTGCCGGACGTCCGCCGGACGTCTGTCATGTATCCTAATACTATAGTAGTAAGGTTGTTTATGCAACTTGTCACTTTCAGTGACATTGACAGTAAGCACTCGTGGTACCAGTACTGAAGATTAATACAGGCTCGTGGTGCTAATAGAAGTATTTCATTAACCTGGGGCTTTAGTCTGTAACGTAATGGCGTCCCAGTAGAAGGAGAAAACCGTGGTTTCCTCGTTTTTCTCTTACAACCAGCAAACTTATCCTCTAGAATCAGAATCAGAATATTCTTTACTGTAGGTACTACAAAAACATTAAAAGGACCGACAGGATTAATCAATCGTAAATTAAGCCGTCAACTGGGATCGCATTTTGGCACCATTGTGTTTCAGACTCAGGAGAGCTTCGAGCTTGCGCTGCTTGCTTTGACTCGAAAAACTTGACAACTTAGAGCCTCCGCACACAGGGCGACTTGTCGTCGCGTCTAGTCACCGACGGCGGCGTCAGAATCGCGCCTCAGCGACTCTGACGCCAAGTGTGCGGAGTTTCGAACAAAATGTTTGAAAATTGTCGGCCGTAGCGTCTAGTCGCCGAGCTGTCGCTGTCGCCTGTCGCCTTGTGTGCGTGGCGTCTTTCAGTACGACAGTACGTTGACCTTTACACGCCTGCACTTTATTCAGTTACGTTACGGGCGCCTTTCCGACAGAAGTGTAAGGGTCTACGCGCTGTTGACTGATGTATACGTACATGCAAAGACCTTAGGGAAGATTTTCTCTCTGATATTTCACCCACCGAAATCCACACAATATTGTTCTAACGGCCCTCGTCCCAGATTCCTCTAAGTGAAAGAAAATAGGCTAGTAGTAAATTGTGGGGCGCCTAATTTATGTCCAGCGATTACCGGACCGGCCGTTAATGCGCGATCGGCTTTCCCGACCATTTGGCTTTTGCCGGTTTCGACAGTTCCCGCTGAGTGGCAATTTCAACGGTGATGGATGGGTGATAAAACGCCGATGTCACTTTGTCAAACGCATGCGGAATCGCAGGGCGTTTAATCGACTTGCCCGTAGCACATCCCAGTATTCCCAGTCGCCCGCGCCTTTTTTCGTAGCGCCGCCGTGTACGCGATTTTGGCCGAGTTTCTGAATTGAGAATTTTACTAACCAAATACTTGACTATCGTTCTGTCACGCTCTTTTGTGAGAAATCTGCAGAGACAGAAGGATACTTACCCATTTGGCAATTCAGAAATCGGCAGTTTGCGCCGCAAATGCGAGCATGAGCTTGTGCGACCCAAAAAGGATATAAATCCTGTAAACATTCGCGCAGGTTTTGTAGCCAGGATATTTTGGATCTTCCATACCGGCTTAATACTACCTATAGATTCAAGATAGCTATTTAATATGCTGAATCAATCGACTCGAGTAAATCCCCTGTGCCACATCTATTGTTCGTCTATTTCCGTCTGTCTTAAAACGTCTTTACATGACAGAAATAGCTGTTTATGGAACCACCTACGGCGTGATTTGTACCTCAAGATAGGATATTAACCCCATAGTTGTGATATAATGGTATTTTTTGACCCAATAGTAGTCAATAAACCCTTTATCGTTAACATAAAGCATCGTTAACACACTGTTCCTAGATATAGGTTTTCTCTGTGAACGGAAAAAACATGGAAATATTCCTTCAAGCTGACCCATCCTCTAAAACTTGAAAAAATCCTTTGTTAAAAATATGTGTGTGCTCAGTTTAGCTACAAAATTGAAAAAACCGTGAAAATTTGGGCTTTCTTGTCTTGCCCTTTAGTTGACCTCTAAGGCCCTGGAAAAAAAGTCTTCTCTTTGGATGCGTTTTTTGCTAAAAACGAGTCGTTTAATGAGAATCCCTAGGCTTAACAATTTTTAGGATTTTTAGGATTTTTAGATTTCAGATCCTAGAACCTACGAATAAATTATAAGTAAGTAGGTTCGGCGGGGAAGTCTTATGTAGGTTAGGGCCTATACAGGCTTTACATAATTTATATTAAATTCTATCTTTAGAAGTCAAAGTTCTACGCACTCTCAGAAGTTATAAGTTGAGACAATTTAAAACGCAATAGGACGTACAACTAGCGCCGCCAATGAAAAAATAAACATATCTTCTTTTCGGATGCGTTTTTAGAAAAAGCTCCTGCGATTTCTCAACGCGAGGCTTAACTATTTTTAGGACCTAAGGTTTGGATTCCAGATCCTAGAACCTACGAATGCAATCGATTCTAGCCAAAAAGTGGCCACTTTTGGCAGGAATCGATTGCATTCGTAGGTTTGCTTTACTTTGGCTTTTGTAATAGTCCTTAACTCTAAACAGTGACATCCCAAACCAAGAGCGAAAAAGAAAACTCGAGAATCCCGGGAAAAGCGAAACAGAAAACTGAAAGTTCCCGGGGAAAATCCTCCTTCTAAAATTGCCTAATGGCACCCAGCGATTTCGTTCCGGCAAAAAACTCCCGGTTTCACGGAAAAATCTCCCCACGGAGCGAGTGAATGTACCAGGCGACCAGACGGGCGCAGGAGGTTGATTGCGAGCTCGGGATATCGGGATGCTGTGCCGAGGTGCCATGCCAGTAGAGACGCTTCCTATGGGATAGCGGATAGATAGAGAGCAAAATGAATCATGTATTGCCAAAACAACACAAGCGCAACAACACAAAACACTAATTTTGACATTTATATAAATCTAACTTTGTGAGAAAAAACGGCACAAATCCACTAACTCTATTACTTGGATAGGTTTTGCAATAAAACAATACATCTCCGTGAAAATAAAAATAAATTGTGTCTCGTTTAAAATTGGCTTATGATGGGATATAATAATAATAAATAATAAATCATTTTATTTCGATCACTAGGATCATAATGGGCGAGTTACATTCTTACACAGAAAAAAACATTCTTACACAGAAAAAATAGGAAGCAATAAAAAATTATTAAAGATAACAAAAACCTATTTTATGACATGGACAATACTTTCATCCAGTGCCTTAGAAAAAAGGACACAGGGTCTTCAGAGATGACGCTCAGGATGCGGTTGCTGCTAGCCTCCACTCTGCAGAGCAAGGAGTTGCACTTTTTTCGGATTATGGTGTCAAAGCTATCCGTGAGCGCCTCTGCAAACATGCCTGATGCACTACAGAAGCGGGGCAGCCTCAACAGCACCCTGAATGCATTATTGTACTGGACACGCAGAGCATCTAGCGACACTTTAGTATATCTCACCCAAAGGTTCCCCGTGTACATAGCTTGACAAAAAGCTGTAAATAAGGTTAGTTTTACTTGGGATATGTGTTGTTTTGGCAATACACGAAAGGTATTGCCTTGGCAGACAACTGTAGGTAGAGGTGACAACACCAAGAAGTGGATGCCACACAGAGTAGAAAAAATATACAAAAATCAAATCGTTAGCGGGCCTAAAATGTTCACTTCCTCTCCAGACGTCATAGTCTCCCTACTGTGCCACCGTACACCGATCGGAGGGTCATCGGCCGGCCCGGTTCGGGAAACCCCGACCGCGGCGGGTTCCCGACGGGAACAGGGGAACATGGGTCGTCTATTGCGCTAGCAGGGGCCTTAGCCTGTAACGCAATGGTGCCAAAATGGGCTCCCAGTTGACGGCCCAAACCTAGGCACAACTAGCGCCGCCACTTTTGGCGATAAACGATTTTATTCGTAGGTTCTAGGATCTGGAATCTGAACCTTAGGTCCTAAAAATAGTTAAGGCGCTGGACAAAGTGCATTTTTTTTACGCTGCTCGCGCGCAAAAAAAATGCATAAAATCGATTCCTGCATCAAATACCTAGGTACACAAAAAAAAAACTATTGAGTATTGAGAACCAATGTTAAATCGTGGGGAACGAACGAACGGTGTGTGAGCGAGCCTGTCGCTAGATACGATGCTGCTTTCAAGCGGACCTTATGAACGGACTCCAGTAAAGCTTTTTTTTTTCAGCCATTTTAAAAGTGCCAGTTAGCATGCTTCAAAGTCGACTAATTAGACACTATTTTCTAATTTGGTCCTCGACCATCTATATGGTGGCTGGAATGGTGGAGAGCGCGTTAAATGCATGTTAGAAACCACTTAGAAGATTCACCAAGACATTTTAACCCAGACTCCGTTAAAAAAAAAACACTAGGAAGGTTCGTAAAAGCAAAGTTTAGGATGTCTTAGTGAAAATGAGGATATAGGTACTTAAAAGAATATTCTGTAAAAACTCTTTTCGCTGAAAATGCGGGCACCCACCCACTTACCCAAGTGCGGCGGGTTTTATACTTATTATGTACTTATTATACTTTTTCAAAAATACTGATGGTTCAAACATAACATTTCGTAGAGGCTTAAGGCATAGTGAATCGCCTGCGGGCTAAAAAAATGCACAAAATCGATTGCTGTATCAAATACACTAAACAAATCGAAAATTTTCACATATCAAACCCTACAATTAGGTGAGACCTATTTTAAGACAGCCAGTTTCGTGTTGACATGCATAAACGTTTTGAAGATACGTCCCGTTTCAGCAAAAACATCGTAAGCGACAAAAAAGTCAAAATCAACTTTTTTACACGTCTGTTATTTTAAAGGAATTTCGCACCTAACGCGCTCACCCCTGTGTTCAAATTCCAATGACAAGCCGAGATAATTTTTATCGTTCGGGAATACAGTCTTATTTTGTTTCAACCCGTGTATAGTAACCGACAGCCAAGAAGCCCCCTGAATTATTGTAACCGCCACGTCATGTCGCTTACGATAAAAAAAGACACTCTGCGTTTGGTTTCAGCGCGCATTAAAACAGACTGTGAGCTTATTTTATCAAGTAAATTAGTAAGATGAAAGCATTCTTGCTTCAGAAACAAAACGTTTCAACTTTTTTATGTTGACAGTATTGAATTTATTCGTTAGTTACGTGACAAAATCTTTTGATAACTTGTTTGAATTGTGTTCGGTGAGACTAGTTATTGGTTGAAAGTTTGTGATAAAGTAAGTACTCTAGGCCACGTTTTAGTCATTTGTTTTTTGCGAAGTACCTGCAAATTTGCAGTCAAGTTTATTTTGGTTTATTTTCCTTGTTACAGAGTTTCACTATCATGAAAGGTAGTCGAAGTAATAGATCCAAGCTTTTGCTACAGTTAGCTAGTCAACAAAGCAGAGATGAACCATCTATCTACTCGCTGCGTGAACATAATTAATTATGCTTCCCAACCAAACTTAAACCCACTCGTCAATGCTAACGTCTCGATAAATACTGATAATGAGGGTATGTACTGATAATGAGGGTATGTTAGGTAATCCAGAAAATTATATCACGGTTCCACTTAAAAATGCTGATATTTATGATTGGAAGCAATTTGCTAGTGCATACATCCCAACAAAGATTAAAATTCAGATTTCAAAAGTGGCAACAGGTAAATTTGAAAGAAATGGCAATTTCACTCTGAAATGTTCTTTTGATTCTGGCAGTCCCGTCCAAAAAGTAGACTTTTCTACCATAATAAGATCTGGACAGAACTTCCAAATTATACAAAATCCTTCCAAAGCGTATACCGAGAGGCCGAAAATTTCAAAAGCCAAATACGAAGATTTGAAAAAAATTTGTGACAAAGGAATAATTCCGAAACAATACATAAATGAATATTTATCTATGAGGTATGATGATAATTCCCAGGACAGGTTGATGTCGGAAACCGAAGAAGATAATTTGGATTAGATTAGTTTTTTTATACTTAACTACTTATTAGATTAAAGGCAAATACTAATAGTATCTCATGAGAATAATAATTTTTATTGATGATTGATTGTGTTTAACGTGTTTTTTTCATTAAAAATTGCAAATAATAAGGGTTTGTTTCTATTGTTTGTCTCCAAATCTTACACGTTTTTAACGCAAGCTCCCTTACTTTCCCAATTTCACCTAAATATGTATGGCAAATATTATCGTAAGCGACCTTAATCTTACACTTTTTTATCGCAAGCTCCCTTACTTTCCCAATTTCACCTAAATATGTATGGCAAATATTATCGTAAGCGACCTTTGCTGCCAAAGCGTTAGGTTTTGCGGTGTTTTAGTAAGTAAATCATAATGGTGATCTTTAAAAAACAATAAACGGTAAGACACTTATATATAAATATTGTAAGACAAAAAAGATATTTAAAAAAAACCGTCTCCTGAAAAGTTTTAGTTTTGTCGCTTACGATGTTCTTGCTGAAAGGGGACGATATTTTGACTGAAAAAAAAAATAGGCGGTGCACTTTTTTTCAAGCAAAATATCTTGCAATCTGTTATGGATATCAAGATAAAACTGGCTCGGATAGATAGGTCACACCTAATTCTAGGGTTTGATATGTGAACATTTTCGATTTTTCGATTTATCTAAAACAGTAAACAGCCAGTTTCGTGTTGACATTCATAAACGTTTTGAAGATATTTTGCTTGAAAAAAAATTACTATGCCCAGCGCCTTAAAGCACAGCAACGATAGTGAAAGCGGTGAGGGTGGTGAGCGAAACCAATGGGCCATCATCGATACATCCTGCTATTTCTGGTCGTAATTTCGCTAAGTAAGTATCTCTGGGAGGGAAATGTGCGGATACAGTAAGTTCGCAGCAGCGAGCGGAAGATAACATAGAGACCGCATTAGCCCTGAGAAATGACCTAACGAAAATGGTTCCTCTGTGGGCGGAGCCTACAAAATGGTTCCTCTCACGATTTAGTAGTTCGACAGACATGACCGAGAAAACGTCAATTTTGTCAAATTTTGTCGTGAATAATAAACTATAGAAAATGAATTCATGTGCCGTAAAATGATGCAAAAGCCGTGCTGATGTGCACCACAAAGCAGTGGGTATCGGTTACCATACGGAAGTAATGTCTTGTAGCGTTTTTATTCACAACTTTTAATAAACCCAAATAAAAATATGAAACTAACTTCTTCCCGTGGCTTTGCTTGAGGTCTTCGCCGTCTTAGTATGTTTTAACATGATAAATTCATCAGTGCGATTATCTTGGACTCATAAAACGGAACTATAAAACTTTTACCCTCGGCTTTGCTTACCGCCATTACTTTTTTTTTTTCGGAGATAATGTTGTATTGTTCGATTTTTACTTTCTTAGACTTCCTAAAGATCCTGCACGAAAACGGCGATGGGTAGAAGCAATCCGTCTGGAACGGAATGAACAGCATTGGATTCCGAGCAGACTTTCTTTTTTGTTATATCATTATCATCATCAGCCCTTTAACACCCACTGCTGAGTAAAGGCCTCTTCATGCTTACGCCAACTCTCACGATCCTGTGCCAGGCGCAACCACGGTTTTCCGAGTGTAAAGTCTAAAGACTTATGGCGTCGGACCATCTGGCTGGTGGTCTGCCAACCGATCTCATCCCCTTGGGGTCGCCATTCCGCAATGAACTTTGTCCATCTGCCATCGGTACGTCTCGCCAGGTGTCTTGCCCACTTGTGATATTAACAATCAAATAAACATTAGACAATATTAGGTACCTATATGTATAACCGCAGATTTATTCGAAAACAGACAAACATACAGATTTTCTGTTTATATATATAGAAACTTTTACAGTTCACGATGACAGATTATCAAATATAATCTGTGCAAAGCTTTTGACCTCTGCAGCATGGCATGACGCTGTCACTGTGAAAAGCCCAATGACATCAATGGCGCGTAAACAATTAACCAATCAAGGAGTTTCCTATTTTCTTATTGGTTTAAAATATTTTTGACAACGCAACCTGCGCGCGTAGATGCGTGTGCCGTGTTAGAGGATGGTTTTTTCTTGAAGAAGTTGTTCCATGTTATCCAGTTCGCTGGTTCGCAGTAAGATTGGTACCTACTTTCTACAACCAAAGTTACCCGCTGCTGGGTAAGGCTTTTTCAGTATCTAGCTGTAGTACGCACCTGAACGGGCCCTCGGTTGACTTGGTGATGATGCTGCGAGAGGCCCAGGTATTCGCTTACGGTGAATAAAAACATCTCGAGGGAAATTGAGCGTTTGAGGTCTCTCTCTCTCTCTCTCTCTTTCTCTCTTCTCTCTCAATATAATAGATGGCTCCTGGGAAGAGTATCTACCTCAGAGTACTTACAGGCAAAATCCTGCCTGATCTTGCAGCATATTCCTTTCTTTAAAAAAAAAACCGGAAAATTGGCGCCAGCCACACGAGGGACGTGGGACGAGGACGGGCGCGGACGCTACAGTTTCATGTCCCTTTCATACAAAATGTATAGAAGCGAAGAGACGCATAACTTATAGAAGAGACGGGGCGCTGACGAAGCAAAACGTCACGTCCGCGCCGCGTCCTCGTCCCACGTCTCTTCTGTGTGGCTGGCGCCATTAACGAAAACAAAGAGCTCGTCAAAATATACCAAGTCATTAAATATTAAAAATTAAATTATAAAAGTCAACGAATCAAGTCTTGTGTGACTAAAGAGTCTTACTGACTTTTCCACACAGTTCGCCTTCACCAGTAGGTACAGTCGGCCACATTCTCAGATACCCCTTTTTGTTCGATTGGCGCTCTTATGCCGCGCGCGATAAGAGCTACCATGGGGTATCTGAGATTGTGGTCGACCGTACCTACTTGCTATTTCGGAAACTGTGCCACGTGTTAGCTCGTCATGTCTCATTTATTATTATTGCAAAGGGTCCTACCGAACTAAGGGACTGAGCTCTAGGTACGTTTTGGTGTAATAAATTCGTTCATTATAAAGCATCGTATATTCCCTTTTGAAATGGGCAGCCCGTTTCTGGGTTTGAAAAAAAACTCTTTATTACAAGTAAGTTCAATAAATAAAATTAAAAAAATACCTACTGCGTATACACGACAGCACGTCAAAGTGTACACTGCTGTTGTAATGTCGCCCGTAACGTAACCGAGTACAGTGCCAGGGTGTAAGGGTCGACGTGCTGTCGTGTGTACCTATGTAAAGCCAGGTTTACATTACTTACGACACTAGTTTCATGCGTTTTCGAATACATTGCTGATTGAACAAGACGGTCCGACATGAAATAGTTTTTTGTAATATCAATGTATTCGAAAATGCATGAAAACTAGTGTCGTTATGTAAACCTGGCTTAAGGCTGGAAGATAGTAGTGTGGCGGGAAATTCAAAATTTTCACAGTTTCTTACATTTTGTAGCTAAACTGAGCTATTTTTGTTCAGCGATTTTTCGTTCGCGAGAATAAAACCGTATTCTTTTCATTATTGTAAACAACAGAACAACAATAATTCAGCCGATTATGTGTTCTGGTCTACGACAAGTTTTTTGTTCACTACCACTGCTTCGTAGACCAGAACACATAATCGGCTGAATTATTGTGGTTCTGTTGTTTACAATAATGAAAAGAATACGGTTTTATTCTCGCGAACGAAAAATCGCTAAACAAAAATAGTTCAGTTTAGCTACAAAATGTAAAAGTCTGTGAAAATTTTGAATTTCCCGCCACCTTGCTATCGTCTACCCTTAATGTTTAACATCCCTACTTACCAAAGCCGAAAACACTGAGGATTTTTCACAGATTTTTTTTAATTAATATTTTCAATTCATAGTTCTAAGGTTTTGCTAGTACCAAAATGAAATGACGTAAAGGGTTTAAAATTAAAAGATTATCAGTAGAGCGTGGAAATTCTATGTTCCACGAACATTATTTCATAAACCGATTTTTTTCTTGTACGGTCGGCCACAATCTCAGATACCCCATGGAGGCTCTTATCGCGCGCGGCATAAGGGCGCCAATCCAACAAAAAGGGGTATCTGAGACTGTGGCCGACTGTACCTACAGAATCCCAAGTGTTCGAGCATTTGCTTAGAGTTAAACATTTGTTGATCCCTTCGGGGATGGCCCTAAAAGTATGTTATGTATGTCACAAACTCCAACTAGAAAATAGCACAATATATGTCCCTGGAACTAGGACAGAGCTGAGGCCCAAAATAGTTCTAGTTTTCACAAACTAGGGTCCTCTTGGGTCATCGTTTATTTAGCACTTCACGTCCCAAATCTGAAAGCACTAAGGCCCTAAGAAGGAGTTATTTTGCCCTAAATCCCGAAACCCTGCAAGCTCTACAAAAAGTTAAGGGTTCTACGGGTTTTTTCTTAGTAGAGGACAAACTGGACTGAAAATTTTTGAGTAAGATATTGCTTGAAGAAAAACATCTTTGATATTTAAAAACGTTAGGAAAATCTTTAATTTCAGTGGGTACCTACCCACTGAAATTTAGTCGAAGAAAAGCTGAACAGGAAATTGTAGAGTATGTATGAATAGTTATATAAATATTTGTATCCAATGAGTAGAAGAACAATAATTTAAAGTGTGACAGTACCTTTCCTTAACTACTTTTAGTTTGGAAAATATTTAATGGCACAAAAAAAAAATACTACGAGTAAATGCACACTAAAAAACTTATTGCATATCAATAGGTAAGGTTAGAACCTATTAGATAGTTTTTAATCGAAATTCTATAAAATATATGACCTTATAAATCGTATCAATCGCCCACTATTTCAAAGAAATGGTTCCAATTTCAAATAAAACACGTTCGATTGGATACTCAACCAAATTACTCTATCCTCATGAGAAATAGCAACCTGAGTGCCTAATAAAGTAAAGGTTAGTGTACACACGACAGCACGTCAGACTGTATACTTTTGTTGTAAAGTCACCCGTAACGTAACCGAGTAGAGTCCTCGCGTGTAAGGGTCGACGTGCTGTCTTGTGTACATTGTAACAATGCCAACAATGTGTGGGCCTTTTCTTATTGCACGCGAGAAATCACTCAAGACTGTGGTATTAATAGTCGTCTGAGATCACCTGCTTGAGCTCGATCTCAAGTAGGTGAACTCAGAAAAGTCAAATGCTAATGTCAAGCCTTGGCTATGTCTAACTTGAGTAGCTGTCAGCATATTAATAAACACTATCTTGAGATTGACGTTGACAATCCAAGGCCTGACATTAGCATTTGACTTTTCTGAGATCACCTACTTGAGTTCGATCTTGAGTCGACGACTATTAATGCCGCCCTAAAATTGCAGAATCAGAATCAATTGTTTTTATTCAATATGCCATAAATAAATTATAATACATTGAACGTCAAAATATTATCTAAAGTAAAAAAATAAGAGTTAAAAACTAAAACCCGACTACTAAAAGGCTTAAAACAAGACCTGCTTATCCTTAAAATAGACTCATAGATAATTAATCGTAGTCGGAGGCCATCGGTTTATCAAATGCGAATGTGGTGTCCTCCGACTACGATTAATTATCTATGAGTCTATTTTAAGGATAAGCAGGTCTTGTTTTAAGCCTTTTAGTAGTCGGGTTTTAGTTTTTAACTTCTATTTTTTTTTGAGCTTTTTAGTTACTCATTTTGGATGACCACCTAAAATAGAACCAAGAAAAGCAAAAAAAAAACACCTTTTGGAATTTTTTGTTCTATTTGTTATGTTGACGCTACATGTGTTATACATTTTTGAAAAGGTCTTTTAAAGCCCTTTCATTTGATACCCATGACGATGGTATCCGATAATTTTTATTTTTAGGTCCACCACTTTAGGGCGCAGCACAGCCGCCATCTTGTTTTTTTTCAAAATAAAACTATCCTATGTTACCTGGGTGATTAAGACAAATCCAACGACACCTCATTTGTTGAAATCGGCCGAGTAGTTTAGGCTCTGCGAGGGAACAGATGAACACACAAACATACATACCCACATACATACATACATACATACATACATACATACATACATACATACATACATACATACATACGCTGCTAAAATCATAACCCTCCTTTTTGCTTCGCGTAGTCGGGTAAAAAAGTATATAAATCAGATACTTATTACTATCTAATACTAAGTATCTAGCTACTTTTTTTTCTCCAGCTTCACTAGCTCTGATCGTTGCTTTCCTAATGACTTCAAACCCTAAGGGCGTTTAGCCCCATTCCTTGACATACCCTCACTCAAGGGTCCCACTTTTACTGTCTCCCACTTCGCTGGAAAAATACGCATAGGTTTTGGAGCCAGGATGTCTAAAGACTTCCAGTAGGTAGGTACCTCTATTCTTTGTATCGCAACATGAGTCAATCAATATCAATTAAGTACTGGGTGTACCTACTTAGGTTTACCAACTCAGAAAGGACACAAATTGTTATTATCATGATAGTACGCATTTCTTTTCTAAACGTAAGAAAAAACCTTTAAGCGGAGCTGCACGTTAGGTTCGTTTTTAAGTCTGGTAAAAGTTTAAATCATTTGGAACCCACCAAAAAACTATTTATTCAGCTCTTTGTTGACGGTACGTATAACAAATTGCGAATCCCCGAGGGATTTAAGATTAAGACATCATTCAAAAGTTTTTTTCTTAGTTCTTTGCATGCCGTTACCTCTAGATGGCGGTCTCCCGCCATCAGAATGTCAAAGTCTGTTGACGACCTTTGATCAAAAAGTTAATAACGACGCCATCTAGCAACGAAAAAAAAAACACAAGGAAAAACGCCCATTGTCTGAGTCCATTCCGTGTTGCTCAACGACAGCACGAGCCATCGATAAACACACAGGCGTTTCCTGAAACCGGGGCCTGAGTCTGTAACGCAATGGTGTCAAAATGGGCTCCCAGTTGACGGCTTCAATTACGATTTAAGAATGCTGTGGGTCCTTTTAATGTTTTTGTAGTAGAGCAAAGAATATTCTGATTCTAATTCTAGAGGATTAGATCGTTGGTCGTAGGATAAAAACGAAGAAACGCCGGTTTTTTCCTTCTACTGGGACGCCATCAACACTGGCATTCTGTAGCGGATTTAGGGGGGGGGGGGGGGCTAAGGGGCTCAAGCATCTGAGACCCTCTATCAAAATATTTTTTTTATCTTGAAAACGCTCATTGGGTTCAAGCCCCCCCCCCAAACCATCTTGGATTCAAGCCCCCCAACCAAAATCCTGGATCCGCCACTGCTGCCATTGCATTACAGGCTTAGGCCCCTGGTAATTTCACAAATTGTCTATTTATTACTCGTATTACTCGTACCTACTGTGGTACAGTCGGCCACAGTCTCAGGTACCCCTTTTTGTTCGATTGGCGCCCTTATGCCGCGCGCGATAAGAGTTGCCATGGGGTATCTGAGATTGTGGCCGACCGTACTCGTATTACTCGGAAGAGTGCGGGCGAGGATTGTGCGATTAGTGCCAAGGACAGACTTCCATGGACTTTGGGGTAGGCAGGGATTATTTTTAAAGAAAAAGGCCTCCAACCTACTTCCGAACCAAGCAAAAGGAGGTTTTTACGGAAAATATTTTTTATTTGCACACCAAAAAATACAAAATGAACGACAAACAAACCTAGTTGTTCAGTGGTTTAGGTTAGAACAATAAGAAAACTTTTTTCACACTATTTTGATCTACGTAGAGCGGGAGAGGTACCTCTAAAGGGTAATTTTAAAAGTTTATTTCTTAAACACGTCCACTTCTAAATGTGATTTCCTTTTGTACTACCACTTTGATAAAAGCGCATTTTTTTTTTTTTTTAATATAAAATTCCGCTTTTACCAAAGTCGTAAAACAAAAGTTGTTGAAAACCACATCTAGGAGTGGACGTATTTCAGGAATAAAGCTATTTAGAAATTACCCTGTATTTTGTATATCATATTTTTAAAAATGTGATTTCAAACCACGTTTGTTCTACGACTTTGATAAAAGCGCAATTTTTTTCTTCTGGAAATATAAAATTCCGCTTTCACCAAAGTCGTAAAACAAAAGTTGTTGAAAACCACATCTAGGAGTGGACGTATTTCAGGAATAAAACTATTTAGAAATTACCCTGTACTATTATATAAAAAAAGGTTTATTTTTTTATTTTTAGTATCAAAGAGGTCTAGTTCTACACAGTCTATTTGGGTAGGTACTTTCCTTGTACCAAGATGTATGGGGCACTTTGAAGTATGTACCTATGACAGGCGTGATTCTTGGAAGTAGTTACGTAAAAAACATAAAAAAACCCGCTCCAATTACCACCTTTTAGTAAATAGATCAAATTCTGACTACAGCTTCTGAGCGAATTCTGACCGGGCTAGGTTGTCATGGGACATGCGTGCTGGAACACATTCTCTCGATTAGATAGGGCTACGCCTCTCCGCCATATGACTATTGGCGATATCTCCCTACCCTAGGTACACACGACAGCACGTGGACGTTTAAACGCTAGCTATCTACTCACGGGCGACTTTACAACAACATAAGTGTTCAGTCTGACGTGCTGTCGTGTGTACCTATATGCTACTATCCTATCCTACTAATATTATAATTGCGAAAGTTTGTAAGTGTGGATGGATGGATGGATGGATGGATGTTTGTTACTCTTTCACGCTGAAACGGCTGAACGGACTTGGATGAAATTTGGAATAGAGATAGCTTAGACATCAGAATAACATAGGCTACATATTATCAGACTTTTAACTTAGGAGCAAAGTAAAGCATATATCCTTTTTCTGTAGTCCACGCGGACGAAGTCGCGGGCAAAAGTTAGCGTGTCATAATATTCTATGCCTATATTATGGATAGAGGACGGTTGGACGGTTTAAACCAATAAACAATGTTATACAGTAAAGTAATATGTCCGAAATACCGCTGTGGGAGAACACGGGATAAAGGGGCGTCCATTAATAAAAATTATTGGCGATTTTACGATAGACCTTGAGGATCACGTCGAACATTATTTATATGCCAATATTGCTTATAACTACCTAGGTACCTACCGTTGGCAAGAAAAGTGTTATGTTAACAAAAATCGGAGACAAACTACTACTGTTACTTACCTAGGGAAAACCCTTCGACTTCGATATTGATTCAAGAACATTCGATGACATACGGCGATGCCGGCGCTGTTTCCGGTAACAAAATGACATGACGTCAATAAAAATATCAGAACAAAAGAGGATCGTGATTGAAATGGAAATAATAATTCTAAGGACAAAAGGTAATTTTCGTTAATCTCTGAGTGACTCTTCATAATATTATCTAATAAGGAATAACGATGCTAGGTAAGCGAGTTTGTATTGACATTTAATTTTTGCTATGGGAATATTGTTGACAGTATTTGTTTTACAGGTACTTGAAAATAATGTTAGAATACAAAGTTAGAAATGCCTTCGGCGTCCACTTATCTGAGAATAAGAGTCGAATTGAGTACATTCTCCTTTTTTAATTCGGTAAAAAATTAGGAATATTTAAACAATAGTGTGTCCATGTGCGTGGTTTTATTTTTCGTTGCCATAGCTTGTGAAGTACCTATTTGTTTTTAGATTTGTGGAAATTTGCATCGAATCATTCTCTTACAATCATTAAAAATCTTATCCGTGCAATGCAGCAAGAAGGCTTTCGCGTAAAGACCGTTCTTCACTTGCAAGACAACCCACGCACAGAACTTATATGTGACCACCGAGAGCACACAAAACACGGATGAACAAATACGTGTCAGGTCTATTTTTCCTCAATGATGAGTACTTAACGTACGTAATGCCGCCGCCGGACTCAGGCACGCAATGACCGCATTCTACGTGGTTTTAAAGGAATAATCTAAACTTTGAGGACAATCGCAATGGTTTGAAGTAGGTACCTACCATAGGTATACTCCAAGCAGATAGGTAATGAGTCGTTTTCACGCCCGTCAAGTTTAGTTTTTTTTTAAGATAAGATTTAAATCTATGCAAGCGAAATTTGTCAGGCACGTCCTTTATGGCCAACAAGGTTCCTCTATGGCCAACAAGGTTCCTCTATGGCTACTCATAAGAGCGCCATCTATCAAGTGCTTTGAATGGCCCGTTTTCAGAAAAAAAAAACGTAGTTCTTTTTTTCTCCACTGATGGCGCTCATAATACGGCACTATAACGGCAGTCAGTTGAAATTTCATCAGTTTTGCCAACGGTACGACAAATTACCATAAACTGTAATAATCATAACCAGAAACACAATTCATTGCTTGCAAATTTTATCGCATCACGTAGTTAATGTCAGTATCCCACCTACCTATTCTATATTTATCAAAAACCATTTATGTTTTTGCTTTCAAGAATAAAAATTGCAAATATATGACACGGCATTTTTACCGATTGAACATGGCAAGCCTGATTCTTATGTGTGGTGTTTGTGTATCTTTGTCTTTTGTGTTCTTTGGTTGCTTTGTGAATCTGTGGTAAAAAGCGTTATTTGACTGCCGTTATGTAGCCGTATTTTCTGCGCCATCTAGCGAGCATTTTAAAATCAGGCTTTAACTGTCAGTTGAAAACTGCTCATTGTCAGTGGAAAACTGGCCAGAAAGCTCTTTACACACAGAAACCGAAGGCGAGGCGAAACAAGCTTTAGAGACGAAACTTTTTGTTTAATAATTTTTTTTTTCACGATTACTAACTTGCTTTTGCCGACCGATATTATTGTATGAAAGAACATTTGCATAGGCCCTCAGGCTTCATTGTTCTCTCTGAAGGTAAAGATCTCCGCTAATCGGGTTAACCATTTCGTCCGCCCACATCATACCATAGTAGGAGGAGCAGTATTCTTTCCTCATACAAACGGCTGAAATGCCCTTTATACCTACGCGCCTCGAAGAACGGGCCGTTTGGTTTGTCACACTTTATTGCACACAAAATATAATAACATGATAGTAAGAGAACGTGTAGAAGGGCGGACTTATTTCTAAAGAAAATTCATCCAGCCAGCCTTGAAGCGTCTTGGCCGTCCCAAGACTCCCAAGACACTTCAATACGGGCGGTCACCGGTCGTAGAGATCAAACTAATAATATTATTAATATTTGTTATTCTTAGCTTTTGTTGGATGGATGCTTCTCTTTCACGCTGAAACCTGGGGCTGGACAGATTTGGATAAAATAAATATAGCTTCTTCTTTTTCTCTCGTCTCGAAAGCGTCACACTTCGCAGGGTCAGCCCATTAGATCAAGCACCAGAACGCCGCATCCTAAAAAAACTTTTAAAAAAGGCTTAAAAAACCGTGACTTCGTTGGAGAAATAAGTAGACGACTTTTGAAATAAGTTTGCGGGCAAAAGCTAGAATAATGCGCGTTTTCCGACAGAGCAGGCACGAGGCATAAGTATTTAATTATTTCAAGGACACAGCTCAGTTAGGTTACTGCTCTTCCTTCTACTGTGACCATAGCGAGTCACCCGGCAAGAAATTGACCGCAATACGGTACGCGGTATAAACATATTAATTATTCATTAGTCAGTCAGTTCGGGGAACCCCGGGCTCCGAAAAAACTTGATTGACCAAAATTGAGAGATGGTAACGACAAGCGGTAAAATGGTTGTTCCTGTTTTATTTTTAGTAGTTAACAAATATTAAAGAAGATCACTATTGAACTAGGTACAGTCGGCCACAATCTCAGATACCCCATGGCAGCTCTTACCGCGCGCGGCATAAGGGCGCCAATCGAACAAAAAGGGGTATCTGAGACTGTGGCCTACTGTACTGCATAGTTCAGTTCCTCTATCCTTGATGTAATGAGGGCTACCACGCTCAGATTTGTCGCTAGGGGCGTTTGTGTAACGTGAGGTCCAAAAATGACACTTTTTGTATGGGCTACGCTACGCGGGTTTATTTCAAATTAGAATAATGTTGTGAATATTTTGCCTACCCACTGCTTTGAAACAGTTTTATCTTTCAGAAATTGTGTCAATTTTTTTTTTTACATAATGGGACTTGCTCGATGTTTGTATTATTGGTGCAGTTTTAATGAAGGTATTTAATATGATTTCAACGTGAGTAACCTTTTTTTTAAGTACTTACTTACTTTAAGAAATATCTGAGCTATACGTGGCTATACACACAAAAAAATCATGTCTCCATTCAATATTTTGTCTATCGCCAATCGACACCATTTGTGGATAAGTGTTTTTTTTTTCATTGGCGGCCTTATTGCATACATATAGCAATTTCTTCTGACAAAACAAAATTGGTGAGATTATAATGTATGTAAAGAATATTGTTCATCTAGTAAGCCCGCGGCGACGAAAACTAGAACCGTCTTATCCTACTTATATTATAAATGCGAAAGTTTGTGAGTGAGTGAGTGAGTGAGGGAGTGGTTTTCCTTCAACATTATCAAGGATCACTAGATAGACATACAGACAGACAGACAGACCACCAGCCAAATAGTCCGACTACATATCCCAAGTAGCCGAATAACAGTGGTTGCGTCTGGCACAGGTCTGGAACAGTGGTTGCGTCTGGCATCTTGAGAGCCCCCAGCTCTACCGGCTAAGACGAAGCCGATTACCATTGGCGAAAGTCGAAGTTCGATTTATGAAAAATTAACTAGGTGGCAGTAAAATGAACTGGGTGGCAGTACATCCTATCCTACTTATATTATAAATGCGAAAGTTTGTGAGTGAGTGAGTGAGTGAGTGAGTGTGTTTGTTACCTTATAACGCGGAATCCGCTGGACGGATTTGGATGAAATTTGGAATGTAGATAGCTGAGACATCAGAATAACATATAGGCTACATATTATCACGCTTTGGTGCTTAGGAGCAAAATAAACACACAAAGATTATCATATAGTGGCTATTTGTATAAAAGTGAACGACACAACCATTTACCAAAGACCCTCTGTCATCACGTAGCGTTGAGCTATTTACTTTCGTAAATCCATCGAAAACTGAACAACGGTGAATTTTAATGCACCAAACAGGCCCAAATATGCCGCAAAACTCAAACGATGCACAACAGTGAAGAAGTTGTTTTTAATTATCGCTGTCATCAGTCACTGTCACAAAAATGGTATATCAACAAAGCAATAAAGGAAAAATCTACAAGTTTAATTACTCAAAACAGGCAAAAAACATAAGTTCAGTGATAGCTACGTACAATCTGAAAGAGCCAATAAATCCTTACTTTAAAAACTCTGCATCCGGCAGTTTTATCAAAGCTCTTTACAAAGTTGCGGTTGCATCCTGAGATCTTTTGGCCAGACGAAATGGGACGTCCGTTGAGTGCATTGCTGGTTGCTGGTTATTCAGGGAAGAATAGGATGCACCAGACCTCGAAGAAAAATAAAGATACGATGTTCTGACCAAAAAATCAGCTGTGCGTACTGTGCAAGTGTAGAGTCCCGAGCGACCATAGTCGCATAACATCAGCTATTGATGGTGTAACATTAGTAACATGATCGCTTTATTTCCATTAAGTAAGTACCTAGGACTGGACACTGGACAGGTGCACTTTTACATAATATCATAGTCGCCTATTCATTGTTGACAACTCTGATAGGCTTTCCACATACTTCAGACTGACGAGAAGATTGGAGCATGTGAAAATCCCTGAACGGCCTGCGTGGTGGTGTTGCCCGCATGAAAGATATGTGAGAAATAGAGCCAGAAGAGATGTTTTGTTACAATCTTAAACCATACCGACAACTTCGCGTCGTCATACCTGTCCTGATGCTCCACAGTCCAGCTTATCGGATTTCCTGGAGGCGACCCCAGCGCGACGTGTGTGTGTGACACTTTCAACACGAAAGAAGAATAAGTCCGACGATTCAAAACGGTTGTTTCAGACTATGGCATCGTAGATGCTAAGAAGACGCGTTGGGTGTTTCAGAAGAGTAGCTCATAGAAAAAAACACTATTCAATGTGATAGAAATAATATGGTTAAGGCTGGAAGATAGTAATGTGGCGGGAAATTCAAAATTTTCACAGTTTTTTACATTTTGTAGCTAAACTGAGCTATTTTTGTTCAGCGATTTTTCGTTCGCGAGAATAAAACCGTATTCTTTTCATTATTGTAAACAACAGAACAACAATAATTCAGCCGATTATGTGTTCTGGTCTACGACAAGTTTTTTGGGCAGTACCACTGCTTCGTAGACCAGAACACATAATCGGCTGAATTATTGTTGTTCTGTTGTTTACAATAATGAAAAGAATACGGTTATATTCTCGCGAACGATAAATCGCTGAACAAAAATAGTTCAGTTTAGCTACAAAATGTAAAAGTCTGTGAAAATTTTGAAATTCCCGCCACCTTGCTATCGTCTACCCTTAAGTATCTCCTGATATTATCTCATATTTTCTGGTGTCAGAACCCAATTATTATGATCGTTCTCTTTGAAATGGTATGATGCGATTAAATAAAATAAAATTTCTTAAAGTTTTTCTCTGTTAAGTAACTTTGTGCCTATAATACGAGTAGGTGACGCTAACTAGCTCTGTTGGAGATCTTTTACAGTTTTATTGAACGCCAGAGAGATGTTGAGACCTCTGTGACGTACTGCAGCGAATGCTGATAAATATTCATTCACCAAACAGCGCAAGCAAACGAGATGTACACACGACAGCACGTCGACCCTTACACGCTAGCACTCTATTCTGTAACGTTACAGGCGACTTTACAACAAAAGTGTACAGTCTGACGTGCTGTCGTGTGTACTTTGGTATCAAACTATGCATTAGGGCTATCTAACATCGGTAGATGCAGTGTCCACAACGACCACAAAGGCCACAAAGGCACGAAGACTTGGGGCGAGACCAACTGAACAGAGACAACCCAGACTGAAAGTTTGCAATAAGGAGTAGCAGATTAGCGGACTCAAAATAATAGGGTAGGGCTAAAAAGAAAAGATAATCTTTGAGTGTTTCTTGAAATGTAGGTAACCCGCGTTAAATCAGTTAGACGCCGATAACAGTAGGTATCTGCATCTTTGCTCCGTTCAGTTTGGTAGAAGCAGACAACAACGCGTGGTCCACGGGATCGAAATCTCGGGCCAACGCTTTGATAGTGCAGGGGGTGTGTTTTAAGTACATCATACCTACTAGGTGGTAAAAAATATGCTAGGTACAATTTGCAAAATCACCACTAGCTATCAACACTAATATTGTAAAAGAGGAAAAGTTTGTAAGTATGTACGTATGTAGGGGGTAATCTCCAAAACTCCTCATCCGATTATAAAAAATCCTTCACTAATGGGAAGCTACGTTATTGCTGAGTGCTATAAGCTATGTTTTATTGTGATAACGGGAAAAAAACTAAGTCTGCGCGGACGAAGTCGCGGGCAAAAGCTAGTTTATAATAATTTTTAACAACAGCTGTACGGGAGTTCTTTCCAACTAGTTATTTGTACGCTAAATACGAAACAAAATATAAATTGATACACATTTTTAAATTTTTTTTTTAATAAGACTGTAAGTGGATTGGACAAAACGCACAACCATAAAAAAAAACACAAAAAGGGAGGCAGTTATCGACCGTGACAGGACTCGAACCTGCAATCTTCGGATCCGAAGTCCGACGCCTTATCCATTAGGCCACACGGTCCGTGTTGCAATAGACGAAAAGAGCGCTCGCTTCCCGTGGGCCCAGCAACGCCAAGCCTTCGTTGTGACGTCATCCCTACGTCACGCGGTCGTTACCCCGCGCGGCCCCTCCCTCGCTTGCTTCGTTCATTCATAATTTGCGTGATAAAACAAATATACCTACAGCTTCATTCAAACTAAATCCTATTGTCAAACGGCTAGAGCTGAGATTAGTTTGATAAAATTACTCTACCATGTTGGTTCTTTTACGTTTTTGTGTTTACGGCTATGCAAAAGTACTCAATCCATGGTATTGTAGCACTAATACAACGTGTTACAAAAGGCCCTAACTCTTTTCACATAGCTAAAGCACCCGGTGATAAGTGATAAGGATTTTTATTGTGCTCTGTAACTTTCCGTTGATTTTTAAATTAATAAAATAAAATGTAAGTGCGGTGGCGGTAGAGAAAACTCATCAATACAAGAAAGTTTTACTATAGGGGAAAGTGCGAAATCTCGAAAAAATATCAGCTGCTTCATACATACACCGTGGAATTTTAGTGGTTTTAAAGCCGAAGGTATTTAGTTGCACTCGTGATTCTGAGCCAAATTCCAAAATTTTACTTCAAAACGAGCGAAAAAAAAACACACTTCCCAATACAAACTGCTATCGCCAGTCGACACCATTTGTATGGAGAAGTGAATTTTTTTTTCGCGCGTTTTGGCATGAAATTTTGTAATTTGGCTCAGAATCACCAGTGCAACAAAATACCTTCGGCTTTAAAACCACTAAAATTGCACGGAGTATGGTACAATAGGCACCGAATTTTAGTACGGATTTATGGAACGGCTGGTATTTTTTTGGAGATTTCGCACTTTTTGGCCCCATAGTAAAAGTTGCTTATAATGATGAGTTAAGCGACCGGTTTCAGTATCACACGACCTTTCTGAAACACCCTGTATATACATTTCACTCTTTTGTTTGACGTAGACATAGTGGGATAAGTAGAGTTATAAACCCATAGATACGCTTTAACTGATTCTTATGCTAGGCTTGCAGGAAGCGAAGTCAAAAACCGAGACGAGGTAGGGGCCGGTTTCTGAATTGATTTTGTTTTCTGAGATCACCTACTTGAGCTCGAGCTTGAGCTGACGACTATTAATGCCGCCCTGAGCATTTAAGTAGAACGATACTTAAATGCTTGCTAAACAATGTCTCAATTCAGAAATCGGCAGTAATTTAAGGCTCTACATTTTCATCTAAATCTTCATATCTCTGCAGCAAGCGAGACAAAAGCCGAGGGTATGGCTTCCACATTAAACTAAAAGTAGAACTAGCAACGAATAGACAAACAACCGTTTATTTTACCCTAACTCATCGGGTTATTTTCTTCGACTCTTGTCATTAAATGGGCGAGAATCACCGAACTAAATCCCATAGAATCCGCATTACGTATAAAATCACAATAAAAACTTGTCCCCACAGAAACAAATGATATCAGCAATACGAAACATCATTTCGACCATACGTCTAATATTCGAATGTCAACCTTATTGCATTAGTATACAGTTTTACTTTAATTGCATAGACTACGAGCAAATAAGCTCCCAAAGGCAGTTTGGACCTCTATTTTTCCAGACACGTTTCAGAGTTCTATGTTGTATCTAGTTTTATCCTTGATCGAAGGATATCAGCAATAGAACAATACGAAACATAATTTCGACCATACGTCTAATATTCGAATGTCAACCTTATTGCATTAGTGTACAGTTTTACTTTAATTGCATAGACTACGAACAAATAAGCTCCCAAAGGCAGTTTGGTCATCTATTTTTCCAGACACATTTCAGAGTTCTATGTTGTAGGTACCTAGTTTTATCTTTGATCGAAGGCGAGAATGCTGTATTTGCAATTACAGGTAGTCGACCGACACTTTAGGATGGTACCCCTTTTTTGTTCGATAGACGCCCTTATGCATCGCGTGATAAGAGTTGCCATGGGATATCTTAGCGTGTCGCTGACCGTACCCTAAACACAATAATAGAGGTGCAGGTAAGTTTCTACACTACACAATCCAATCCCTTATTGTCGTCTTGTGACTTTTTTATATCACACCGGTGCTGCCATTGCCAATGCAAAAAATCTTAGCGTTTTGTTTTTTTTTCTCAAAAAAATTTACTTTCCATAATTTTATTCTGACATAGTTTTAATTTTTTTAGGACCTACAAAATTTAAGTTCGGTTTGTGACAAAAGGATGTTTTAGTTTGCGTTTGTTCCTAGACATCTAAACTGTAATAGTAGATATTTTTTTATAAGATCTTAAACAACAATAGGTCTGCCAGAAATAGTGTGACGTAACTTTAAAACGAACAGACTAGTAATCGACTTATTATTTTTAGTTAGGTAGGTACCTACCTAATTGAGTGACTACGAAGTTAATCAAAGTGTTTGGAGGAAAGTTCGTATTTCATCGTAGTAAATGGTAAATAAGTACATACCTACTTTGTAAAAATATTATTGTTTTTGTATCTCGCATGACCATATACGTCAGGCGTTTTCAAGTAATAAAGTAATAAGTGAAACAGTATGTTACCTACATACATACCTACAGGCGCCAAAATTTTCACTATTGAGTCAAAATTCGCAAAAATATATGCTTCGATTTTACATACTTACTTTGTAAGCTATACGTACAAATTTCAAAGTACAGTCAGGACTAACTGACTGAGATATCAACAGCCTAGACCACTGGTCCTAGAGACATGAAAATTTCAGGGTGTGTGCTTTATGAAGAGTACAATTTTCTAAATTCCACCCTTAAGAGGGTGAAAGTGGATGTCAAAGTTTACATACTTAGGGAAATATTTATTTATGACGTAAATATGGCCCTTATCTTACGCTAGCAGAGTATAACAAAGGCGGCCATATCAAGGTTTGTAGCTCGAAAAACCTCCGCCTCTCCCGCTCATGTAGTTAGAGCGTTCACGCTTCGCT
Organism: Zelleria hepariella; assembly: GCA_949319315.1. NCBI lineage: Eukaryota > Metazoa > Arthropoda > Insecta > Lepidoptera > Yponomeutidae > Zelleria > Zelleria hepariella. The sequence goes on along the minus strand of OX439396.1, from coordinate 9,403,010 downwards.
AGCCTGTGGCCCGGTTTCTGAGTTGAGAATCTTGCTAAGCAAATGGGTAAGTATCGTCTTGTCTCTGCAGATTTCTCACAAAAGAGCGTGACAGAGCGATACATAAGTATGTGCTTCGTGAAATTCTCAACTCAGAAACCGGGCCTGTATGTAGTAAACCCACTGCCCTCCCCTCGACCCCCGCGTAGCGTCTGTGTCACAGATAACCCGAGGCAAAGGTTTCCCGGCCAAAGGAATATTCCCCTTATCTGTTCTGTGGCCGCCTGTGACGGATTTAGAACGACTTTGTTTTACTCTGCTGCGCCTGACATTGTTTTGTAATCCTAACTAGTTCAAGGGTCTGAGTTAGACTTTAGGCTAGCAGCGGTTTTAGGAAGACAGGCTCGACTCGACTTTCATCTACAAGGTGTTACAAAAGATCCTAACTCTTTTTACAGGGTAATAGCAACCGGTGATAGAGATCAAAACGTTTTTTTTTTGCTCTATGTCAATTAAAAAAAAAACCAAACTTTCATTGATTTTTAAATTAATAATGTTAACGATGTGGCGGGAGAAAAGTATATTTTTAAATATTCTTTTCATTTACTTTCACAACTCAAAGCTATGCAAATACGACTACACACAATCATAATAAAATACACACAAAATTTGAGCTAATACCAAAAATAAAAATAAAAAACTTTTTTTTTACAGAATTGACATCCTGTTGACGTAGGTTACATCCTGTTAAAATTTTATAATTGACGTTTATAAACGTTTATAAACTTTTAGAATTGACATTTATTATCTTTTGAAATAAAATCTGATGTCACAAAAATAATCTTCTACTGACATCACCACAAAGGCTATAAAGTAAAATGGAGGGCCACTACATAAGTGGGTTATGTCATTGTCGTTGCATTATCATGCCAGGCATCATGGGAAACACAACTTGTTTGAATACAAAGAGATTGACATGTTCCGAACTATGTCAGCTTCCTACAGTAAGTAGGTACTGTTTAGTTTTAAGGCGCTGAGCATAGTAAATTAGCCCGCGCGCAAAGAAAAATGCACAAAATCGATTCCTGTATCAAATACACTAAAAAAATCGAAAATGTTCACATATCAAACCCTAGAATTAGTTGAGACCTATCTAACACAGCCAGTTTTGTGTTGATATCCATAACAGATTGCAAGATATTTTCCTTGAAAAAAAGTGCGCCGCCTATTTTTTTCAAGCATAATATCTTCAAAACGTTTATGAATGTCAACACGAAACTGGCGGTTTTAGATAGGTCTCAACTAATTCTAGGGTTTGATATGTGAACATTTTCGATTTTTTGTATGTATTTAGGGGGTAATCTCCAAAACTTCTCATCTGATTTTATAATTATTTATCTAATGGCTACGTTATCGCTGAGTGCTATAGGTAATATTTTTATTGTGATAAGGATAACAGAAAAAAAACTAAGTCTGCGCGGACGAAGTCGCGGGCAAAAGCTAGTTATTTATATTTTTAGAACTTTAACAGGCAAGTTCAAAGTACTTTCCTACATAATACGCATGTTGACTATAATTAGACCGGATCTGGAATAATGCCCCTGATCTAAAATTATAATTACTAATTTGAATGTGTGTATATGTGTATATTTTTATGCTTTTCAGGTGTTTGTGAAAATGTCAACGGCTACCTATTACGGTTCCAAAGAGAAGGCCATTTAAAGTTGTATAGATAGACGAACAGATGGACAGACAGACAGAGCGGAGGCAGAATAATACCAGGGTCCCGTTTAGCACCCTTCGGATACGAAACATATTTGTTACACAGTAGGTATCTATCTGTAAGCCTATTCTCTTGCCACTTCATTTCATCAACTAGGAAAGGGCTGGTGATCTTCAATTCGGAACCCAAAGTTTTTTGTTACAATATTGAGAAACTAATTTCAATATTTTTTATTTTGGTTCAGTAGTTTGGATTTTACAACGTTTCAAAGATACGGTTTTATGACGTCATGCGACGGTCTGCATACTGTTGGCGGTCATAGGAACAAAACATTTTAGCGCATAAAAACTACTGGACCAAAATAAAAAATATTTAAATCAGTTTCTCAATATTGTCTAAAGATAAGATTAAGCCAATAACGGACTTTCGAACAATAAACTTTGCGTTCCGAATTGGCTGGTACAGATGTTCTTAGTCTTCCATCAAGCAATAACAAAACTAAGGGTGGTATTAATAGTCGTCTGAGATCACCTTCTTCTCTCGATCTCAAGTAGGTGAACTCAGAAAAGTCATACGCTAATGTCAAACCTTGGCTAATGTCAAACTTGAGTAGCTGTCAGCATATTATTAAACACTATCTTGAGATTGACATTGACAGCCAAGGCTTGACATTAGTCTGAGATTATCTACTCGAGTTCGATCTTGAGTCGACGACTATTAATGCCACCCTAAATCCAAATCGTTCATGCTTTTGGGAGCTATACGATACCTATCACAGATAGACACGGAACAGCTAGAGTTGTTATTTTAATTTTCTTTAGATACAACAAAAACTTATACAATACGTGCGGAATCAGAATGGGATAATACCTTTTGGAACTGGATCGAAAATGACAATTCAGGAGTAGCGTCAGTAAAAAATAAATTAGTTCTACGTTCTATCATAGGGTTATGAAATTGGAAATACACAAAAATGTTTAATGTTTGTAATCTAAAAGGATTCAATGTTATTGCATTAATTGAATAAAACGTGATAAAACTCGAGCGAGATACCCACGCGCACAGAAAACACAAGCAAGTTTCGACGCGTGTTTGCCATAGACAACTAGAGTTTTCCGAAATGCTGACGCTACAGGACCGCGAGCTTCTCAGTTCCAAAAGGTATTATCCCATTCTGATCCCGCACGGATTATAACAACCGTGTCTTTTTTCGGGGGATAAAAATGAGTGTGAGTCAGTTCACCTATCTCGAAGTTTGTGCCAAACAATCTATCTATTCCATTCCCAACACAGACAGAGTAAAATTTTACGTAACTTTTTCCATTTCCCATCAGCTGTGTTGTAACTAGTTAGAGACACGTGCTGTGGTTCTATCTCGCCCTTTGAACCTTTGATAGCAAGGTTCAAAGGTCACGCATGGGGTTCATAGACCATCGTATAAAGGGGTGGATGTGAGGGAAGTATTTGCACCTTAGGTACAGGTGGGTGTAGGTAGCTTGCCAATTCAAACAACGAAGATGCTCATAATTTGCGAAGTTTTAGTACAAAATTGTAATAAGCAGAACTTATGCCCAGCTAATGAGACTTCTACTCCTACACTTGTACACAAGATAGCTCATAGACGCTCGTGCACTCTATTCGCTTACGTTACGGGTGAACGGATTTGCCACGAAAGTGTAAGCGTCTACGTGCAGTCGTGTGTACGTCCAAGAAGCTACATCTTATTTTTTTCTCTGCATGGAGTTATATTAAATTGGACAAAAAAAGTAGCTAGATACTTAGTAGTAGACGGTCACCACGCGTACTCAATGCGGTTTGGTGATTTTTCCGTTTGAAGGATTAATGCCTCATACGCTCAGGTTTCCTCAAGATGTTTTCCTTCAAACACATGACATAACTACTTAAATACCTACCAAATTTTAAAAAGGTGACAGTATCTTTAACGTATTCATGGCTGGCTAGTAACAACCTAAAGGGTCCTACAAACCATTTGTATGAAACATCTTCCGCCTGCAACTAGGTCTGTATTACACTTGTCACCTACTTTACATTTTGCTAATCAACGATTACTCAGCACTATAAAAGGAATCGAGTTAAGGTCCATTTAGTAGTAGCCACAACTAGCGCTGCCAATGAAAAAATACAATTTTTAGGACCTAAGGTTTGGATTCCAGATCCTAGAACCTACGAATGCAATCATTTATCGCCAAAAGTGGTCCTAAAAATAGTTAAGCCTCGCGTTGAGATTTTGCAGGACAGTTTTTTAGCAAAAAACGTATCCAAAAAGAAGATATGAATTTTTTTTCATTGGCGGCGCTAGTTGTGCCTAGGTTATCGCCTTAAATGCGGATTTAATTTACACGAGCCACAATTTTTTGCTGACGCTGCAACGCTGAGACACTTTTGCTGTTGCTACGCTTCAAGGCGAAGATACACATGCCAGTAAAACGAAGCAGTAGCTTGCATGCCAATGAGCTTTTTTAAAAACAAATTCAAAGCAGTTTATAGATGGCGTCGACAGCCGTGACCATAGAAGAACCGGAATACGGTTGTCAAATTTCGCTTGGGAAAGACGGGAAAGGTGGCGGGCAAGAGGGCTCAAGGTAGACCGAAAACGCGATATTATGACTAAAGCTACGAAAAAACACTTGCACGATTTAGATAATAATTATGCCTGCTGATTATGTTAGGGAACTACCAATACGTGGTTGATAAATAGCTATTCGGCAGCATCAGTGTGAGCACACCTTTATTCACAAGAAATGCATGATTTTGCAATAAAATACTTTTGCAAAAACGCCATATCTATTTCTGTAATATTTCACAATAGATTTAATCGTTTCTTTCAAGATTTATTGATCATTTTTAAGGGTTATGTAATTACTAATTAGTTACGATTTATTAATTGTACTTCATCATTTTTCCGTTTACTACCTGAACCACCTCTATCTAACTTGATTCTACAGGTGAGTTTAGTATTGCGACTAACTATACAAGGTGTTACAAAAGTACCTAACTCTTTTTACATGGTAATAGCACCCGGTGATAGGGATCACAACCTAAATTTTTTTTTTTGCTCTATGACGTTCCGTTAATTTTTAAATTAATAAAATGTGAATGATGTGGCGGTAGAAAAGTATTTTTTAAATATGGTTTTCATTGACTTTCACAATGTTTTAACAACTCAAAGCTATGTTAATGCACCTACACGCCCAAACATATTTTTAAATTTGAGCTAGTAACAAAAACAAAAAAGTTATGAAAAAATTTCAATTTTGAGGTTATAAAATAAAAATTGTTATTTTCTACTTTTTTTACTGATTTGACATCCTAGGTTACACACTGTAAAAAGAGTTAGGTACTTTCGTACGGACGGACAGCGGAGTCTTAGTAATAGGGTCCCGTTTTACCCTTAAGTACGGAACCCTAGAAACGAACAACCGCGCTCGGCCATGGTTAATCCGTTCAGTACTTTTCGCGTGAAATAGTAAGAAACATCTGCATAAACTTAGGCTTATAATTGTGATTTATGCAACGTCCACTGGCGCCTTCACTCACACTAGATGGGGGAAGTTACCACTCTCACGTTGCAGTGCCTTGGAACACATTTTGATTGAGTAGTAGGTAAAATTCCTCACATAATAAACTAACTCTGAAGGATTGTCCTGATAATAAACAACGTAATGACTTAAGTTTATGAAGTCACCTGCTATCCTTAGAAGTTCTTATCAATCTTGTTTTAGACGTAATATAAAACTTGTCCGAGACCGTAAGAAAACTTATGAAGGTGAAATCAAGCTTTGTTGATATAAACTACATCTCTAGAATGTTCCATTCAGCTAAAACACTGACTTTTCTTCTGTGAGCAAAGATTTTCAATTCTTCTTCATCGATTCCTCATGGCTTACCATGTCGTATTCGCTTCCATTGGACTTCCATCGGTCTTCCGTAATATGAACTACCCGGTGAATGCTATACAAGGTGTTACAAAAGTACCTAACTCTTTTTACAGGGTAATAGCACCCGTTGATAGGGATCACAACCTAAATTTTTTTTTTGCTCTGACGTTCCGTTGATTTTAAATTAATAAAATGTGGACGCTGTGGCGGGAGAAAAGTATTTTTTAAATATTGTTTTCATTGACTTTCACAATGTTTTAACAACTCAAAGCTATGTAAATGCACCTACACACACAAACATATTTTAAAATTTGAGCTAATACCAAAAACAAAAGTGTTATGATTTTTTTTTTCAATTTTGAGGCTATAAAATAAAAATTGTTTATTCAACTTTTTTTTACAGATTTGACATCCTGTTGACCACTAGGTTATACCCTGTAAAAAGAGTTAGGATGTTTTGTAACACGTTGTAGAGTCAGACCATCTAGTCGGGCCCTAACCCTGGCGCGTTTCCGTTAATACAGACCATCTCCTGTTCAGGAGAAATTGTAGACTGCTTCTCGGAAGTCCCAAGCGGGGATCGAAATGTTTCCCCGTCTTCGGATTGCGGCGGTTAGCGACACTACAACAGGGGGTCTACCGGCTAAGACGAAGCCGATTACCATTGGTGAAAATAGAAGTTCGATTTTAAAAAAATGTACTGCCACCCAGGTCATTTTACTGCCACCCAGTTCATTTTACTGCCACCCAGTTCATTTTACTGCCACCCAGTTCATTTTACTGCCACCCAGTTCATTTTTTCATAAATCGAACTTCGATTTTCGCCAATGGTAATCGGCTTCGTCTTAGCCGGTAGACCCCCCTCCGGAACCTCCCAGGAGAGGAGGTAGTGGAGCAATCCACAAGCCACTGTTCTTTGACCTACATGTGCAGGCGGCATGACCGTATCGGTTGCACCCTGTATTAGCCGAATGACGATTCAAGTGATAATTTGAATCTTGATAATGGTGGCTGTCGTTGTATACGAAGTGGAGGATGTACTTACATAATGGTAAGAGAAGAGAATACCTTCTTTGAAGGTGTGTTTTTCCATCAACTCCCTCGCCTTTATCTCCAAGAACAATCTACGTTTTATCCGCGTAAGCAATTATTATTAATCTTTCAGAGCATTCTTTCACCTTGTGGATAGAGCATCTACTTTAAGAGAGCGTTAGAGCACCATTTTCCCATACAAAGTTTCGGTTTAATTTCTAAACTACAGGCTGGATTTTGCTGAAACTTGGCTTATATCAGTAGATGACCAATATGGAGGTTTACAAATAGATTTTATAATAAAAAAAATTGCCTGAAAGAAATTAGAGCGATGCGTTTCTCGCCCCGAAAAAGGGGTTACTTTCAGCTGTTATTTACTTACATTAATACACTGTCTAATGCAGTCTAACTACCTTGGGGACATCAATAATGTGTTCTACTAGTCAGAAAAAAAAAAGATTTTTGAAATACCTAATAAAATGTAGAAATGGCAGCTGAACTACGAAAAAATTTGGGAAAATAGATCTATTACATTACAACTACAACTAGATACTCGCGAAAGGACACGAACACACGTAGACTCATACAGCCGCATTGCCTCTCACTTTTCCCGCGCTCCGTCTTGCTCTGGGTGAAACAGCTATAGAAAACAGTTTTTAACGCGCTTGGCCGTCACTGAGTTCCCACGGTCCTGAAGGGGCCTCTTAAGTGCAATGAATAGAAACAAAGTACAAGGAGCAATTTTTGTTCAGCGATTTTTCGTTCGCGGCAATAACATAGAATTAATTTCATTATTGTAAACAACAGAACAACAATAATTCAGCCGATTATGTGTTCTGGTCTACGACAAGTTTTTTGGGTAGTGCCACTGCTTCGTAGACCAGAACACATAATCGGCTGAATTATTGTTGTTCTGTTGTTTACAATAATGAAAAGAATACTTTGTTATTTCCGCGAACGAAAAATCGCTGAACAAAAATAGCTCAGTTTAGATACAAAATGTAAAAAACTGTGAAAATTTTGAATTTCCCGCCACGCTGCTATCTTCCAGCCTTAATCTTGAAGATGATATGGACACCTACCTACATAATAATAATAATCAATCAGAATCGTTCATACTTCCTAGTACTTTGGTGTTATTATCACAACCTATTTGTTCTGCCGCGGCCTATTTACCTAATTATGATAAACTTGTCGATAAACAGAATGTCCACTTCTATCGTCTCAGCAAAACTGAAAGCCAAAACCAAACCCAGGCTTTGATTTAGACACTAACACAAAGCATTATAGTGTTTTCAAGTCATTCGCAAGTGATGCGCTTACTAACGAATCCCTATTATTTGATAGGACCTTTTTAGGGTTCCGCACGAGAAAGGTACTAAACGGGACCCTATTACTTGACTACGTTGTGTCTCTGTTTGTCCGTCTTCCTCATTTGTCGGTTCAACGTGTCGGGCATCTTTCTCATTGGTTGGTCCAACGTGTCGGGTATCTTTCTCATTGGTCGGTCCAACGTGGCGGGCATCTTTCTCATTGGTCGGTCCAATGTGTCGGACATCTTTCTCATTGGTCGGTCCAACGTGTCGGGCATCTTTCTCATTGGTCGGTCCAACGTGTCGGGCTTCTTTCTCATTGGTCGGTCCAACGTGTCGGGCATCTTTCTCATTGGTCGGTCCAACGTGTCGGGTATTTTTCTCATTGGTCGGTCCAACGTTTCGGGCATCTTTCTCATTGGTCGGTCCAACGTGTCGGGCATCTTTCTCATTGGTCGGTTCAACGTGTCGGGCATCTTTCTCATTGGTCGGTTCAACGTGTCGGGCATCTTTCTCATTGGTCGGTCCAACGTGTCGGGTATTTTTCTCATTGGTCGGTCCAACGTGGCGGGCATCTTTCTCATTGGTCGGTCCAACGTGTCGGGCATCTTTCTCATTGGTTGGTTCAACGTGTCGGGCATCTTTCTCATTGGTCGCTTTCAAGTTTCCGTTTGGTTTTATCCAGTGAATAAAGTGGAAGTTGTTACATTGTATGTAATTTCTGTACGCTTGATAGGCAGGTAATATTTACCTAATTACAATAAGCCCTATAATGGAGCTAGACAATGAGGCATTGTCTTCTATATCCTGGTGTTGGCAACAAGCTTCCGCCCTATCGGAAGTTAATTATGATTATTATAGGTGGATTGATGGAGGAAAAATAATACCTATATTACACTGTGTAACGTGCATGATTGGCTAACGAGTGGATGCGGCGTGAATATAAAGTTGAAGGGCCTTGTTTGTACAGATTTGTACGAACTGATTTGGTTTGTACAGAGAAGGGGTTTTGTAAAAGACACCCGGCTAAGGGGTGATTATTTACACGATATTGAAGCCAACTAAAATTATTTAAAAAATCTGGAAAAATACCCAAAAATCATTTAATTGTGGCCGTATGTACACACGACAGCACGTCAGGCTGTACACTTTTGTTGTAAAGTCGCCCGTAACGTAACCGAGTAGAGTGCAAGCGTGTAAAGGTCGACGTGCTGTCGTGTGTACTATCGCTTGCGGCCGCACCGTAACGCAATATCGGGCGCCACATCACAGTTATTAGTGGTTGTATGTTTTCATCTAAGTTGTAAGGAGTATTTTTTCTATGAAACAATGTGTCTAAAATTGATAAAGACAAAAAGTTTTCCTAGCATCTATAAACGCACTCGCACTATGGAGTGACAAATTGCTTATTTTATTAGTGAACATGAGTATCGGCATGGTTTTTAAAGAGTTTGAGAGCTCAAGTGTAGTGTTAAACCATTATTTAGGGTGGGCAGTGGGCAAATGTGGGTTGAAAATGATAATGATGATGATGATGACTAACTGCCGGTTTCTGATTTGAGAAATTCGCTAAGCAAATGGGTAAGTATCGTCCTGTCTCTGCAGATTTCTCACAAAAGAGCGTGACAGAACGATAGTTAAGTATTTGCTTAGCCAAATTCTCAATTCAGAAACCGAGCCTATGGGTGGTCCCGCGTCTGCGGGATTGGACTCCCTAGTTGTGACGTCACAACTACGTATGCTCACACAACGTACTTTTAAATTTTTTCATTGATTCAAAATTATTGAATTATTTGTTAAAAGCGAGTCTAGACGATATTTTGCCATAATATTTGTTTTCAAAAATGTTTTATTTTTTATTTTATGGTGTACAGAGTGGGGGGTCACAGAGCAGGCGCGCGTTTCATAAATCTACAATTCATTCCTTCGCTTCTCTGAAATAAACAGGTGCCAGTTTCATTAATCTACAATTTCTTCGTTTTCTGTGACAATTCGATGTAGGTACATTGAGTAAAAAAAAGGTTAGCTTACTATCCGACTACTCAGTGTACATCGAATTGTCATAATAAACGATGAATTGTAGATTTATGAAACTGGCACCTGTTTATTTTAGAGAAGCGAAGGGTAGCCTCTGCAGCCCTCACCTAGTTTCCGATTGCTAGAGTCTGGCGTAAGTATACGGAAAACGCCCCGTAAACGATGCGAGATCCGATATCTAGAAAAGATTGGAAAATCAAAACGGTTCCCCAATAATTGGCTTCGCTGTTTATAGAGAATCACTTTCTTGAAAAGCAAATCATTGTTTACACACAACGCACTGAAGGTATTTTCCGTTCCAATTTTCCTGTATTATACAACGCCACTGCCATAATATTACACTCGAGCAAGTACTTTTATGCCTCATATTATGGGTGTTCTAGTCGACTGGATTAAACTTTTTTCTTGCAGTCAAACAGGAACCACGCAGAATGTTAACTTAGTATTAAGTAAATTACACGAGAGCAATCGATACGATAACATAGTAAGTAACACTCAGATCGGGCTAAGGGATCTTGGTGGCCGAAAAGCACAGAACCAATTTAGGAAAGCAAGTGCTGTTTCTATCAGAGAATACCCGTGTCATTAAAGAAAACATTTAGGATGAACTTTAAAACACTCGCCCTCTCGCTCTCATTAATACTCCGTCCTAAATGTTTTCTTTAATGACACGGGTTATACACACGACAGCACGTCAGAATGTACACACGCGTGACTTTACAACAAAAGTATACACTCTGTGGTGCTGTCTAAGATCGTACAAAGGGAACATTCTGTGTTTCAGTTTCGCATTCGCACTCCAATTACTACCTCGTAAAAAATAGAAGTTAAAAACTAAAACCCGACTACTAAAAGGCTTAAAACAAGACCTGCTTATCCTTAAAATAGACTCATACATAATTAATCGTAGTCGGAGGCCATCGGTTTATCAAATGCGAATGTGGTGTCCTCCGACTACGATTAATTATCTATGAGTCTATTTTAAGGATAAGCAGGTCTTGTTTTAAGCCTTTTAGTAGTCGGGTTTTAGTTTTTAACTTCTATTTTTTTTTGAGCTTTTTAGTAAGTCATTTGGGCTATCACCCAGAATAGAACCAAGAAGGGCAAAAAAAACACATTGTGGAATTTTTTGTTCTATTTGTTATGTTGACGCTACATGTGTTATACATTTTTGAAAAGGTCTTTTAAAGCCCTTTCATTTGATACCCATGACGATGGTATCCGATAATTTTTATTTTTAGGCCCACCACTTTAGGGCGCAGCACAGCCGCCATCTTGGTTTTTTTCGAAATTAAACTATTCTATGTTACCTGGGTGATTAAGACGAATCCAACGACACCTCATTTGTTGAAATCGGCCGAGAAGTTTAGGTTCTGCGAGGGAACAGATGAACACACAAACATACATACCCACATACATACATACATACATACATACAAACATACATACATACATACATACATACATACATACGCTGCTAAAATCTTAACCCTCCTTTTTGCTTCGCGTAGTCGGGTAAAAATACAGAGCTATCGAAATCCAAGCTTCAACTTTACCAATTCACTGGACTGCTCTCTCCTAGTCTCTATTCTCCGTCATTTAAAGTTTACATTCGTTTGTTTCACGTGAACTTAGTAAGGTGGCACTTAGGTAGGTATGGGCAGAAGAAAATTGATGGTCAAGGACTTGATACACGGAAAATTACCCCGTAAAATTTGTATTAGTAATCAATATCGGGTCACTTAGTAACAGTAGGACAGGGCAGATTTCATGTTATGAGACAATAAAGCTTACGATGGCCTTATTTTCTTCCATTGGCATTTAATAAGAAGGTAGGTACGTACGGTCGGCCACAGTCACAGATACTCCATGGCAGCTCTTACCGCGCGCGGCATAAGGGCGCTAATCGAACAAAAAGGGGTATCCTAGCGTGTGGCCGACTGTATGAGTACTGAGTAGGAAAGTAGGTAGGTACTCGGGACAGCGCCGCTGTGCAATTTTAAAACATACCGAGAGCCATTTGACAAATTTTACAGGAGAGCCAAAAAATTTTTTGGTAACTTTATTTCGATTTCGAACGAAAGTAAGCTCAAAAGAAGCGGCGGAACCTTGGCTTGCCAAACAACACGATTTCTTTTATCTAATGCACGCATGAAAACACCTACTAGGTTTTCTGGTACGTACTAAAGCAATTGTTATTTTTTTCCATTTCAAAACTAAAAAGAGCCATTGAACATTTGAAAACCTGTAAGGGAATTTCTCTTGCTTGGTTTTAAAGTGGTCGATGGCTATACTAGGTTTACAAATGGATTTTTGTGACTCTTTTTTCATCGTGGTGGACTTGCTAGGTTTTTTAGAACTTTTACTTTGGTGTCTGAGCAGTTCTTTAAGATTTTAACACTGCAATTTCGTAGGAAATCACCTAAAATGTTGCATAAATAAAAAACCCGTTATTTCACACATCTCACTTGCTGGGTTTTGAAATTGCACAGTTGAGCGGCTTTGTTTGCTGGACATCTGAAAAACCATACTGTAGATCAAGGGTGCTCTACCCCAGGGCCGCGGGCCACGCTGTGGCTCGCGAAAGAATTTTAAATGGCCCACGCAAGTAAGTTTTAAAATTCGCACCATTTCGCATGTCCTGAGAGTACTCGTAGGTAACTGAAATACGTAGGTATTGTCAGTGGCCCATCGTAAACGTCTGAATCCAAAGTTTGGCGGACCATTCCATTTTGCCCCACCAGAGTTGCCCCACTGGTAGGGTAAAATGGAATTATTGTATGAGTGATTTCATTTTTCTCTACCAGTGGGGCAACTCTGGTGGGGCAAAATGGAATGGTCCGACTGTTAAAAAGGTTGAGCAGTCTTGCTGTAGATGACCAATTTCTAGCTATCAGTCCATGCGATATGAAAGCATGGTCGAGTTACTTACGCAAAATGACGCAATTGACTCGCGGGGAGCGCATCTCGGTAATCAGAGCCTGGGCCCTTAGCCTGTAACGCAATGGTGCCAAAATGGGCTCCCGGTTGACGATTTTAATGAAGTGTCGGTCCTTTTAATGTTTTTGTAGTGCAGCAAAGAATGTTATGATTCTAATTCTAGAGGATTAGTTCGCTGGTTGTAGGAGAACAACGAAAAAATCCCGGTTTTGTCCGTCTACCTGGGACGCCATTGACACGCCATTGCGTTACAGGCTAAGGCCCCTGCATTGTGCGAGGCTAGGTGGTCCAAAGTGCGAGTTCGGTGCAACTGGCTACATGACACTGGCTTGACAACAACACTTATTTCTAACTATCACCTATCAGTAGGCCTATGTGCGTCTAACTAATGACATCTAAGTATTTATACACCGTGGAATTTTAGTGGTTTTAAAGCCGAAGGTATTTGGTTGCACTCGTGATTCTGAGCCAAATTCCAAAATTTTACTTCAAAACGAGCGAAAAAAAAAACACTTTCCAATACAAACGGCAATCGCCAATCGACACCATTTGTATGGAGAAGTGAATTTTTTTTTCGCGCGTTTTGGAATGAAATTTTGTAATTTTGGCTGAGAATCACCAGTGCAACAAAATACCTTCGGCTTTAAAACCACTAAAATTCCACGGTGTATACGAGCTTTTGCCTGCGACTTCGTCCGCGCTGACTAAGATAAAAAGTTGCAGCTCTAGTTTTCCTCCGCCATCAACGTCAGTCAGAGGAAAAACATAATAATATAAAATTCAACGTCCTGAGTCCTGACTGATATCAATATGCACAGCCTAAACCGCTGGTCCTAGAGACATGAAATTTTCAGGGTGTTCTATAAGTAGAGAAGATATCCACTAAGAATCGAAATTTCAGAATTCCGCCACTAAGGGTGGTATTCTAGAACGCTACTTAAACTCAGTTCAAACTAGAACGCTACTTAAACTCTGTTTAAACTCAGTTCAAACTAGAAAGCTCCTTGAACTCTGTTTAAACTAAGTTTAAGTAGAGTTTAGTAGTGTCTACTGTCGATAAAACAGTGCATGTTTTGATTTGAATATCCCTCCCTTCATATCAAAATATGCACTGCTTTATCGATAGTCTGAACTCTGTTTAAACAGAGTTTAAGTAGAGTTCTAGAATACCACCCTTAGAAACAATACAGATAAAGACCTAAGAGGTTAAAAAGGGTTCATCTGATTGAAACAGCAAGCAAAATCAATACATTTTTTTTTTCGAAATCTCACCCCTAAGTGGGCAAAACGGGCTACCAAACTTGATACAGGAAAAAAAACGATTGCTAGCTGTTCCCCTGACTGATGTCGATGGCGGGGAAAATAGAGCTGCTACCTTTCTATCTTAGGGTGGTATTAATAGTCGTCTGAGATCACCTACTTGTGTTCGATCTTGAGTCGACGACTATTAATGCCGCCCTTAGTCAGCGCGGAAGAAGTAGCGGGCGAAAAGCTTCGATCAAGGATAAAACTAGATACAACATAGAACTCTGAAATGTGTCTGGAAAAATAGATGCCCAAACTGCCTTTGGGAGCTTATTTGCTCGTAGTCTATGCAATTAAAGTAAAACTGTACACTAATGCAATAAGGTTGACATTCGAATATAAGACGTATAGTCGAAATGATGTTTCGTATTGTTCTATTGCTGACTAGCTTTTGCCCGCGACTTCGTCCGCGCAGACTTAGTTTTTTTCCCGTTATCACAATAAAACATAGCCTGTAGCACTCAGCAATAACGTAGCTTCCCATTAGTGAAGGATTTTTTATAATCGGATGAGTAGTTTTGGAGATTAGCCCTACATACGTACATACTTACAAACCTTTCCCCTTTATTGTATTAGTGTTGATAGCTAGTGCCCACGACTTCATTCACGTGGCTAAAAGAAAAAGGATAAACGTAGTGATTTTGCAAATTGTACCTAGCATATTTTTTACCACCTAGTAGGTATGATGGACTTAAAACACACCCCCTGCACTATTAAAGCGTTGGCCCGAGATTTCGCTCCCGTGGACCACGCGTTGTTATCTGCTTCTTCCAAACTGAACGGAGCAAAGATGAGGATACCTACTGTTAGGCGTCTAACTGATTTAACGCGGGTTACCTACATTTCAAGAAACACTCAAAGATTATCTTTTCTTTTTATCCCTATCCTACTATTTTGAGTCCGCTAATCTGCTACTCCTTATTGCAAACTTTCAGTCTTGGTTGTCTCTGTCCAGTTGGTCTCGCCGTAAGTCTTCGTGCCTTTGTGGCCTTTGTGGTCGTTGTGGACACTGCCTCTACCATGGTTGCAATGTTAGAAAGCCCCAATGCGTAGTTTGATACCCAAGTACATCTCGTTTGCTTGCGCTGTTTGGTGAATGAATATTTATCAGCATTCGCTGCAGTACGTCACAGGTCTCAACATCTCTCTGGCGTTCAATAAAACTGTAAAAGATCTTCAACAGAGCTAGTAAGCGTCACCTACTTGTATTATAGGCACAAAGTTACTTAACAGAGAAAAACTTTAAGAAAATTTATTTTATTTTTTATTTTGCATCATACCATTTCAAAGAGAACGATCATAATAATTGGGTTCTGACACCAGAAAATATGAGATAATATCAGGAGATACTTAACCATATTATTTCTATCACATTGAATAGTGTTTTTTTCTATGAGCTGCTCTTCTGAAACACCCAACGCGTCTTCTTAGCATCTACGATACCATAGTCTGAAACGACCGTTTTGAATCGTCGGTCTTATTCTTCTTTCGTGTTGAAAGTGTCACACACACACACGTCGCGCTGGGGTCGCCTCCAGAAAATCCGAGCTGCGCTGTGGAGTATCAGGACAGGTATGACGACGCGAAGTTGTCGTTATGGTTTAAGATTGGCACAAAACACCTCTTCTGGCTCTATTTCTCACATATCTTTCATGCGGGCAACACCACCACGCAGGCGGTTCTGGGATTTTCACATGCTCCAATCTTCTCGTCAGTCTGAAGTATGTGGAAAGCCAATCACAGTTGTCAACAATGAATAGGCGACGCGACTATGATATTATGTAAAAGTGCACCTGTCCAGTGTCCAGTCCTAGGTACTTACTTAATGGAAATAAAGCGATCATGGTACTAATGTTACACCATCAATGGCTGATGTTATGCGCCTATGGTCGCTCGGGACTCTACTCTTGCACAGTACGCACAGCTAGTTTTTTGGTCAGAACATCGTATCTTTATTTTTCTTCGAGGTCTGGTGCATTCTATTCTTCCCTGAATAACCAGCAATCAGCAATGCACTCAACGGACGTCCCATCTCGTCTGGCCAAAAGATCTCAGGATGCAACCGAAACTTTGTAAAGAGCTTTGATAGAACTGCTGGTAAAAAAAGTAAGTCAGATGTAGCCTGTACAAACTGCTGGATGCAGAGTTTTTAAAGTAAGGATTTATTGGCTCTTTCAGATTGTAAGTAGCTATCTATCACTGAACTTATGTTTTTTGCCTGTTTTGATTAAATTAACTTGTAGATTTTTCCTTTATTCCTTTGTTGATATACCATTTTTGTGACAGTGACGGATGACAGCGATAATTAAAAACAACTTCTTCACTGTTGTTCATCGTTTGAGTTTTGCGGCACATTTGGGCCTGTTTGGTGCATTAAAATTCACCGTTGATCAGTTTTCGATGGATTTACGAACGTAAATAGCTCAACGCTACGTGATGACAGAGGGTCTTTGGTAAATGGTTGTGTCGTTCACTTTTATATAAATAGCCACCATATGATAATCTTTGTGTGTTTATTTTGCTCCTAAGCACCAAAGCGTGATAATATGTAGCCTATATGTTATTCTGATGTCTCAGCTATCTACATTCCAAATTTCATCCAAATCCGTCCAGCGGATTCAGCGTTATAAGGTAACAAACACACTCACTCACTCACAAACTTTCGCTTTATAATATAAGTAGGAAGTAGGAAGTAGGATATCATTTGTTTCTGTGGGGACAAGTTTTTATTGTGATTTTTTACGTAATGCGGATTCTGTAGGATTTAGTTCGGTGGCGAAAAGCTATCATTGCAGCACAAAACAGTGCCGAGCGAGCGCCGTCTGTCCCAAGTGCAGGCTTCCTCACGGATGGACGGGCCCCGCCAGACGATCTGTCACTCACACTCACACGCGATCAGCTGACAGCGATTGACGAGTGGGGGGCGACGACCGCTTTGTTCCTTCCTATCAATAGGAAAAAGGTAGCAGAATGTTTGGCTGTCTGTACAAGATGTACCTACCTAGTTGAAAATAACTGAAAAAGCCCCAACACTTTTCTTCGACAACCTACTTTGATTATTATTGCTTTTTATACATACCTAAGCTTCTGTTACTCACATCCTTTCAGTTAAAAGCTGAAGCTGAATGCGTGGTCATAGATCGACATAGACGTGCGACAAAGACGTATCTTTTCTTCAGTAAAGGACGAAAACGACTCATTAAAAAGGAGCACATGATTTTAAAACGGCTGAACAGATTTTCTTGGAAAATTTACTAAGAACACTCTCGATCTAGCTCCTTTAAACCGAAAAAAAAAAGACAAACGAAAAATGCCCGAGTCGAGCAAACATTTTAGTCTCTCAATCTGTGTATCGGTTTTATATTGTTAAGAAGGTATTCTCAGCACTGAATCTAGTGTGAGTAAAGGTGCCACTGAACTTTGCATAAATTCATCTCAATATGTAGATGCAATGGCCTAAGATTCTCTAAAATGGCTATGAAGCGAAATCGAGCGAATAAGCTGGCGAAAACTAGTTGCCAATATCATTTGCAAATTGCAATGTCTGTGTCACAGGTACACGTCGGGAGATATTTTTTCCCAGAATGTCCGGTTTTTAACCGACTTAAAAAAAGGAGGATTTACTTCACAAGTCTTAAGTGAAGGATACCTACTAGACGACACTAGAGAGCACACTCAGTCGACACAAAAAAGCTAACCGTGTAGGCGCCATCGACACTTTAATGTCGACATTATTTTGTGTCGTATGTCAGCGTGTACTCCGACTATTACCAGTATTATCTACTTATTAATAGCGACATTTTAAAGATTCGACAGTCGACCTTTTCTTATTTTAATTATTTAAATAAATTATATTAAAATAATTAAAATAATAAAAAAAGGAAAACATAGGGACATGGCAGAGGTACAGTCGGCCACAGTCTCAGATACCCCTTTTTGTTCGATTAGCGCCCTTATGCCGCGCGCGATAAGAGCTGCCATGGGGTATCTGAGATTGTGGCCGACCGTACATATAAATTGAATGGCATAAACATATTTTTTCTTAAATAATTGTCCAATGAGGAAACAGGTCTAACTTTTTGTATTCTTTGTATTCTTTGCTTGAAGAGTTCACTTTTATTTACAACTAGCTTTTGCCCGCGACTTCGTCCGCGCAGACTTAGTTCTTTTCCCGTTACGGACATTACCGAAGACGAATTTTGTTCGTAATTTATAATCTAAGTTAAGTACCTAGTCTGGTTTATAAGCTATCTCTATTCTTTTAGGCAAATTCGTCCTGCAGTTTTAGCGGGAATACACAAACTCACTCACAAACTGTCCGCGCAGACTCAGACAAAACAGCATGAACAGAAAAAATCACTCCGAAGAGCGCGCAAAACGGCTAAAACAATATGGCCGCGCTTTTTTTTTTCTGTGCAATTTGTACACTGCCAGGACTAGAGATGGGATTCTTCCCGGGAATCAACCCATTTTGGGAAGAAACGCGGAAAGTTTCCGGGAAGATTCCCAAAATGGGTATTTATGTGGGTAGAAACGTTTTTCATTGCAGTTATTGAACAAAATGAATCCTTTTACAGTTGTGTGCACTTATAAACAATAGACTGCCAATAATTTTTACAATTCTTGTGCAAAGCAGGCGTACTTTCGATTTTATGTGATGATTTCTTTAACTTCGCCGAAAATCGGAATTAAAATACGAATTCTTCACGAATTCTTCATGAATTCTTCAATAATTCATAATCACAAGACTCATTACATCAAAATTATTTGAATTGCTACTAACAAGAACATAAATTATACAAGGTGGCAACATGGAACTCTTTTTTTTGGGCTGATTCTCAAAGTGCCGTCCAAACAAAAACATTTTTACATTCCATTGGAGTACATAACCGTTGCTGGCCAGTAATCAATCGGAATTTTTTGCATAAACTGGTAAAATCGCGTCTTTAACTTAAATTCTCAAAACAAAATACTTCCTCAACTATGGCGTTCTACAGTCCTACATCTATGGTTTGGTATGGTTTGGTACCCCATAATTATGTTAAATAAATAAAATGATTTTGTAATGGTTATGTACTCCAATGGAATGTAAAAATGTTTTTGTTTGGACGGCACTTTGAGAATCAGCCCAAAAAAAAGAGTTCCATGTTGCCACCTTGTATAATTTATGTTCTAGTTAGTAGCAATTCAAATAATTTTGATGTAATAAGTCTTGTGATTATGAATTATTGAAGAATTCATGAAGAATTCGTGAAGAATTCGTATTTTAATTCCGATTTTCGGCGAAGTTAAAGAAATCATCACATAAAATCGAAAGTACACCTGTTTTGCACAAGAATTGTAAAAATTATTGGCAGTCTATTGTTTATAAGTGCACACAACTGTAAAAGGATTCATTTTGTTCAATAACTGCAATGAAAAACGTTTCTACCCACATAAATACCCATTTTGGGAATCTTCCCGGATATCTTCCCATTTTGGAAACTTTCCGGAAAGTTTCCGGCGGAAACTTTCCACGCCGCCCATCTCTAGCCAGGACCCAAACAGCTAAATTGTAAATAAATACTTTTGCGCCTGATTTTTGGGTTCTATCTACGAAACTAAACTCGACATTAATGGATTTTCATACAATTTTTCTGGCGCCTACCTAATCAAAGCAGCCCGCAAGTCCGACTATGCTGAAAGAAGGTTGTCAAAGTAATGACCACATTACGAGCGTTTTTGAGTAATAGTAGGTACATTACTGCCACGATCTGTAATTCTGTAATGGGTGCGTTTCTGGCGCGCCTTTGATGGCCGACAGAGCGCAGCTCAAGGCCATCACAGTGTGGTCAGCATTGCAGCCCTTGATGCTTTATAGCGCGGACAGCAAGGGCTGCAATGATGACCAAGCTTGAGGGCCGAGAGCGTAGCTAAGCTAAGCTCGATGATGGCCAGCAGCGCACTCATTGCAGACCAAGGCGTGTATAGTGCTTTACTCAAACAAAGCGTGTAATTGATAAAGACCTAGGACCTAGGTACTAGGTCCTAGGTGCTAGGTACTAGGTACTAGGTCCTAGGTCCTAGGTCCTAGGTCCTAGGTCCTAGGTTCTAGGTCCTAAGCCCTAAATATTATGCCGCAAGTTGCACGTCGCAAGATGCAAAGCCGCAAGACGCAAGACGCATACTTTTTGCACCTGACTATTTCGCTGGTCCCTAATAAGAAAGTCGGAACTACAAAATGACAACTTTACAGGAGAGCAGTTTAAAGTTAATTTTAAAGATAAAACCTAAGTAAAAAGTTATTACTCTAAAATTTTTACTGTATGTTACTTGGATAGTTCTTCGTCGATTAGTACGTATTATTTTATGTTATAATATTTTGTAGTTTTTGAGAAAAGCTATTAGTGACAATATTACTCGGACAAAAATAGAACAAAATTGTCGGATGTGCTACATGCGACATTTTTGTTTGGGTTACTCACTACATTTTAAGTAGGATGTGGCATATACTATATTTTTAATTGAAATTGTAAAAAAATTGCTAGGTCGCATCTGCATAGTGAATAGCCCGCGCGCAAAGAAAAGTGTAAAAAATCGATTCCTGTATCAGATACACTAAACGAATAAAAAAATACACATATAAAACACAAGAATTAGGTGAGAGCTATCTAACAGCTCGCTCTCTAAATCCGAAAAGATATCTAAAATAAAGTCAAAATGGAGTTTGGCCATCTTCTGGACAACTGCAATCTTAAATCTGAAATCGTAGAGCCCATCAGAATCCCTGAAGTTATCAGAGGCATAAAATATGCAAAAAACAATAAATCACCGGGTATCGACTAGACCCTACCAGAATTTCTGAAGCACCTTGGGCCCCTCGCACAAAAGTGGTTAGGAGACTTCTTCTCAGATATAAAATAAACTCCCCAAATAGTGGAAATCGGCAAAAGTGGTTGCACTGCTAAAACCAGAAAAGAAACTAGACGATCCATCTAGCTATAGACCCTTTTCGCTCCTTTGTACCACCTACAAGCTGTACGAGAGAATACTACTCGCACGCATTACACCAAAAGTCGAACTACATCTTCCCGTCGACCAAGCAGGATTCCGCCCAAATCGAAGCTGTAGCAATCAGGTTACATAGAAGCTGTAGCACATAGAAGCGGGTTTCCAGAGAAAGCAGAAAACTGTAGCGGTGTTTGTAGACCTCAACTCAACTTTTGATACCGTTTACCGAAACAGGGACTCTTGCTGAAGCTGACTAAAATCTTCAGGTGCAAATACACGTTGAAGTTGTTTGACACTATCCTCTCAAACCGACTATTTCAAGTGAGCATGGACGGAAAGTTGAGCCACCTTAAGTCCCTGAACAACGATGTCCCACATGGCTTGGTCCTAGCCCCCACGTTGTTCAATACCTATCTAAGCGACATAACGGAGGTGACTGGGCGCCGATTTATGTATGCTGATGGTATTGCAGTGACCACACAAGCTCCGACGATAAATGAAGCCTCTACCGTCGTACAAGAGGACATTGCTAAGCTGCAATACTACTTTGCAAACTGGGCTCTGAGACCTAACCCGCGGAAAACAACTAGGTGATGTTTCCATCTCAACAACAAACAAGCCAATGAGAAAGCGAATCTGGTTTTCTGCAAGAGCCTGTAAAACACGACCCAAATCCAGTATACCTGGGAGTCTCGCTTGATAGGACTCTAGCCTTTAAAGCTCACCTTGAAAAGGTCAAAAAGAAAGTTTCTGCCAGGTGTAACCTCATCCGGAAGCTAGCAGCGACTTCATGGGGCAGCAATGCGAATACACTGCGCACATCAACGCTGGCTCTAGCCTTCAGTGCAGCCGAATATTGTGCACCAGTGTGGGCAAGCAGCCACTATACTAATCTATTCGATGTGGAGCTTAACTTTGTGCTATGAGGACTATATCTGGCACCGTACAGCCGACAACAACTATTTGGCTTCCGGTCCTTTGCCACGTCCTACCTCCAGACCTCAGAAGGGAGCTATGCGTTCGAAAGGAGTAGACAAGATCAGTCAAATGCCGCAGCTTCCAATACACCAAGAACTGGAACACACAAGAAGCGATCTACGCCTCAAATTACGTAGACCATTTGGACTGATGGTGTCAGAAGCCCTAGAAGCTGACAAAACTCTCAAGGAAAGATGGTCAGAAAGGTGGAATGATTCTGATGTGACAAATAGAGCTCTTGTGTCCGATCGTAATGTACGAATGCCAGGTATCTATCGAAAATACTGGACTCAAATAAACAGGTGCAGAACTTCGCAGGGTAGCTGATGTGCTGAGCTGATGTACAGATGGAAATTTGGGACGGACCCGCACTACTCTTGCGGGGAGATGCAGAACATGTCCCCTATCACGGACCATTGCCCGCAGTGGTCAATAGAAGGAGGGATCCAAAAGATCTACGAGGCCCTTGCGGAAGTGACAGATTGGATCAATGGCCTTCCCTTTGTTCTTTGATACTATATTCGCTGCATAATGTGCCATACATACGCAAAATAAAAATAAATAACTGATACATTTTAATGTAACCTACTAATCAAATTTAAAAATTTCTCTTAACACTTAATTCATATCCTGCGAAATAATGTACCTACCTAAATGTTAATTAAAAATGTGGGTAGTGCCATATCCTACATTAATAACCTAACCAATCACATGAAACAATGTCGGTTGAGTCAGATGCAACAAATCATCCTAACTTGTGATAACTTAACAATATCGTTAGTGGCATATCCAACAAAAAGTAAAAATCAAGTTTCAGATAATAATGTTGTAACTACCTGAACCAACAATTTTATCCGTCTCAGATTGGAATATTGTAACATTGTAAT
The DNA here is from genome assembly GCA_949319315.1 of Zelleria hepariella. Taxonomy (NCBI): domain Eukaryota; kingdom Metazoa; phylum Arthropoda; class Insecta; order Lepidoptera; family Yponomeutidae; genus Zelleria; species Zelleria hepariella. Next base: position 9,379,927 of record OX439396.1, on the reverse strand, counting down.
TTCATACGTTTTTCACACAAATACAAAAAACCAATAGCACTTTTTCCAATATTTATGCGTTGGCGCATTCCCCAGTAAAATTGTCAGTTATGGTACATACGACTACGCCCGTGCGCTCAACCTCCGGTTAACAAAAGCGGTACGTAACTACCGGCATTTTTGCATGGACATTATTGCTACAACTGACTTTTTTTTTACTCGTAATTCCTTCATATTATGAGTTATCACAAAAATAAAATGTTGTACCTATAGCTCTTCAAATTTATAACATACTGATGCAAAAAAGTCAAAAATGACAAAAATGTAGTTCCGACTTTCTTAATAGGGACCAGCAATTTTTTTGAACAAAAGTAGTCATTAATAATAATAATAGTATATTTCATTACAAGTGTGGAAAGGCTGTCATTGCAAAGAGTTCCGACAAATGGCTACCCCAGCCGAGGCGCAGCCGAAGGCGAATGTTGACAGTCGGAACAACTTGCAATGACGGTTCCGCACGTGTACTGAACGACTATTTTTAATACAGTTGCGAAAAAATGAAGCAATTTAATAAAATAATAAAAACACAATAAACTCAATTACTCATTTTGTGCAACAAACAACACTAAACTAGCAAAGAAAATTTCTGAAAAATCGCGCCAACCGTAGAATATAAGCAGAGTTTTTTTTTCTTCACCCATTCTGGTAGGCAAAGGGAACTATGCTCATACAGCCAAGTCTTCAGTAGAAGTTTTTTATTGATATGAAATGAAAATGAAATTTAATGAGATGAAATGAAATGAAACCTAACCAAACTCATTCCATCAAATCATTAAATCTGACATTGAAACAAATTACCTAGTAGCTTCTTTTTAGAAATATACGTGTTTGCATGAATCATAAAAACTTCTATGAATTTTATAGTAAAAACTTCATGGTTGGTTTTTATTTTTAATAGACATTTTATTTTGACAGTTGGGAAAGAGAACGCACGAGTTTGGGAAAGGTAAAAAAAAGCACGAGTATGTTATACAGGGCGTCCCACGGCTATGCCACATGGAGGGAAAGTACCTTGAATATTGTAGATGGAACATTTTACTGAAAGAAGACATTATTTTAATTTCAAAAACAATTTAAACTGCATTCATAGATATTGAAATAATTACATGGTTGAACCGGGAATCGAACCCGTTACATGAGAAAAAATATTACCCTGTAGTTTTATCATACCGATCGAAAGGGTTCATCATAAGGATTATTTTTTGCTAAATAACATAGTGTCAGAAATAAAAGGAAGACCATGAATTTTAACATTTTTAATACAACATTAATCAATTTAATTATTGTAAGAAAACGGGATTCTTACCACGATTTATTTTCTTTTGAGTGTCCGATATTAATCAATTTATCAATGAAAATCACAGTAACAAAAGATTAAAAGTGTGAAAATGAAACACATTTTTGAATTATTTCTTTATAATCAGCCAGCCGCATTGACTTGACTTAAATCCTGTTATCCCTCAGGAGGGACATAGGGCTCGAAGAAGTTTTCTCCACTTGGGACGATCTTGCGATGGACAAAATTTTACGCGTCTTTCGGCTCATGATACGGCTCAATTTGTTGCATACTACCAGCTAAATGTTAAAATTCATGGTCTTCCTTTTATTTCTGACACTATGTTTTTTAGTAAAAAAATATCCTTATCATGAAGCCTTTCGATCGGTATGATAAAACTACAGGGTAATAATTTTTTCTCATGTAACGGGTTCGATTCCCGGTTCAACCATGTAATTATTTCAATATCTATGAATGCAGTTTAAATTGTTTTTAAAATTAAAATAATGTCTTCTTTCAGTAAAATGTTCCATCTACAATATTTAAGGTACTTTCCCTCCATGTGGCATAGCCGTGGGACGCCCTGTATAGCCCACATCCCGAACGCTATACGTACCTGCAATACGCCACTTTTTGAGCAACTGTATTAAAATAATGGTAGTACCACTACCATTAAAATAATAATTTACGTTTATTTCAGATATTCATCCATATTTTACAATAAAATTGCAATTACGATGATAAAATTAAGTACATTAAATTACAATGAAATATAATTATTAAAATAAAATAAATTTAAAATAACTTATCAAAATAAAATTATTAAAATGTTTCAATATTTATAAACATAGACAGACGATTACACACAACACACAAAAATGGATGGATGGATTAATGGATTTTCATATTTTTTTTCTGGCCGCAAAACACGACATTAATGAAATTCCATACAACTTTTCTGGCGCCTAGTCAAAGTAGCCCCCGCAAGTCCGACTTTGCTCAAAGAAGGTTGTCGACGTCGAATGAATGACCACATTACGAGGTTTTTTATTTAGATATAGGTAGTTAGGTACTAACTAACTAACATCAAAGATGCAGTGGTGGAGCCTGCACTCCAAAATAAAATGCAGACTTCAAAAATTATAGGACCTTTTTCACGATCCTATAGTAGTTTTTCTGAACGATATTTGCACAGTAATTGTAACAGTTTATTTATAATCAGAGTTGAGACAAAACCATAGCGCGATGCAGAACGGTCAAACAGCGCCATCTGGTGATTTAAATATGAATATATTTTTTGTATTTATGCGGCCGTGATTGAAATTCTGGAAAAAAAAACATTGCATATTATGTCAGAAACGTAAAAATCTCAAATTCCTTCTCCTTTCAACGGTTAATAACTAGTGGTTCGCCCCGAACTGTGAACTCGCCACCCCATATAAACTTAACAACCCGATATCTCGGCAACCCCTCGACCGATTTGGCTCATGTTCAAACTTAAAAATTCTTTTAATTTCATTTACCCGCCTACCAAAATGTAGAACATTTGCATGCATTATGTAATTATTTTATTTTTAATGTACTTAGTGTAAAATGTGAATCTCGCCTACTGTGGTATGTTTTTTTTTTATTGTCTCCTTCGTTAAGAAGAGTCTAGCTGGAGAGCTGGTGACCAATCGACTTATTTTGTCGTACAAGGCTGGGAGTTGGTAGGCTGATAGAGTAGAATTAACCTTTTGTTCCTAACCTCCTCATTTATTGTATGTAACTAACCACCATCCTACGTAGGACTGACACGTATGTAATTACATAAACCACAATCATTTGTAGGTAAGTAATGAACTCAGACTAAAGATAATAAGTAATATGTAAGCACCTACAACATGCTTGCCCAGCACCTCCTCCATCTAAAAAACAATGTCCCAGGCACTGCAGCGCCGTGTGGTCTCTTCATCCACCTAGTGTGAGTGAAGGTGCCACTGGTCGCTGTATAAATCATCTCATTACATAGATGCAAAGGCCTTAGTTTTTTTACAACATGCGTCTAATGCAGAGCAAATAGCATACAAGCTGGGGGTCTACCGGCTTAGACGAAGCCGATTACCATTGACGAAAATCGAAGTTCGATTTTTTAAAAATTTACTGCCACCCAGGGTAGAGGCGCCTAAAGTCAGCCACCCCCCAGTAGTCGGCCATTGCAGGTTTAAAGTTCAATAACTAGTGTAGTTTTTAACATAAAGCTTTATCTGTATTTTTCTATGGTTCATTGATTAATTAACGATACCTGTAATATTTTGTTATATTTATACTTATTAGTGTTTATAAAAGAAACACGTTTTAATAACTTGCGATTCAGAATCACGGTCCGCCATCTTTTTTTGCTAGTTGAAGGGAGTCTCAAATCTTTAAGATTTTCGCTGTGTTTTGTACTGTGGTATGCCATGTTTTATTTTATTCTTATTCTTTAATTAATTGTTGACCTCTTGATAACTTAAATAAACCCTTATCTGTGATATCAATTTAAAAAACCAGGGGGCCGACTATTGGGATCAGTAATTTCATACAAATGCCAGTACTCGGCCCCCCGGCCGACTTATGGAATTACAGTAAATTTCACGTAAGCAGCCCAAATTGACAGGTTGCACATATCTTTTTCTTCTGTATAGAGTTCACAAAGCATTGAGAATATTATTTTGGCAAAAACCCAATACTCGGCCACCAAAAAAAATGACTATTAGGTGGCCGACTTTTGGACTTAGTCTCGAAGAAATTTTGTCAACCCAGAAGTCGGCCACAAGCAATTGCTTTTTCATGCCTTATATGGTGCGGCCGACCACTGGCTACCTCATGGCCGACTTTAGGTGATAGGCGGCCGAGTACTAGAGAAATGGGTGTTTTTTTGTTTAACGCTAATTTTCTCCATCGCAGTATGAATTGGAAGAATAATCGTTTTATTTACTGAAACCTAAGTAACCGGAGCTTCAATTAATATTGGTTACGTCCTTCTAGAACCTCCAACAACAGAAATAATGGACTTTGAAGTTGCACATTTCACTAAGTGGCCGACTACTGGTTCCTTTACCCCAGTTCATTTTTCATAAATGGAACTTCGATTTTCGCCAATGGTAATCGGCTTCGTCTTAGCCGGTAGACCCCCTGAATCCTTTATCATCATCATCATCAGCCCGTTGACACCCATGACTGGTGAGTAAGGGCATCTTCTTCCTCACACCAGGGGGTCTACCAGCTACTTCGATCAAGGATAAAACTAGATACAACATAGAAATCTGAAATGTGTCTGGAAAAATAGATGTCCAAACTGCCTTTGGGAGCTTATTTGCTCGTAGTCTATGCAATTAAAGTAAAACTGTACACTAATGCAATAAGGTTGACATTCGAATATTAGACGTATGGCCGAAATGATGTTTCGTATTGTTCTATTGCTGATATCATTTGTTTCTGTGGGGACAAGTTTTTATTGTGATTTTATACGTAATGCGGATTCTATGGGATTTAGTTCGGTGACCAGCTAAGACGAAGCCGATTACCATTGGCGAAAATCGAAGTTCCATTTATGAAAAATGTACTGCCACCCAGTTAATTTTACTGCCACCTAGTTAATTTTTCATAAATCGAACTTCGACTTTCGCCAATGGTAATCGGCTTCGTCTTAGCCGGTAGACCTCCAGCTCTCAAGATGCCAGACGCAACCACTGTTCCAGACCTGTGCCAGACGCAACCACTGTTATTCGGCTACTTGGGATATGTAGTCGGACTATTTGGCTGGTGGTCTGTCTGTCTGTCTGTATGTCTATCTAGTGATCCTTGATAATGTTGAAGGAAAACCATCGTGAAAAAACCCCCACCCTAAAGACACACTGGACTTTGTTCACGAATGTAAATCTTCGTGTCACACTTTGCTACTGCTACCTATACAACGTGTTACAAAACATCCTAACTCTTTTTACAAGATGTAAACTACCGGTCAACAAGATGTAAATTCTGAAAAAAAAGTTGTTTTATTTTTTATTTCATAACCTCAAAATTAAAAAAAATCATAACTTTTTTGTTTTTGGTACTAGGTAGCTCAAATTTATAAATACATTTGTGTGTGTAGGCACAGCTTAGAGTTATTAAAACATTGTGAAAGTCCATGAAAACCATATCAAAAAATACTTTTCTCCCATTGGATTAGATCTATACGAAACTGCGCCGAGCCAAAAAAAATAGGTTCTGATCCTTAACACTGGACGATCTTTTGTATCACCTTGTAGGTAATGTAACCGTAAAATAATACGTCTTACATCATGCATGATAACGATGACTTGAAAGAATTGTCTCTAGAAGATCATGACTGGCATACTGCCTGGAAAACTACTACGGTAAATTATAGTTACTCGTGGAAAATGGAAAGATGTTTCAATTATTTAGACGGAACGATTTCAAGATAGTTCTAGGTATGTATATGAAGTGACAAACAAAAAAAGTACTTATTAGAAGGACAAAATCGGGGTTTCCTCGTTTGTCTCCGACATTAGCGAATGAATAGTTAGAATCAGAATAATCTTTGCTGTACCTATAAAAAAACTAAAAGGACAGACAGCATTAATAAATCGTAATTGAAAAACCAAACTACCAATTTTTTTATATTTGCACTTTCACAATATTTTAATCACTTAATGAATGTGTTTGAAAACAACAAAACTTGTAAATAATTCAGCTTTGACGTTATAAAAAACTTTTAAATTTTTGTTACACAGTATACTGTCATCCTGTTGACCCAATGTTTTTTTTTATTTGTTATTCCCTACACAGAGAAGTAGGACCTTTTAAAACACGTTGTATTCCAACCACAATGATTTATTTATTTAAAACCATGACCAACGCGTCATACCATACTGTAATAATTTGTTTTTCTTCGCCCACTCGCCAGTGGCTGTTTTCGGCCAGTATTTGCCACGTCCTGTCTTATCGGAGTTTTCGTCATTCTATTATTATGTACTTAGTTAGGTACGGACAGACGATATGACGTCACACGCCGCGCCTCCAAACGCTATCATATTTTATCAGAAGCTACGTAGGTTCGCACACTGTATGGAAATATAGCAGCAGTTTATCTTGATGAGAAATGCACCTATACAAGGTGTTACAAAAGTACCTAACTCTTTTTACAGGGTAATAGCACCCGGTGATAGGGATCACAACCTAAATATTTTTGTTGCTCTATCTCTATAACGTTCCGTTGATTTTTAAATTAATAAAATGTGAACGTTGTGGCGGGAGAAAAATATTTATTAAATATTGTTTTCATTGACTTTCTCAAAGCTATGTAAATGCACCTACACACACAAACATATTTTAAAATTTGAGCTAATACCAAAAACCAAAAAGTTATGTTTTTTTTTTCAATTTTGAGGTTATAAAATAAAAATTGATTTTTTCAACTTTGTTTTACAGATTTGATATCCTCTTGACCACTAAGTTACACCCTGTAAAAAGAGTTGAAATTTTTTGTAACACGTTGTATACATTATCATCATCATCCAACATCGTCAGAGAGATCACGCTTATGCCCATGCCAGAAACGTTTTGATGTAGGTATTTAGTTTTTCGAAATTCATTTTAAATTATGAGATCGAACGTAAGTTTTTTTTTGTCACAATGATAAAGTACAGAGAGCCAGACTTAGGCCCGGTTTCTGAGTTGAGAAATTCACTAAGCAAATGGGTAAGTATCGTCCTGTCTCAGCAGATTTCTCACAAAAGAGCGTGACAGAACGATACTTACCCATGTGCTTAGTGAATTTCTCAACTCAGAAACCGGGCCAGGGGGTCTACCGGCTAAGACGAAGCCGATTGCCATGGATGGCAGTAAAATGAACTGGGTGTCAGCACATTTTTCAAAAATCGAACTTCGATTTTCGCCAATGGTAATCGGCTTCGTCTTAGCCGGTAGACCCCCAGAAAGAAGTACAAAACCGGGCGGGCGTAGGTAATTTTATTATTTTAAGCACACGGCTGAGTAATCCTACTGTTATATTCCTATGTTGAATACCTATCGCATGTGGTGAGCGAAAATCACAGTACCATTACTTTCGATAAATATTTTGCAATTTGATGTAGAATATTACTGACATTTGACTCGTTGCATCATAACCTTACAAACAGAAAAGCTTTTATTTATAAATTCGTTTGATAGATAACATAATATACAGGGTGTTAAAAGACCGCCAACAGACCCGAAAGCCACGCATACTAGACACCAAAACAAAGTACTTTTTCGATAAACTATTGCTGGGAAATTATTTTGGTTTTTTAGGTTATAATTTTGGAAAATATTTTATCACGCAATGGACGTGTGACGCACAGAAGTCATATTGCGCAAGCGTAGGTATAAGTTTATGTTACTTAAGCTTAAAGTGCCGATGTTTAGAATACATTGCGGGTTGCAATTTTAACGTCATTTTTTGTAAGAAATATTCATAATTTTGATATGGCTTCTTGAGAAGGTATGTTAAGAACTAGATACTGAATACATTTCTGCAAAAAAAAAGTTTTGTAAAGTCCGACTTTGAACCTCATTATCTCGGAAACCGTTGATTTCCCAGGCATAGTTCCTTGGGCAAAAATGTTCCTTATGATGAGGAAAATACGTGGTTTCCCGCTTTGTTGGCGGTCTTTTAACACCCTGTATTTAGATAGCTACATAGGTATTACTTACATATTATTTACCTACCTTATTTAGTAATTTCACCGTGAGCCGTCCGTCACCATTGTCTTTCCTGTGGACTAGGCCGACTAAGCTGACAGGATGGTAGGTAAAGAGGGCAATTTTTAAATACGTATAGCTGTATTCCTGAAACACGTCAACTTTAAAAATGTAATTTCCAACAATGAAAAATTACCAAAATCGGCTTACGTAATTAATGGACGCCCCCTATAATTCCTGCACCATCTAAACTTATCCCAGGCACTTCAGCATCTGAGTAGTCACTTTGTCCATTTAGTGTGAGTGGAGTGGAGGTGGCACTGGACGCTCTACACCGTGGAATTTTAGTGACTTTAAAGCCGAAGGTATTTAGTTGCACTCGTGATTCTGAGCCAAATTCCAAAATTTTACTTCAAAACGAGCGAAAAAAAAACATTCCCCAACGGCTATTGCCGATCGACACCATTTGTATGGAGAAGTGAATATTTTTTTCTCGCGTTTTGGAATGAAATTTTGTAATTTGGCTCAGAATCACCAGTGCAACCAAATACCTTCGGCATTAAAACCACTAAAATTGCACGGAGTATATCAAGTCGTCAAAAGTATTTTTTTAATTTAATAGGTACCTACCTGCCAATCAACTAAAAACTCTAAACCTGAGTAGGCGACATCTCGGACAAAATATTTTCGGACACTTTGTCCGAAATGTCGCTTTATTATTTTAATATTTTTGAGGCGACATCTCGGACACTAACAAATAAAGCTGTTTTGTACAGTCGGATAAAAAGCTCCCTAATGTTACATACCCACATGCAAATAATATCTTGTGTACTCATGCAGTCTTCAACATTTTCTCTCTCCATTTTTGATGAAAAGTACTAGGCTTACATAAGGTGTTAGGAGGATCACCACCTCAGTTCTCACATCATTACGCGGGGTTAGTTAGAACAAAATGATGTCAGAACTGAGGTGATTATCCTCCTAGCACCTTATGTAAGCCTAGTACTTTTTCATCAAAAATGAGCCGAACGCGATCTGAGTGCTTAAATTCAGGCTTTAACTGTCAAGGAAAACGGCTCATTTAAGCCGTTTTAGCTATCCTAAAATAGGCAGCTGGGGTAACGCTCTTTCTCTGTGTATTATATTTGAATACTTTAGTATCTGACTGTACGATACAGGTTCAATATTTTGAGAGTGTCCGAGATGTCGCCTCAAAAATATTAAAAATACAAAGCGACATTTCGGACAAAGTGTCCGAAAATATTTTGTCCGAGATGTCGCCTACTCATAAACCTATGGGAACTTGGCCTTGTTTTTTCATGAAAAAGAAACATCTAAAATATTACCTATTCATTGTGATTGCCTCATCCAGCGATCTAACATCTCTCAAGACTTTAAGCTATAAATATAAGAGCAAGTAAAAAATAGAGTCAGAAAAAAAATCCGGTCCTAGAACGAGTCATTCTAGAACTCTCCCGAAATAGATTTGCGTAGTATTATCTTTGAAGCCTTTGGCAAGCCGAAAATGAGCATACCCAAACTAGCTTTTGCCCACGACTTCGTCCTATTCTGATGCATTTTTTGCCAAAAACCGGACAGTCAAATCTCTAGGCTTAAGAATCTCTAGACCTCAGGCCTACGAATAAATCTTGCTCAAGAAAAAACGCCCACTTTTGACTTATTGTGCAAATTTTATTTATAGTTAGTTTTTGTTATTTTAATAGTTAACTATTTTAAGGGCAGATCCCAGATCCTAAGGATTCTCATTTGACGGCTTGTTTTTAGCAAAAAACGCATCCAAAAAGAAGATTTTTTTTTATTGGCGGCGCTAGTGGACGGGCTACTCTCAGACACCTGCCCCTCTACCCTTGACGCATTTTTCCAATACGGCCGCAATATGGCGCAATTTACAAAATTTAATATTTTACAAATTAGGACGCGTTTTGTGTTTTTATTGAATAAAACAGCCTTACCTTTGAATAAACATTACAAAGTATTTAAAATCAAAGCATTACTATGCGAATTCAAAGAGAAATTAATTTTAAAACTCTGACACTTTTAGGCAATTTGTTTTTTTTTTGCGTATTTAGATCCCCTGGTAAAACTGCAACACCAGTTTTAGTAGTAGTTTTAGTATCTGCAGTTGGGTGAATAGATACATTTGTATTACCTGTGAGTACCTAGCTACTTTTTTAACCCTAGATCACTAACCCTAAATCGGAGTAACTCTGTCACTAACCCTTCGACTCACAGACTACGCAATAAGACGCAACTATTTTCAAAACCTTAATTATTTATTTTATTAAATTAATTCAAACTTAAAGTGCTTCCTTTAGGTAATCAAAAAATAATAATAAAAAGGAATAATATATTTTTATACAAATTATAATCAATAGGAACTGTGAGTTCCCCGCAAATGGCCTTTTTTCAGTATGTGCAAGTATATTTTATCGTACGCCTTTATTTACCGGGCAAAATCAAAATATTTTTCTGGTTTAGGTAGCTCTTGAACATAGCTTTAATGTGGCTCTTCAATGTTAAGACTATCTCCAATATATTTTTTGAAATCACGCTTCAAAGTCACTCAGATTGTAGCGCTCGAGTAGCCAGGGTTATCCGCCATTTGTAAGGAAAATTATGTCCTCTTCAGGCGGTTTCTTACGGTCTCGGATCATGGTGGATACGTAAACAGTATAACGAGTTTATGTTACTAATGTTAAAAGTGTCCTAAAACAAGCATAGCGGCCATCTATTGGTTTTGCGACCATACTCACGATTGAGCACATTTGATTCACGGTAGGTATCTCCAGCGCCTTTAGTAGAATAATAATTATAGAAATGAATAATTTCTGGCTTCTTGGTACCATCATTGATACCGGGTTGATCATAGGTAGTAAATAAAAGGTAAATAACCTTGTTAGATTTGGGTTACTCAGTCACTAACCTTTCGTCTGTCAGACGACTGGAAGGCTGTATCTACTGCAACAATGCGCTTGCGACCGCAATGAGGGCTCGCAAGTCACTAATAGGTCCAATGAGGAAGGTACTGAGCGAGGGAGGAGGTGCGGATGACGGGAACATACCGAACTATGCAACGTGGAGGGTATGCGTAGTCTGAGAGACGAATGGTTAGTGATCTAGGGTTAAGTCAATAGTAGCTACCTTTAGGTACATGTTTTTCAAGGCTTATTGTGTCTTTCATATTACCAAAACTGGTCATCAGAAAACTTTCCGTTTTCGAGTTATATTGATTTAAACAAAATAATTAAGAAAACTTACTTACCTTTTGCTGTCACATCGCTTTTTGGACACCATGTATAAAGTCTAGGGCTTCTTACTGCCGAGTCCATCTTACTGCCAATTTCTGAATTGAGAACTTCGCTAAGCATGCACTTAAGTATCGTTCTGTTTCTGCAGATTTCTCACAAAAGAGCGTGAGAGAACGACACTTAAGTATTTACTTACTTAGTAAAAATCTCAATTCAGAAACCGGGCCGTTACCCAAACAGTTCTAATATAATTCAGGGTTTTGCATCTACGTAAAGAGATGATTTATACAGCGTCCAGTGGCACCTTCACTCACACTAGCTAGATGGATGAAGAGACCACTCGATGCAGTGCCTGGGACATTGTTTTAGATGGAGTAGGCGTGCCCAGCACCTATACCATCCTGACAGCTTCGTCGGCCTAGCCCACAGGAAAGACAAGGTCAATAAGGTTCTAATAAAAACTCGTACTTACTCGTTAGTATGTAGGTTTTCTTATTGTATAACACGAAGGGTTAAGACGTGCCATCTTTCCAAATAACCTTCACTTTCAAACAAATTGCGATGCTGACCACGCAGAGGTAGAATCAGGTCACTCGGCCGATTGAGTGAAAATATTGAGCTGTTGCAATTGCATCTGGTAGTTTGATCCCAATTAAAACATTTTTTTAAGCAAGTACTAACTTTTGCTGTGATTTATTTTTATGTTTGAAACATAAATAAAGAACAAAAAATATAAATATAAAAGACTTCACTGATAAAAAGGTAAACTGTTATGAAGTTACTGCACTGATTCAGATTGATCTGCTGCTGTCCTTTGAGGAGTTCCGTTGTCTGTCTCCACCAGTTTTATCTTTATGGGACTACACGGAAAATATAACCTTTCAAACAAAAAAATAATTATTAAAATCGGTCCACCTAGAAAAAAGTTCTGAGGTAACAAACATAAATAATTTAAATGGGTCTAATTGAGTATCTCCTACTTTTTTTCAAGTCGGTCAAAAATGCACGTCCAATGAAGAATACCATCAACTTTAGATTTCTACCTTACCATACACTCTATTAAAAATGGAAACGCTGGGTGAAAAAATTTTTTTGATACGTCTTATAGTTCCCGAGATATTTAATTTTAAACTAGCTGTGCGACGAGCGCGCGGTCGTCCGCTGCTGTGACGTCACTAAACAGCTGGCACCCGACACATACACCGTAACACTCATTCAAAGGGCTGTATCTTTGGAACCGTACTAGGTAGCCAGTTGAAATTTTCAGAGATTATGTTTTAATATAATGGATTACCCAAGAAATAATAAAAATAAAAAAATATTAAAAAATAAGAGGGGTCCCCATACAAAAAACGTTGTTTTATACTTTTTGCTCTATAGAAAAAACGGTAAGGCATACAAGCATCAAACTTGGTATGATTATAGGGCTTACTCCATAAAATAACAAAAAAATATAAAAAACGGTCAAGCGCGACTCGGACTTACGCGCCGAGGGTCCGTATAACCAGTTTTCTTTTATTGTATGGCGGTACGGAACTCTCAGTGCGCGAGCTCTACCCGCACTTGGCCAGTTTTTTTGTGTGTTTAGTCAGTGTTACAGTAGTGTTTTAATATAATATTACTTATTTAGAACGTTCTAAATTCGCTAGGGACAGGCTTTAAAGCCGCAAGTTATTCCCTAGCACGGGTAAGTTAGTGCTTTAATAATAACAAAAAATATATTATTACTTAGCTATGGATGTGGATGACGGCTTTGAAAAATTACAATCCGATAACTTACCTAAAACAGACGAGTTAATGGTTGCCCACTATTTTTTTATGAGTAAAAATGTACCTATACCTACGTTATACTAGTTTTATTACTTATTAATATTAATATACATCTATCCTAAAGCTATATCGGATTGTCATTTTTCAAAGCCGTCATCCACATCTATAGCTAAGTAATAATATACGTTTTTATTTTTATAGCTCTAAATAACCCGTGCTAGGGTATTCCCCAGCTTAGCTTAGCTTGCGGCTTTAAAACCTGTCCCTAGCGAATTTTTAACGTTATAAACAAGTAATATTATATTAAAACTACTGTAACACTGACTAAACACACAAAAAAACTAGCCAAGTGCGAGTAGAGCTCGCGCACTGAGAGTTCCGTACCGCCACACAATAAAAAAACTGGTTATACGGGCCCGCGGTGCGTGAGTCTGAGTCGCGCTTGACCGTATTTTATATTTTTTCGTTATACTATGGAGTAAGCCCTATAATCACACCAAGTTTGATGCTTGTATGCCTTACCGTTTTTTCTATAGAGCAAAAAGTATAAAACAACGTTTTTTGTATGGGGACCCCTCTTATTTTTTAATATATTTTATTCTTATTATTTCTTTGGTAATCCACTATAATAAAAAATAATCTCTGAAAATTTCAACTGGCTACCTAGTACGGTTCCAAAGATACAGCCCTTTGAATGAGTGTTACGGTGTATGTGTCGGGTGCCAGCTGTTTAGTGACGTCACGCAAGTTTGCCGCGCTCGCGCGAAAAACTCCAAAAGGACGGAAACTAAAACCGTCGTAACTTTAAAACTACTGGCTCGATTTGAATGAAACAAAAACAGGCGTATTTCTAAACTTGTAGGCTACACGGTCATGAAGTTTCAAGTGATTTAACCGACCCACGGACATTCTTCATTACCTACCTGCCCTTTACAGTTTCATTGAATAGCAGTTCTTCAAAGGGTCCAGCAAAGTCATGACTTTCAAGTTATATTTTTCTCAGGGGTGGGAAACGTCGAATGAAATTAAAAGAAGAGCAGAATTTTACTTCAATACGAATTTAATATTTTCCATCATTATTATTTCACACGTAATAACAGTAATAATCAGGTAATATAAAAGCTTCCGCTTAGCGGAAAAGGTACACGGACACAGGCCCTACCACAAGAGCGTTGAACACTGTTTAAACAATGCTCAAATCTAAATCACTGTCTGATATTTTGTCAAAGAGACTAATTTCGTTTTGCCAATAGAATCGTGCCTTAAAACTAAGTTTTTACATTCTTACTAAGTAGAAATAATGACATCATTGGTCAATAGTAATTGATTTGATAGACGATAATTACCTACAATCCTATCAGCAAAAACCTCAGGGTTTCGTTCAAAGAAGAACATCAGATCCGTAATTCTAACTCACACAGTCAGTACGATAGGCGGACTGATAAAAACTTTCAATTACTACTTAGGTTTACAATATTTTAAATACTTTACACTAAATCCATTGCCTACTTACTGTATGACTTAGAATCAAGGGAGCTTCTCACTCCCATTTTCAATAAACCAAATATCCACCTGCACAAAATAAATGTAATAGAACTGCAAGAGCATTGTGGATAGTCAGTTTATCAAAAACTGAACCAACGCCACCCCAAACATCGGCCGCGTTCCGTGGTAAGATCCAAATTAATAAATAGAGGCTTAAACAACTAGATCAGTCAAACGGTCGCGCCGAGAGCGCTTAGCCTATTAATCCTAGTATCACAGATGTGTAGAGCGGTGGTACGGGGCGTCCTGGGCGGGCGCGGCCGCTCGGGTCACTCCTCCGAGGCTGAGGAGAGCTGAGTGCTGCCTCCGGAGCTGAATGAGCCGCGGCACGCGTCCGCCGCTCCACCGTTTCCCGACGGCGCTACTGGGGGGTTGCTTTCACCAGGCGACAGCGTCCGCAAGAGCTCCAGAGCAGCCCTGGCGCGCTGGCCGTCCACCGCTGCACCACTCGCACGCTCCCACGCGCTCTTCTCAGGCATCAGTATCCGGCGAGCCTCCCGCTGCACCCGCCGAGACCGCAACGCGAAAAGGAAGGGAGAAGCGGCTGCAGCGAGAAGAAGCAACGCTAACGCTGGAGTTCTGGCACACTCCGCGAGCTCTGGCGCGGCTGCTGCCACGACGGCGGTCGCCGCGTGCGGTATGTGCAACATCACGAGCGCACCAGTCAAGAGTCCAACTCTGGCTGCGCGCGACTCCTCTCTGTACCTGAACAGCGACGCGTTCGAAATCCGACATCTTATAGACGTGATCCGCGATCCGCTGTTAGAGTTCTGAGGCGTCCTAGGTTGAACTGTGAGCAGAGGAGCTGCGAGGGAAGGCGCCGAGCTCACAGCTGGCAGGCCTTTTCTTAAGTCCTCGTTAGATTTGCCCTCCTTCCGTGAGTTTCGCAGACTGGCCACTGAGGGGCATCTTCGCGGTCGGTCCGTCGGCAGCAGGAACGGGCCGAACTTGGTTCTGTCCGCTTCTGTAACCGCATTACTATCGGCACACGACACATCGATTCTTAAAGTAAGCCCCTCTCCTTCCTCGACCAGGTCTGGAAGATTCGCTGGCGGTTCGTGCAGCTGCAACGCACTGGCTCCGTTTGCTCTCGCCCTTAGCCCTGACGATCTGGCCGCTCTGTATATCCTGGCGTACATGACGCAGACGACTGCAGCAGGCAACAGGACACCCGCTAGTAAGTACAGCACCGAATTAGCTAGTTGTACAACCTTAAAGGGTAGTTCTTCTGCGTAGTAGTGCCGTAGTACTGCCAAGACTGTTCGGACGACGCCGGCTAGGGCGGAGGCGAGCCAGGTTACGGCGCATAGAGTGGCTGGTCGCCGCTGTAGAAGACGGGTGTGGCAGCGTAGTGGGTCCGTGACAGCATGGTGCTGGTCCAGAGCGATAAGAAGGACCGCCAGAAGACCAGCCAGGCTGCAGGCGGCCGCGGCGCTGTCGCCCGCCTCCGTCCATGCTTGCCTCGCGTACCCAGAGGCGGAATGCTCGCCAAATAAAGCCGGGGCTAGCAGGCAGGTCGTCACCAAATTGGTCGCCAGTAGGTTAATGACGAACCTGTAACAATAGAGAGCGAGACGTGAGTGGAAGGTCGGGTCATGTTGACTCAGGGGTGTGTCGAAGTGCGCAGTTGCTCCCCACAAGGTTCGAACGCAAATGGGCGGGCAAACACATGTCGTAGTTTTGCGAGGTATCTAAGCTTAGCTTTCAAGTTAATGGAGATTTAGGTACTACTACGCCGTCGTTGCGAACACGAAACGTGTCTGAAGATCGATAGGTTGACCCGGGGTTTCATAGAGCTAAAACTAATAAAGAAAGGTAATACAGGTTATTGGGAACAGCCTACCTAAAAAACCTGGCAAAATCATAGTATAATCACTTTCCCAGTTCTGCTCGCCGGATTTTGTACTTATTGGAAGATAAAAACCATAAAGGCCAAAATGTCAGATAGGAAATCCATCATTCAACAGCAGTTCAAAGAGTGAATGTGCTTACGAATTACAAGTTGCCACGCGTACAATCTCACTACCAAGGCCCAGAATATCCAAGCTTTGTTTGTTGACCAAGAGGTCGATTCGAACCCGAGGTCATAGGCCAGAGCGTTCACTGACAGGTCGACACAGCAAATGCAGCCAGTGTACACGGGTTGGCAAACATCGGGACAGGGTGGCTCACAAAGGTGTGGTCCATTGTTGGAGTTTAATCTTGCCGTTCGATTGGCGGTAAAGGTGAGTACAGATATAGATGCACGAGTAGATTCAACTTGAAGGTTTTTGATTAATTAAGTACCTATTGAATGGCTTAATGAAAACAATGGCTCAACCCATTAATGGGTCAACCCATTAAGCCATTGTTACTCAAAAAAAGACTAGAAGGTAGAGGTAGATAGCCGTTATAATATGATTTCAAAGATCTCTACCCAATCAAAATTATACCTATCAAAATTATGTTGTTTCATTAACTGTTTTCTCGATAGGAGATTGGCAAACAAATTGCGATGGCATGATCGAGATCATAGGTACTTCGGTTGAATTTGATTAGTCAAATTTGTTGAAATTTGATTAGTTTGATCACTAAAATTATTTGAAAATCGTGCAAAATACGTGTTTCGAAGGTGCATACAAAATGCCCGTGTTTTTAGATGGTGGTATGGTGAGGCATCACCAACTGGTCTGTTTCAACCTTTAGCCAATAGAACCGAGTTGAGTGACAGTACTTACACTATTTGTAGCGTACTAAAACCGCTGTGCGTAAGTTCACGAGAAATTCTACGAATTCGGGAGAGTTCTCTGTAACTTTGTTCAGTGACATGACATCGCGTACATTGGCATCTCAGGATAATGATGACATTGACAAGAATAACTTTTAACGTCCGTATTTTAACAAATTTATTGGTTTATCGAGTGACAATGACAATTACTTTTAGATTAAACTTATTTTAAAATATTTCATTTACTTTGGTGCTTTTTAAATTAGTGCCTATTCGAGCATAAGAAAAGATTATCAAGCTTCTTTACGTGCATGAACTAAACTATGCGGATAACTCTAGACTAAGTTTAGCGCAACTGTGTAATATAAATTGATGCCCTGTCTTGTGTACACACGACAGCACGTCCGAGTGTACACATTTGTTGTAAAGTCGCCCGTAACGTAACCGAGAAGAGTGCTAGCGTATAAGCATAGACGTGCTGTTCACACGACAGCACTTGGACGCTTACACTTTCGTTGCAAAGTCGCCCGTAATGTAAGTAGAGTGCACGCGTGTAAGTGTCTACGTCTGTCTTATGTCTTGGTTATGTTGTAAAATCACCCTTAATGAAATGTTGTAGAGTGCACAGGTGTAAAGGTCGACGTGCGGACTGTACCTAACTACTGACCGTACTCTACTACCTTGTGGACGTAATACAATCGCAAGACTACTGCTAATTCTAATAACTAATAAATATAGGTACCTATCTGCGCCGGAAACCAGTTCTAAGTGACTCAGAGTTCGTGCACACCTCAATATCTCAGAGAGGATGGACAAATAATATGTTATTCCTCTTTTTGTTAACCTTTTGTTCAGATTCCAGTAATTTTAATGACGTCTTCAGAATTTCCAGACAAATACGAGTGTAAACCCCATAAACGCTGTTAATACCATGCGTGCGTGACGTCAACCCTTTGGCTAATTAATTTGATTAATTATAATTATTATCCTCTGTACGACAGACTAGCTAGTTAATAGAAAAAAAAATGTCTAGCTAAAAAAAATTTAGAAGCTAGTATCTGGATTTGAGCATTTTCTGAAAAGTTTAAACATGTACTATTATTATGTATCGGTATCCGTGCATGCAGATGTAATATAATGAATGTGGATGAAAGAGGTATTCAGGATAGTGGCAAGGAGCAAACTATCGCCTTTGCCCACCCCACAGTGGTCGATTTGTACGATTTAGGCGGCCAAAACTATTTTATGCTTTATTTCAGTAATAAATACGACAACAAATGCTAATCTGGTATTTTAGAGTGAATATATATGTTTATCCCTATTCGTTTCATTGAAAGCGTATTTTTCTATACAAAAAAACATTTCTGTGAAAATATTTTTGTAAATAGCGCCAATGTTTTTAAATTTTCTTTAAATCTCCCTTTGGTGTAAAATATATATTTTGAGTTCATTTGAATTATCGAAATTAGCTTAGTAGTTTTTGATATTTGGGTTAAGAATTATCACAATTTGTTAAGTAAAAGACGGCCGTACATAAAAAAAAATGTTTATTCTCTACAGTCTGCATGCCTATTTAAATTGAAAATAAAATATGGATGACAAAAAAATACAGTATACACTAAAATTAAATGGTCAACAGTTATTACCACATTATTATACTAAATGTTACTTACAATGTTAGGTACCGAATCATAAACAATAAGACAATATTTTATGAAAGTTTAACATACAAATTGTTATGTTACTCTTTAAAAGACAATTCTTCCTCACCGTCACTTTCCATGCATTTATCACAAGTGCCTTTTGTATTTGGCTCTGCAGAAAGCAAAAGCTCCAAAGTTTCCTGCAAAAATGGTTTTGATCGGATCTTCTTTTTTTTTCTCATTGAACTGATGAGTGGATCTGATGTCAAGAGTAACCTGTGATAAATATCAAGGTTACAGTCTTCGCGTGAAAACTTTCGAGCAAAGTTTAGACGGTATGAGCGAAAGTGCTTATTACGAGCTTCTGCAGCTTCCTCCGAAAGTTGACCAATAGGAATTTTCTATAACTTTTCCACCATGTACCAAAATTTTATGCATGGTAGGAGTCATAGAATGCCAACCATATAACTCTACATACAGTTTTGCTGTCTCCATGGCGTATTCATCAAATTTCGGGACATCTATTTTGTGACCGCTTGATATGGCTTCCAAAATAACTTTAATTCTATAAATAAAATTAAAGTCTATTCCCGTTATTTCAGCAGCCAGATGTGGGTTTTCAAAAAATCTTCTACTAGTATTGCCGTCATTTGTGTTACCAAAATTACATTTTGGCATATCTACCAAGATACCTACTTCTTCTCTGAATCTTTGCTGAATCTCTTTTTTTTTTTGTTCTTCTAGCATCTTTTCTGCTTTGGTTCTTTTTTCACGGTATTTCCCAACGGGCAATTTATAAGCTAAATGTAAAATACTCTCGAATAATCGAATTCTGGCATGTAAAGTTGATAGGCCAAATTCAAGCGATTCTGGGTGAATTTCGTTTTTTTTACTTAAGTCATTAAAGTTTTTTGAAGTGGCTCCGCATATGTAGCATCTACTCGTTGATTTGGTGTCAGTCGCCGCATTGCAAACTTTGCCGTCCACCATGGTCATTTTAAGACTGTGGCTAACCGAGAATTTTTGCCCATTCAGTTCCAATTCCGTGGCTTTTAGGGACTTCACACTGTCCCGAACGTAATTTATTTCATCTTTTGTAATGTCTGTAGACTCTTTTATAAATCTGAATCGTATCGGGCGGCAATATCGTGGTGAAGAAGGAGTCGGGTTTTGCCAAACCATTTTTGTTTTGTCTTCGCCGCAAACAATTTGTAGAGGCACGAATGAGCTCAAAAATATATTTGCATCCGAGTCGGCGTCATTCATTAACTTTTGTTTGTATTGAGCTTGTTGTGAACCATCACAACCCCATTTGCAGATAATCTGCAAGGAATTTCTCTCAGTTTCTGTAAGAGTCATTAGTACTTCTTCGAGGAAAATTGATAATCGCGTGACGGTGTGATCTAACAAAGATTGTAGATCACTTTCAGCACAGGAAGCGGTCACTCGTAGCGTCTCTTTGGGTGGGTAACATTCCTGTTTAGCCTTCAACACTAATTCGTAGCACGGGTAAAAGCTTCTGTTGGTTGCTCGCACAATTTCATATTGACTTCGTGTCAAATCAGCGTCCACGCACATTCGCAGTGCCTCCCGAGGCGTAAGGGGATCTTGTGCCTTTGATTTGGAATGTCTTTTTTTACATTCGTTTGCGGCTGCAGGCGAATTTGTAATATCTTTTAGGACTTGCGAGGCGTTTCTTTTTCCTTCTTTTTGTAAAATTACTTGCGCTGCGTGAACTATCACTTCTTTGCCTACAGAGGAGCGAACTTCTTCTGTTTTCCTCCTTTTAGTTCTTTCACTACATTCACTGAATGTTTTGCTAGGTCGTCCTGACTTATTATGCGTTTTTATGGGCATCTCGAACGTTCCTGCTAACCATGCATCATTGCTTATAAGAAATTTTTCTAGCGTGTTGCGTGCTTTGGACCATCTCTTTTTTATTTCTGTTTTAAAATATGAAAATTTATGATTTATATACTTTTTGTCTTCGTCGGAGTCCCCGTAAGACACTAACAAATAATTTTGTAAGTATTCCAATTTGTCGTTTATTGATGGAGAGTTTTCCTCAATCATCTTATCAAAAAGATATCTGCGAGTTACTACCTCCATGCCCGAGTAACTTGATGAACCTAGAACAACGAAAAGGAATTTTAACGCAAAAGAAACAAAAAAGGAATTTTTCTCACTTTCTGCCTAAGTTAATGAATTATTATTTTTCTCGCGAAGTGGTCAAAGGTGGTGGCTATTTTTTTTGTGGTTATCTGCTCAAAGAGCTATACTATTAGAAACCATAAGGAATTTAACTCGGACGGTCTCGGAAGTACAACATTTTTACTATTGAAAATAAAAAAATGATAATATTTTCTATGAAAAAGGGCGATCTTTGATACGTTGTAACTGCACTAAATATTGATATTCCTTATCTTAATTTAAATTATATTTGAAGGAGCTTACCTGAATTTTCGACTTCCATCACTTTCACTTGTAACTGAATAATATCCAATGAAATATTCACTTTAGAATATCGGTTGCGCTAAGAGTGTCGAGAACGAACGCGTACAGCTTGCGCGACGATCAAGTTCCGACTACCTGTGGGGGCGCGCACGCAGTTATAGGAACTGGGGAGGGGTGGGGTTTGGGCAGTCGGGGTGTCTATTTTTCCGGGAATCAATTAGTTTTGTTATAAGTTAACTTTGAGAAATGGACTTTTGGCCGCCTAAATCGTACAAATCGACCACTGTGCCCCGTATACTAGTACAGAGAATAGATAGTTGACAAATCTATTATGGTTTCGCGTGCGCTCTACCCCTCAAATACTGAGCGAAAGGGCCCAGACCACCTGAAGATAATCTTCAAAATGGAGGTTTCATATTCCTCATTTTCCTCTCTCAAAACTAATCAGATTATGAAAATGTTTTCATCACTGATATCACAAGAAACTACCTAATGACAAAAAACTACTGCTTTGTCGGACCGTTTTGTTTTTTGTCGAATAGTTACCTCATTTTGGTCACCGCTGTTAAATGCGCAATTTTGTGTATTTTTGGAAGGTACTAACTTCTGTTCAACGAAAAATACCAAAAGTTTATGATCTAGTGCCATTATCCAGGGAGGAAATCGGGGATTACTTTTGTATGGAGAAAACACTACTGTTATACTCTCGCAAATCAGAGGCACCCAAGTATCAAAACCTTAGATGATGAATACGCCACTCGCTTGTTTAGCAACGTTTTCTTTAGCCAAACTTTCAGTAAGTAAGTTTTCGGCTTTATGTGATTAGAGCATGGATACCGGTTTTCGGTAATACCGAAAAACCGGGATCCCGGACTAAATATCTACATTTGAAAAACCGGTATTGTATTATCTTAATACCGGAATTTCGGTATTTTCGGTATTACAGATAAAACTCTGAAACAAGTGTGGAATATCAAAATTTCGCGCGCATGCATGCGATGCGTGCGAGTGCGCCGTGCGGAATAGTGATGTGAACCGGTTTTAGAAACCTACAAAAAAAAGTTTTTTGTAAAAACCTTTAAGTATAAACGCCGGTTTTTGTTTATTAATTAAAACCGATTACTTTCCAATTTTAGACTGCAGTCCAGGGGCCTTAGCCTGTAACACAATGGTGCCTAAATAGGCTCCCAGTTGACGGCTTCAATGGGGGATTTTCTGACAGCTTTAAAAAATAAAAAATTGTTATAAAAGCTGTGACAGATGGCGTTGATCCGACATCACAAAGTAAATTCGTGCTTACTACAGCGAAAATACTTTTTCACTTCATTGCTCTGTGACTTCATCTTTCACCTTATTCCATTTTGGTACATGAAAAAGTGCACGACTTTGTTATTGTTCTTGTATGAGTGAATGGTAGAACCGGAAACACTACATTTTGCTCCATCACCAATTGTATTTGGACGTATCTACGAAGCCCAACGAGCGCGAACTGGCTTATTATGAAAAACATATCTCGTCAGCGACATCCAGTTACAAATTTGGAACTACAACTCATGAGCTGTCAGAAAATTGCCCATTACGATTTATTAATGCGGATTGCGGACGGTCCTTTTAATGTTTTTGTCGTACAGCAAAGAATATTCTAATTCTGCAACTTTTTCTCCGAGTGCGCGGACAGTTTGTGAGTGAGTGTGTGTATTTGTTTTCACGCTAGAACTGCAGGACGAATTTGCCTGAAGGAGTGGAGATAGCTTAGAAACCAGACTAACATAGACTATAAATTACGAACTAAATTCGTCTGGCAATGTCGATAACGGAAAAAAAAGTCTACGCGGACGAAGTCGCAGGCAAAAGCTAGTATAAATTAATATTATCGTTCAATTAAATAAACTCACTTATTTTAAATTTTCTATTTGTCCATTTTATAACAATTCAATATTTTTTAATGTAACAAAATTTTAATACCGAAAAATACCGAAAAACCGGTATCCCGGTATTTAAAATCTTGATACCGAATGAATACCGGTATTGGGAAAAGGCTCCGGTATTCCATGCTCTATATGTGATGGCATAGTCACTTCCCACTAGATTCCATATTATATTGCATCAATATAATTATTATATCTATCAAACAGTGGCCTAGCAGCAAACCATTGCGTTGTCAGTGAACGTTCGACGGTTAGTCGGTTCCACTCACTGACGCAATGTACGTTGCAACTTGCACCTACAAGCAAACTATGGACTCATCGCATCGCACTGTGGCAACGCACTTTCTTGTCGACTAATTAACTTTACTGTGTGACTTACCAGCCTCAATGAGTTCAGCTGTATCAGATGGAGAATTTCAATAAAATACCTTGTCAGTAATGAAACCGTCAACATCAGTGCTATGGCAAAACAAATTGAAAAGAAAACTCTTTTTAGTCTGTACAGAGTCGTAAGATAGACTGGCACTTAGATATACTTAAATGCGAGCTGGCACTTGGCGTAAGCGTAGAGGAAAATTCACTAGTTTTTATGAACCTACATTTTGCAGTTCGTTACAAATATTTCTAGGTTGTTGTCACGGCAACATAAACTCGTTTAACCCTTTTAAGGCCTTACAATAAATACCACAATATAATTCAAGGTGGAAACTATATTAACCAGACAAAATATTATTCTTTTTATTAATAAAACCGTGATTCAATGGATTAGATTAATTAGTTCTAAGGTTTGCATTAAATGAAATCGTGAGAAAACAATAATTTTATTGTGTTTTTTACGAATGGTTATAAAAAAGCACAGCATCAAAGGAAAATGAGAAGACAACAATTCAAAGTACATTGAGGAATTAAATGAAATGAAAATTTTGGTACACACAAAGTAAGTTTAGGTTCGTCGTACAATACACTAACCTCATTAACACACATAAAACAACACAGCACCAAACAAAACTGAAACAAACACAAAAGTCCACATCTGAGGTCATCTCCAAAATGCAACGACCAAAAAAACGGCTTGCGTCAAAACAAGCCTTTGTTTTTTTCTTAATAGACAGACCAAAATGTGATAAACACATTGATTAGATATAGGTAGGTTCGATTTCTTCGAGTGATTAGGTATGATGGACAAGATTGCAGGAAAGAGGCATGTCTGTAGAAGAAGAAAGTCATGGCTCAGAAACATCAGAGAATGGACGGATGCCAGCGATGAAAAACGGATGCCTTTTATTTTGGCAAGAAATAGAGACGAGTGGGTATGGGACTGACAGCCACCCTTAATTAATGGAAAGGCACACCATGAAAAAGAAATATACCAGTTAAATTAATTTTAACAACATTGAAACATTTCAAATAGCCATCAAGCCTGAACTTTCGTAGACAAATATCAGAATTATATTGATGATGAGGAAGTACAAAAAGGCTGCCTACATTTTAGAGTTACCTACAATTTACACATTTGATCTATGAATTGGCTCAATAAAGTAACCTATTATTCTGAACTTTGTACTGTCAATCTATCCATCTGCAGTTTGGTTTTATGTTAAAAACTATATCTGATGTAACTCTCGCCTTGAATGTGATTAAAAACAGACTTAAGATATTATTTTAGACTGTTACAAAAGAAATCTTGCGTCATTCAAGGATAGAGATTCGGTCAGAAGCGTTGAAAGGCATTTGAAAGAACTTCCCTGCAGAACTAGAGAACTATCGATGTACCTACCTTAGAGCGGCATAAAACAGAGCGGTCTATCGAGCCATCAAAGCTTGATATGGCCTGTCCTAAACCAGATGTTACTGCTAATGTGACGGGAAGGGCACACCAGCGCCGCCAATGAGAAAAAAAGGATCTAGGGCCTAGACTCCAGATCCTCCTACGAATAAATCCCGCACAAATCAAAAATGACCGTTTTTTTCCTGTGCGGAAATCTAGGTCCTAAAAATACTTAAGCCTCGGGATTCTCACATTTTGACGGCCCGTTTTTAGCAAAAAACGCATCCAAAACGAAAAATATGTTTTTTTTTTCATTGGCGGTGCCAGTCGAAGGGTTTCACGTCAAGACTGAACGATGAACATTTTAGACTTGGGGACCCATCCTACAGAAATCTTACACTCACAAATAAATGGTGGAACATAATGGAAAAATGATGTATTTTTTATAACTGTTGTAGGTAGTACCTACGCAGCTGATAAACCGCACTTCCCTCCTTAGATTGTTTAATAAAATTAGGTAAATGCTCTCGGCGTATTTAAAAAACATCAGTAAGGTCAGTTCCCAATGCAAATAATATCATCAATGTTAAAAAAATACGGAAGCGCGTTCTAAAGACACATTTTCCTGTCCAGTATCGCAGGGCACCTTGTCAAATTGGGCAGCTGTGTCCTAAAAAGACATTTGTAAATTGGTTTTCAATTAATCAGGAAATAAAAGGCTGAAAGGATAATCCTTGCCAATAACTATGCGACTTATGAAACTAAAATCGGTTTTACGTGTTACTAAATGCATTTTGCCTGAACCTTGAATACTAGTAAATTTTTATATATGTAATACTAGTGTTTTGCCCGCGACTTCATCCTTCTCAAAGTTAAAAGTCTAATTTTTTTTAGAGTGAAGTCTACAGTAGCTGCAGAAAATTTCTGTCAGAAACGTTATTATGAGGCCAACCTCCAGATATCCTGATTTTGCTGAAGCTTTTTGTAGAATTCAGTATGAAACCTATAGGGAAATGGTTTTTATTGATGACTAACTGTGCCCGCGACTTCATATGCGATTTTACACATTTGATATTTAATATTAATCCGACTGTAGAGAAAAACTCAAAAAGAAGGTTATTGCGGCTGCAGGGCTCAAAAAAAAGCAACAGGTAGCTACGGTAAGGCACACGCTGAGAAACCCCATTTTCTTCAACAAAAATCCACTAATTGTGTGACAGGACTAAGTATCTATCACTTGCTGATGTTATTCAAATCGATGCGACGGGGTAGCCGTTAACAAACAAACAAGCAACATTTATTTCTTGCGATATATCATGTATCATGTATGTATCATGTTTGCACCGAATTGCATGACATTGCTACAATGAACGAACTAATGGGTCTGCAACTAGGTACTCAGTTACTAATGTACCTATACAAGGTACCAATTACTATCAATGTAAGAAAACGACCTTCCTGGGAAAATACGTCTGCGTGTGCACGAGTTGAATGAGACAAATCTTTGTTTATGTTTTGTTTAGGCGCACCGCCAGGTTTTCTCGTTTTGGTTTCACTGGCCATGACAATGACCATGAAATTCACTCAGCAACCCATTGAGTTCAGAATCCCTTTGATCTATAACATCAGGAAGTCCAAAGGCCTTTGATGATATATCCGCTCAGTTCAGAATAACCAGTAGAATCTGCCATTTACCGCTGTCCAACGACTAATTGTTTTTTTTTATCGTATGATGCCAAACGAGGTGCAAAATAGAAAGCTAGACCTTTTAAAGATAGCGACTCATTAGAAACGGGCATAGTAAGTTGCTGTGCGTCAATTTTGCGGAGCATTTGATTTAAGTGCTATTAAACATGTCTAGGTATTTTGTATTTCTCGGTTGTGTTCGTGATGTCAAATCACTGAATACTCTTTATCTATAATACCATGACATGACGTCATACCTACTATATCTGATTCAATCGTGCGACGATGCTGCGACCTCCGTAGGTAGCTAAGGTAAACGTACGTTATTTCGTGATAGTACACGATTTCGTGAGTTTTTGTTTCCAGCGCAATAATAAGCAATTGATATAATGTTTGATAGCATTATAGTTTCCTAAAAAATCTCTATACTTTTACCTATCTAAAAAACCAACATACCTTACTTTTATGCATAAGCTGTGTAAGATACGATGCTTACAACACTCAGTTAGGCACAAACAGCTGTGCGAGACGTGCGCGCCATACATCGCGCTTCTTGGTAGCGTAAGGATCGGTGGTGACACTCATAAGCTTGTAGCAAGACAAAGGTAAGTATTTTTGAATAAAACTTTTGATATCGCTATTCTGTGATTCATAACGATTCATTTGATATACGTTAAAAGTTATTTGTAAGCATAGAATTGCTTAAAAACGCAATTTATTGACTCACGAAATAGCGGACATCATATTTTTTCCTTGTCCCTTATTTCGTTACACTTACGAACTAGGGGAATTTCAGAGACTTTTTAAATGTTTGTTTATTTCTATATTAGTTAACATATTTGAAAAATGGTTTGAACATCAGACAAGGTACTTATTTAAGTTACTTTTGAGCCTGATTCGGTATACCTTTTTGTCAACACAAGTCTTACAAAACGAGTTTGAAAGAGGCCGAGTTGGCAATTTTAAACGATTTACGCAGATGGATCAGCGTCATAATTTTGCTCGTTTTTCGATTAATTGCCTTTTGTTTTGGTTATATTCAGTAAGCATAGGGTACTGAATAGTTTATTAACATTATGTAATAAGAATTTCCAAAATTAAGTGAGGGGTTATCTCAAAACTAGTATAACGAAATAAGGAACACCGTTTTTCTTACAATGTCCGCTATTTCGTGAGTAATTAATGTAGTTTTGAGTTAAGATTGGATCGGAAAATGAGAAGAAAATTATTAGTTTCAGGCCTATAAAAAACGTATGCACAATTAAAACTATTAGTATCAAGCATAAGTATTAGTTAAATTCTGATTTTACAAGGCCAATTTTACTGAAGGCGATATATTTTCTTAAGACCAAGGATCCCGACCTAAAACCGGATTCATAAACCCAAATTAATAAAAAACGCATGAATTTTCTGCTTTTAAAATTCCGTACCAACACGAAGGGTGTCAAACGGGATCATATAATTATATCTTAGAAAAAGATACTGAAAACAACATATAATATTTTTTTAAATTAATACTGTGGCTATCTACATAAACAATTATAAAACTTATGTATGTTTGAGAAAAACAGTAAATTTAAGAACACAAATAACGACTTTATTTTTAAATAATAAATATAATAACAAAATTTACCATATTATGTTAATTTAGTCATTAAAAAGAGAATTTAAGTCATACAAATATAAAAACAAGATTTCTGTCTGTAGAACTTTTTTTTAATTTTAGTGAGTATTAAAACATATATTTTATAATTTAAAATTTGCTGTATTATCAGCATTTCCATAAGCAATGAAAAAAAAAAAACATTCAATTTCAGTTTTTTTTTTATTGGTGACGATTCTTTGGTGATACCTACCCTATTGACATTTTAAAAAATGTATAAGTATATCGATAATGTTGATTTATTTATTTAATTTTAGAAAGTGACATTTTTATGTCTGAGTTTTTTTTTATGATTGCTTAAAAATTTAAATGTTTATTTAAAAAAAGTTACTTACTGATTTTTATGTTTTTATTCCTGCTAGGTACCTAAAAACTGTTAAACAAACAGATCAATAACTATAACGAAATAGGAGACAGGAATTCACGAACTTAGGAGCAGAGCGAAATTACTATACCGAAACAGGGTTCAAATCAGAGGTTTGTAAGAAAATTCATATTAAAATAAGTACTTGCTAAAACTATATGATTAATGCTTTTAATTACTTGCAAAAGACCAATCTTCATCACACCGAAGGTTTCAAAGTGATACCTAATTTAGAAAAATAAATAAAAATCCTTAAAGTTGCCAGAGCCTTAACATACCGAATCAGGGGACATTTACCTTACTCCGTGCATAACGCATTCGTCATTTGAAAATCAAATTCATTAGATACGTATGTATTACTATCGTTTTCATTGTTACCAAGAGCGAACGTTTGTCCTGACAATGAAACACAGGCTTTTTGGCATTTTTTGTGTCTCTACATATCTCTAATTCTCTATTCTCTACATACAAAACGAAGTCGCTTTCCGCTTACCGTGGCTGTCTGTTTATCCGCTGACGCAACGAATGCGGTTTTCACCGTCGTCGTCAGTTAGATTTTTTAATGGATTATTTATACCTACCTAGCGCACTTCTGCACCTATGCGAAGCCAGGGCGGGTCGCAAGTATCTATAAAAGGTGTTACAAAAGGTCCTTACTCCTTTTAGAGGGTAATAGCAACCGGTCACACCCCAAATATTTATTTTGCTCTATGACGTTCCGTTCGTTGATTTTCACAATGTTTTATCAGCTTAAAACTGTGGAAATTCACCTACGCACCCAATCATGTGTGAACTAAATCCAAAAACAAAAAACATAAATGCAATTTTTTTATTTTGAGTTTAGCAACCATTTTTACAGAATTGTCATCATGTGGACCAGTAAGTTACAAAAAAGAGTTAGAACTTTTTGTAACACGTTCTTTAACTCAATCTGGCGTCATGTATTCAAACGATCTCTCTCCCAGACTTTTGAACTAAATAGAGCAAGAAACATACATATCAAGCTATAAACATATAAATGACTTCTCTACTTTTTATAGACATATTTAACATTGAAAAACCCAAAAATGCATGTCGAGGTCAATTTTGACCGTGACTTGTGCGCCCACTGCAATCTCCCGCTACATATTTTATGTAACCTCACTTATCTATCTATATCTATCTATATCTATATCCGTGCTTCGGAAGGCACGTTAAACCGTTGGTCCCGGTTGTTGTTGATTAATAACAATCGTTAAGCCATGTCAGAGACCCTTTGGGTGGCCTAAAAACTCTGACACCAGGGGTGGCCACTACCTCATACGATTACCTACCTACCTATCTATATCTATATCTTCTATCTATACTTATAATAAAACTCTAAATTTTTGTCTCTGTCTGACTCTACCTGTCTCTCTCTGTCACACTGTCTGTCCCTATGTCTATGTGTTACCTCATCACGCGAATACCGCTGAATAGTCTTCACTCAAACAGTCGTACCGTGATAAGTCCTGTTTCCTGGCACAATCTAGCCTATATTATATCACGCTACGACTTTTGGGATAAATAATAAAAGTTGAAATAAAAAGCATTGTTGAGCGATACCAAGGACCATCCCATTTGCCATGGTAAAAAAAACAATATGACTGTTAATAGGAAAACCAATCTAAACTTTATACCAGATAAGGTTGTGTTTTGCATACATGCGATCGGCATGGCCAACTCGATTATTTAATTTTTCCAGTATTCGAAAAAACGAACTAAGCTAATACGATATAAGGTTGTGTTTTGCATAAATAGAAAATCCATGACCAATTGGATTTCCTACCAAAAGTATTGCAAGGAAGTGTTTGCATTTTTCGTCAAGTCCATATAAGTAAGCGTAGCTCAGTCGGTACTGCTTTGGCTTCGTAGTCGAAAGGTTATGGGTTCGAACCTTGGCCTGGATGATCGTTTTTTTATTTTTTTATTTTGGTTTAGCGCATTTTTCTTTTTGTATTTTTTTTGTTGTTTAAATTGTTAAAAAAACTTAGATTTTGTTACATATAATTCAAATATTCAAACTTTTGTACTTTTTTGTGATGATTGTTTTTTCAGCAGGGTTTGAAATTATCAAGAAAAAATTAAATAAGCCCTTTGATAATTAACACGATAATTATCATGACAATTATCCCCGCTATTATTGATGATAAGTGGCGCGTTCACAGAACAATATTGGTGCGTTCCGATACACGCAGTTGTTGAATGCAAAAAATTACAAGTGAAAATATTTTCGATTTTAGTTATGAATATAATTATCAACCTATATTTATCTTGATAATTATCACTTCGAACCCTGTTTTTCAACCTGTGCGAGCTTTACTAAGGGCAATAAAAATATATATTTCGTGAAACCCTCCCAATTTCTTAAAGTGTAGCATTTTCATTTAAAGTCTTCATTCGTTCGAGAAACTTTGTCTTCCTTCCTGAAACGCTAAATGCATTTTGCAACCCTAAATACTAATACTTACTTAAATCGGAGGTTTGCGATTTGTGGGTACTAACATAGACATAATATTCTATACTTATGGGTTCTCTATCTGCCGGTTTCTGATTTGAGAAATTCGCTAAGCAGGCACTTAAATATCGTTCTGCCTCTGCGGATTTCTCACAAAAGAACGTGACAGAACGATAGTTAAGTATTTTCCTTAGTAACATTTTCAATTTAGAAACCGGGCCTATGTCGTCTCCAGTGGTAGCAAACATCAAAGACTGCACCGAGGGCATGTGCCGTTAAAGTGACCCGCAAGGATACCCTCTACGGCTTAGCATAAGAATGGGTTAGACCTTATCTATGGGCCATGGGCGTACTTATAACTCTATCTGTCCCACTCTACGTCGATCAAAAGAGTGAAATGCATATAAACTCCTTAACTTCTTAAGCCATTCTAATGCTAAGCTTTATCACGTCTAAACAATACATTTATAAACCCGCCGCGTACGTGGCAAAGTTCCTGCTTTATTATAAAATGTATAAATATGTCGTATTGTTTAGATTAAGGATTCTAAGGCTTGAAAAATGCCTAAAATAAAAATAATTATTTATTTAACAAAAAGGTGTATCCTAGATTCCTAGCGTTTTACGTACCTACTCTATTTATTGTTCTCTTTTGAGCCTTGATGCCGCAAGTCATGAAGTGAAAATAGCCTTTCTTTTGAGTTTTCCTTCACAGTCGGATTAAAATTAAATGTCTTTGTAATGTAGTAATTTTGCGTTCTAGACTCTGAGACTAACCCTAAAAAAAAAACGGGACAAGTGCGAGACATATTCGCGAGGAGAGGGTTCCGTACATTCAAAGTTCATTTACGCACAAATGTTGAGAAACCATACAGCGATCCGCGATGTAGGACTGTAGAGCGCCATCTGTTGGCTTATATGATCATTTTCCTATATTATTTTATACACCGTGGACTTCTTATAGATTTTCCTGGATTCTATAGGTAAATAACTATTACATGTATTTTTAACACGCTTTTATAAGCTTGGCCTGTATGTATGTATGTATGTAACGGAATCTTTGAGCATAATTTTTACCAACTTCCAGAAGTCTGATTAATTTGAAACTTTGCATACGTATCAAGGACCAATGACAATGCAATAATTTGATAACAGTTTCCCATTATACCCCTACAGTGCCATTATACAGGGTGGTTTTTTGAGACGGGGCAGTAAGGGCAGGTACCTTAACCGTTATAGTTACAGGAAAACTTTCTTGGGAGACCTTCCATAACTTTTTTAGATATTATGAACTGCATTCACAGATTTTGGAATAAATGTACGGTCGGCAAAAAAAGCTAAAATACCAAATTTGTTTTTTATGCCAATCGCTTCTCTTTCATGTAGCGATCAAAAGACTCTAAGGAGCCAACTGATGTTTGAGTACTAGAAATGTCAGATTTACAAAAAAAATATAAATCGAACTAAAAAATTTAAAATAAATAACAGTTTAAAAAAACACGCTTTTATAGCTAACCGAACTTAAAAATTTAAGTTATTAACAGAATAATACAATACAGAGTAAAAAAGCGTGGGGTGCATCTCATAGATAGTTGCCAATAGAATGATTATAACATTTAATACAACGTGTTACAAAACATCCTAACTCTTTTTACAGAGTGTAACCTACACTTCAACAAGATGTCAATTCTGTAAAAAAAAGTTGAAAAAATCAATTTTTATTTTATAACCTCAAAATTGAATTTTTTTCATAACTTTTTTTTTTTTGGTAAAAGTTCAAATTTAAAAATAGGATTGTGTTTGTAGTTGCATTTGCATAGCTTTGAGGTTATAACATTGTGAAAATCAATGAAAACAATATTTAAAAAATAATTTTCTTCCGCCACAGCGTTCACATTTGATTAATTTAAAAATCAACGGAACGTCATATAGCAATAAAAATATTTAGGTTGTGATCCCTATCACCGCGTGCTATTACCCTGTAAAAAGAGTTAGGATCTTTTGTAACACCTTGTATATCAAGCACCCCACGCTTTTTACTCTGAATTGTATTATTCTGTTAATAACTTAAATTTTATTATAATTTTAAACTCTTTGTAATTAAAAATTATTTTATACTTTTTAGTTCGGTTAGCTATAAAGCGTGTTTTTTTAAACTGTTATTTATTTTCAATATTTTAGGCTCAGTAGTTTCTTAAATAACTTCAAAACTGTTTATTTAAAAATTATTGAAAAAATATTTGAGATCCTCACAACGGGCCCTTTCAACTTACTTATGTGTCCCAAATTTAAACACGGTCGGTTCAGTAGTTTCGGAGTAAATTGGCTGTGACCGATGGACAGGCAGAGGCACGAGTGATCCTGTAATGGTTCCGTTTTGCCTTTTACGGTACGGAACCCTAAAAACGCATACGAAGTCGCGGGCACAGCTAGTTTATGTTATTTTTACTAAATACACAAGGTGAATCGTAAAGCGCACACTATCACCACGAGTAATTTAAAAAGCGTTTTTTTTAGTTAGAAGTAACCTATATGCATCCGTACAATGTTGAACTACCTGAGCACAGGTTATCTCTCAGTAGAGCAAGTTATTATACAGGTGGATCAGTAGCAAGCATCAGATTGAGGAGAATTTTATTAAATCTAAAACCGGAAACGAAAATTACAATTTTTATTTTCGCTATAGCCAAATTAATGCAAACCTTGAGCCAAAATATAGGACAAGATCAAAACATAAATAAAAATGACTCACTAATAATCTTAAAGCGTATCAGTCGCATTTCCGAGTGGAAAAATATCGCAAAAATCTGTGTCAAGATGAATAAGAGTGCGGATAATCAATGCTGCATTTAGATAAAGTATTTTTAATGTGAAAAAAAAAATCTGTTGACTACTGTGTCTAATAAAAAAAACACGATAGCTTGTTGATTCAAATAGAGAACAAGGGGGAGACCCAAACCACTAATTTTAATGGCGGAGACGTCAAAACCGCAGCTTTTTAGGTTTTTTTTTAACTTTAGCACCTCTTGCGACTTTTTAGCGCTTTAGTCATTAGGTATATCAAAGTGACAACCTTTGCGTAATTCTATGTAATGAGATGATTTATACAGCGTTCAGTAGCACCTTCACTAACAATAAACTATATGGGTAAACCGACCACTCGGACGCTTGTGCTGAATCGGATGCTTGATGAAAATGGGAAAAAACGATGGTGGGAAAAAGCGAAATTTGACAGCTCCATGCCATTAGCGCCATCTATCAAGGGCTTTAAAATTAAGTTCATTGATAGATAGAGTGATAGACAAACTACAAGCCGTGCTTTTGTAAGCAATTTATTTAAAGCAATATGAAATCAAGCGCTTATGGTTTTTGGTGGGTTTAAAAAACTGCGACCTAGGAATAGAGTTAAAATTTGATATTTAATGACTTTTTTGCTAACTCCGCGACTTCACGATGACTTGTTTATTTTACTGCATGATTTTAAAGTTATTTTAATATTATCACTCCGAAGTGATAAATCCAGTGGAAATATACTACTGATTTATAGGCAACTAACTCTCTAATATATTTGCTCATAAATTTCAAAAGCCACGTGCTTTTTAAATTATTTATTTTTTATTTGAAATTGCAAACGTTATAAGGGTAGTGCGTTGAGATGGGTCTGTGGGGGGAAGTCTGCTCTTCTAATCTATAAAATTAAATCTTGGAACATATTTTCTATTTTGAACTTCCCCCCACTGACCCATCTCAACCCTGTAAAATTCTCCGTAAAAAATAATACCACAAAACCTACATTAGAAATATTTAAACTTTAAGAAATGGGATATAATTTATTGCACGATTTGTCATAATAAGAAATGTCTCTATTAAAAGTCTCTAAAACTTCTACCTCCTGGCAGTTTCCCATCAGAAACTAGGTTAAGGGTGGACGATAGCAAGGTGGCGGGAAATTCAAAAATTTCACAGATTTTTACATTTCGTAGCTAAACTGAACTATTTTTGTTCAGCGATTTTTCGTTCGCGAGAATAAAACCGTATTCTTTTCATTATTGTAAACAACAGAACAACAATAATTCAGCCGATTATGTGTTCTGGTCTACGAAGCAGTGGTATTGCCCAAAAAACTTGTCGTAGACCAGAACACATAATCGGCTGAATTATTGTTGTTCTATTGTTTACAATAAGGAAAAGAATACTATGTTATTGCCGCGAACGAAAAATCGCTAAACAAAAATAGCTCAATTTAGCTACAAAATGTAAAAAACTGTGATAATTTTGAATTTCCCGCCACACTACTATCTTCCAGCCTTAATCATTGCATTAACACGTGCTTGTTCCACTTAATTTGCCAACACCTAGTCAATGAAGCCTTTGTACACTGCCAGTTAATAAGCGTAAGTGGTTCTGTAGTGTGAGAGAACAGGTGATTTTCTTCCGAGAATCGATAAGTTACTTTACAGACTTTTCTTCAAGGAATGATGCCTCCTTCAACTTTACTTATAATATAATGATGGAAAAAGTCGCTAGCAAGGGCAAAATACCACCTTGGGGAGTAAACTGGAATCTCAACTTCTCGTCAGCAATTTTTCCTCGCGAAATACAAAGATAAGTACTAAATTTAAAAACTAAAATATTACCGACATTTTGGCTCCAATACGCATATCTGATAAACAACTGTAAATCGATTTGGGATTAATAAATGGATCCCAGGTGGGATTCGCAAGACACACTGTATACATTTTTGATATTCTTTTGGAAATAAACGCTTTTTATATTTATCTTATCTTATAGATTTTGATAAAACGTATCTAAGTACTCGCTAGAAAACCTGCTTTCAAATAAAAAAGCCGCATCCAAATCGGTCCACCCTCACACACACCCCCTGACAGACACCCTGACACACACACACACACAGACATACAGACACACACTCACACAGACATAGTACAGACACACAAACACATAGCGGTCAAACGTATAACACCCCTCGTTTTTGATCGGGGGTTACAAAATACCTTTGCAGAACTGACTCCCAATCTTTGCTAGGTCGTTGGTACCAAAAGAAGGAATTTTGCTAAATGTTGTAAATGTTGTCTATAGTTAAGTTTAAAAGTACTCCTTTGATGAGATATGCATAAAGCACATTACTAGAATATACATTTTTTTTTTACGCCATCCTCATCATTATTGATGTACGCTTGGAAACATTCCCACTCCCGGCAATGTTTCCACTGGCAATGTTCCCGGAAAGTTTCCGAAAGTTTCCCAATGTTTCCATAAATTCCCAGTGATATTTTTTTTTGTTAATTCATGCTAATTCTTAAATTATCGCGTTGGTTGGTCAAGTGACATGCATATTTCCATAAGTGTCTTGTCCTTGCAGTGTTGCCACATGGAGACTGCATGAAAACGGTGTTTCATTAAAAAATCCATCTTAAATCCGTACTACCTATGAAATTCGTGTGAATTATGTGTTTAGTAACTTATTATTTGGTGTATAAAGAATCCAAAACCATTTACAAGTCATTAAACACATATTGAAATATCCAAAGTTTAGAGCAAAGTTCCCGTTAAATTCCCAGTTGGGGGAACATTGCCGGCAATGTTTCCGGCAATGTTTCCAGCGATTGGCAATGTTTCCGGGAACGGAACATCAATACTCATCATCATCATCAAACATCATTCTAAAAAATTACACTTTTAAAAAAGAGACTATCTTTAGTCTCATATTAGTTAGCCTGTTTCACCGCAAGGGTGCATCTGAATGGGTTGCCATTCCATACTAGCATGGCGACTATTATTATTAGTCAAGTGTCACTTATCGAAAGAGATTCAACGGTCTGTACACCATAATTGGTTCGTAGCAAATTTTCCTTCCGCCTTCATCGGAAAGAGATGACGAGTCAACAGGCAACAGTTGGGTCAATTATTTTGATAGCAGTTCAGTTTATTAAATAACAATCGATTGGTTTATTGTGAATGAGGCATCATGAGGAAACCTGAAAGAGTTAGTTAGTAAGTAGATAGTGTTAGGAACCATCCACCATCCATCATAAAACACTCACTGTGTTGTACCCACATTCAACAAATAAATTATTTTGTTTTTGATTTGATTTGATTTGATCCAGTTACAAACAAAATGTCGCGAGTTCACAGTTCGGGGCGAATCACTAGTTCTATTTCACCCCTTAGCCCCCATAACAGGTGAATGTCCATTACTTATGTTTTGTTGTTGTTACGTTTATTAACCTCGAGTAACTTTGAAAGTAACTTCACAGCAAATTTACCCTTTAGAAACTCGTATATTATGTTACATGTTATTTTCTCAAAGTGGTTTTAACAAAGCGGAAGTAATTTTCCCACTTTCGATCAAAGGTCAGCGTAATAAACACTTGAGGCTGCAAAGCTGTTCGACAATCGATAATGACACAATTATAAGTAGGCATACCAATAAACTACACTACAAGGACGTGATTAAATCAAAATGGCGACCGAATATGGCTGGAAACGTCACCGTCTACAGGTAATTAGCTATTTGTATGTGATCATGATCAGGCGCAGTTCTAAAAGTTTCGTGGAAAAGTACCTACTGCTTGCGCGGAAGAAGAGAAACACGTGCCAATTTCAACTTCAATAATCTTCGATTGGAAATCTTTCAATTCAGCTAATATCAGCTAGCTTTATCAGGACTTTTAAGCAGGACTTGAACCAGCAACCTCAGGCTAATCAGAAGTATGATGAATTTTACTACGTAGGTTTATTCACCGACAACAAAGGGTGGAGAAACTGATAAAATTTTTATGTTTGCAAACATGCAAATGCTAGAAGTCAGTACACTTGTATCTACACTAAAGAGGCTAGACCATATTAGAGAGTGAGACTAAGGCGGACTTGCGTCAGTCAGGGTTAACTCTGAATTAAATTGTCATTTCCATACAATTATTGACGTTAAATCAGAGTTAACTGGCTAACCCTTGGTGACGCAAGTGGACCTTACTCTCTCTAATACGTATGATCCAGGCTCTTTAGCTTTGAAAGAGGATTTGAGATAGAGTAAAATATCTCTATCAAATTCGTCATTCTCTCAGTTTAGTTAGGATAAAGCGGGTGATGTATAACAGACTGCGACATGCGGATGTGCCTTTACTTTAGTTATTTACTACCTATATGTGGCATTACCTACCCACATATACTAAGGAGATAGTCTAGCTTAGAAACTCGTTATAACCGGTTTTCACATAACGCTAACTGGCTTTGAACTCTCTCTTTGCGACTGATGATTCATTACGGGTCATTTGATTAATAATTATGTCAATATTTATTCCTATTATAATGATTTCTTAGCGATTTCATTCAATTAAACTTTGCCTACTTCATTTTTATTTTTTTCTAAAGCACTAACCCGTGCTAGGGAATAATTTAAACATTTATAATAGGTTGAAAAAATTCACTCGGGACAGGACTTGAACCCGCAACCGAACATCAACAGTTACTTGACTCGGTAGCTCAATTGGTAGAGCGCCTGCACGGTATGCGAGAGGTTGCGGGTTCAAGTCCTGTCCCGAGTGAATTTTTTCAACTTATTATAAATGTTTGCCTACTTCCTTTTGTAGGTGTATAAAAACTTATCTCATTAATTATTATTAAGTGGGAACTTTCCTAGGTCGTTGCCTGCAGCACTAGTCCTTATACAGCTGTATACATTACCTACAGTCTGTTATTTCCTAACGGTATCCTTTATCGATAAAATTTATTATTAAACAGAGATACAACTGTGCGCTACAGCGATCATTATTTATAAGTAAACCCAGGCATTTGCAAAAGGATCGAGGAAACAGTGAAGTTCTAGATCTTTTTTGTTATTTTTTTAACGCATGGTGCTATGCTATTATCTATTATTAAACAAAGGCATATACGCGTAGATATATATGTGCTACAGGCGCTCGTAAGTGATTGGCAATAAGTCTTAAAAGACGACCTTGTACGGCCATTTCGTGAAATTATTACCTATTCGGTTCAGTTCAATATTACACCCAGCAGTCATTAATTATTTCGATTAATTGCATTGCAACACTGAATCAATAATGAACAAACCTGTGGTTTAGTTAGTTTCCCATTTATTGACCTTGTCTTCCCTGTCGTAATTCCTGTAGAACAGTGGTTCTTAACCTATGGTCCGCGGACCACTGGTGGTCCGCGAGGGCCTCGCTAGTGGTCCGCGGGAGGGTCCAGCAGTCCAGCGCACATAGCGATAGTTGCCAATAAATTTTAATGTTGATTGTGAAAGTCATATTTGAACCAGTTCCCATTGAATAAAATTACTGAAATTTTCGTGCGCGCTAGCGCGCGCTCTTAATGCCTATTGAAAAAGATGTTTAACCTCCAAAGATCCGCGTAACTGCAAATCGCGCCAAGGAATTACCGAATGCGCCAGATTTTGATAGGATAATACAATAAATAGCCTATAAGTCACCTGCGGCTCGCTCCGACGTAAAGTTGCGGTCTTCAGTTCAATAGGCAAAAAATAATAAATTGTATTAAAAACCCTTAAAAATCGAGTAATCAGTGCTCACTCATAGTATAATGTCGTAAGCACATGTCAAACCGCACGTAGACTATATTTAGGGTAAAATCGGTGAATTTTCAAATGCGCTGCGCGCGTGTGTTCTAGTCATTATGAAATGTAAGACTTAAATAAGTTAATTTTCAGCCGCGCTGGGTGCGTTCGTTCAAATTATAGCAAATAAAATTTTAAAAGGAAAAATCGGTGAATTTTCGGGCGCGCTGCGCGCGCATTAAACACGCACCTAGCAGTAAAGGAATACTTGATTATGATTTTTAAGAGTTAAGTCGTAAAAATTTCGGGCGCGCGTTTACAACCAAATGAAATCTTGATGATATTGACGAAAGATTATCTGATTTTGTCATCCTGCGGCTTAAAAAGGGAAAAATCGGTGAATTTTTGGGCGCTGCGCGCGCATTGCTTCCGACGGCCAATTAAATCTCCATAATAATTTTAGTAAAATCGGTGAATTTTTGTGTGTGTTTCAAAATCGACTCATATTAATTTCATGTATTCAACTTACATACATTTTACTTTAGGTCAGGTGAAACGATTTCATATGAAACACAATATACCTTGGATCTGGTGGTCCGTACTAAGAAAAAAATAATCGAAGTGGTCCGTGGTCCAAAAAAGGTTAAGAACCACTGCTGTAGAATCTACTAGGTACTGACTGGAAGCCTCATAAAGCAAAATATGTAAACAGAATCTATCTGATATCTATGCCACCCTGATATTAAATATCAAAAATAATTACTAAATAAAAAAAATCATATACCCCCAGCCCGCACACACAACACACAGTCAAACTTATAACACCCCTATTTTTCGATGGGGGGTTAAAAATACATTGAATTTAGCTTGATTTATGATAACAACAACAGACCACAGCTATTTCTTGCAAACCATACAAGGAACCTAGGAAATCCTCACCGACTCCCACTAAAATGTAGGTAGGTAGAGCGAATAAATCCACGTCAACAGTTAATTAAGTACCTATTTAATGACATGTCGCAAGCCCTATACGCTAAGCACTATTGTTCTGTATCCGACTATTGGAGTCACTACGTCTAATATGGGTCTCAAACGCTTAAACCTTACGACAAATTACTTCCGACGTCAGTACAGCCCCTCTACCCTTGACGCATTTTTTCAATACGGCCGCAATATGGTGCAATTTACAAAATTTAATATTTTACAAATTAAGAAGCATTTTATGTTTTATTGAATAAAACAGCCTTACCTTTGAATAAACGTTACAAAGTATTTAAAATCAAAGCATTACCATGCGAATTCAAAGAGAAATATTTTTTAAAACTTTTGCAATTTGATCGCAATAGCGTCAAGGGTAACCCCCCTGTACCTACGTAAGAACGTACAATTCTTTGATCTTTTTAGTACGAGGTAATTTATTGGTTAAATAAGTTTCCACCACCTAAAGCTAAAGCGTGGTTTGGAATCCATGGTCGCCCCTGTGAGGCAGTGGCTTGAAGCTATACAGAATTCTTACATTTAGGTAAGCGTGAACTTAGGTAGAGTTTTGTTTTGTCACGGTTGGGGACACAATTAATTGAGTTTACCTTTGTGCCTATTTTATCTTCGCTATCTTTTGCTTAGATTGCACGGCAATATTTTTTATCATTCCGGAGGCCATAATTTAGGGGCTCCGTTTATACAGGGCAATTTTTTATTAGCAATATTTCTGAAACACTTCAACTTCTAAATGTGATTTCCAACACCTTTTGTTCCACGACTTTTGAAAAAGCGCACTTTATTTTTTCGTATTTTTTTTTTGTCATAATGAGCAGCTACAAATGAAAACTTTTAAAGAATACGAAACGTTCAGTAAATAAAAAGAATCGAGCTATTCGAAAAGTCATAAAACAAAGGTTTTAGGAAATCACGTGTGGAAGTTGAAATTGAAATTTAAAAAAAAATCTTTTGGATTATGTTTTATTCTTACTTTAAAGTAAAGCGTCTTTGCTAATTTTCCAAGCTTACATCGTGTCAAAACTTCAAGTCGGATTCGAATCTGGCTGTAACTTTGCACCGTAACTGGAACTTTTCGCCGTATCTTCTGTCCTTAGGGGATTGGTAAGGTGAACGAACCCATCTGAAGTTCACTTTCAAGTTTGGACAATAACATTAGAGGACGGGTGACTCGTGTGATAGAGTCCTTAAAAGTAATTAAGGTTTAAGCTTTTGAGCGGCATTTAAGTAGGTAATCGACATCGTCCCATTATACAGTGTGACAGAAAGGTCCTGTCTTACCAAATGTGGTCGCTTAACCGATCGATACAAGCAACTTTTACTATCGGATCAACGGTGAAATCTCAAAAAAAAAGTCGTAAAGTCGTGGAACAAAAGTTGTTGGAAATCATTCAGTAGTTGACGTTTTTCAGTAACAAAGCTATTTAAAAATTACCCTGTATACTTACCATCTTCCCAGTTTAGTCAGACTAGCCCACAGGAAAGACAAGTGAATGCGTGCAAAACCCTAGCTAAAGAAAAGCAACAAAATTTATTGATCAGGCGCCATTTCTCAGAACTTCTAGCGCCGATCAGGCAAGTCTCATGGTGTGAATGTTGATTAATATCAATTTGTCGTAATAAATACAAAGCCTCATTCGATGCTTAGTTGACATTGACATTGACACTGACATTTATCCAAGACAAGATGCTGGTTGTCTTTCTATTTCTGTGTGTGATACAGGTTTGATAGGGTACGATTTCGCGTTATTTTCCCGAAGATTTGAATCACATATTTTCGTACATGGACGAAACCAAATAGGTATTATGTGAAAAAAAGTGATAATTTGTACACACGACAGCACGTCAGAGTGTACACTTTTGTTGTAAAGTCGCCCGCAACGTAACCGAGTAGAGTGCTGGGGTTCGACGTGCTGTCGTGTGTACATCAACGTTTATTTTAATTTTTCTTCTAAATGTATTTTTAATTGATTGGGGGATTTAAGTAGGTACATCAGAGTAGGTACTCAGGAAGTTAGGCGCAAATAATTATGTTAATGATGAAAAAAATACAACAGCGTAAAACCTAAAAGAACAAGGACATTCGAAAATGAAAGCTGTAACCTGAACATTTCACTTACGGCCTTTACATTTAACTTTTTTAAAAGGTGACGACGGACATCCATAACTTTATCATTTGCCGGCAGGAAATAGCACTACATTCTGATTTCTGTCTGAGTTGTCTGACGCATAAATTAATAACAATAATAATGCACTTACTACCACGAAATATCTAAAGGTTACGCTTTGTTTATGAAATTATCAGCGCAAGTGGAAAAAACAAAACAACACGAAATTGCACACAGACTGTTGTCAGCCAGTGGCAACCAAAATGTCATTTAACTTTTTTTTGTTTATTTTTTCTTTATCAAGAGTCAAAGTTATCGTGCCAGCATTATCGCCATCGACCTTCACGGGGTGAAAAACCTCATCGCTATAACATTTTACGTAGTGAGAAAACTCCATTGTAACGTTGCGC
This sequence comes from Zelleria hepariella, assembly GCA_949319315.1. NCBI lineage: Eukaryota > Metazoa > Arthropoda > Insecta > Lepidoptera > Yponomeutidae > Zelleria > Zelleria hepariella. Next base: position 9,336,560 of record OX439396.1, on the reverse strand, counting down.
CCCATTTTCCCAACGAGGCAAGTTCGGATTGACTGGCCATTCGGTGTTCCTAAAAGGAAAGTTAGGTCCTAAACGAAATTATTCACGTTCGTTCGCCTGTGGGGAAAATTAATTGGAAATGGAGGGTTTGGCTATTAGAATCTATAAATAAAATGGAAAAAAAAAACTTTCCGAACAGATTCACCGCAAAAAAGAACTTTGCGTTCTGTTTCGTCCATAAATTTGGGCCTTTCAGTGGTCAATGACTTGATGATTGCAAACCGCCCTGATTTCTGAAGTACCTCTAGATTCATAAAGTGATTATTTAGAGGTTGCCGAACTTTTTAGGACGGTCACGGTGTAAGCTTATGTCTAGGTATATCTGATATGCCCTCGATTCAGATTTAGATTTGTTTAGTCCACTGGCCTGGACTTACGCTTAAGGACAAAAGCAAAAGGTGAACTGCTAGGTTTGCATGAGACTGGGTTAGAACGTATCTATGGATTTATAACGCAGTCTATCCCGCTCTACGTCAAACAAAAGAGTGAGAGGCCTACAGTTTTATAACCCTTGTGTACCTACCGCGTAACCCAGGCTCCTGCTAAGCAAGCTGATAATGATTATACAAAGATTACGATACTATAGGTACAGGATAAGTTCGATAAATTGCACATGTAAGTACCTGAATGTAGTTACCGCTAAGTGCGAAAGTTGTTTATGCCTATTTACCTTACTACATGCGCATTAATAAGTATAATCTTCATCAAAACAGGGGAATACCCACTACCAACACAGCTCGTACCTATTGTAACGTGAATTTAAACCTTTTCTGCCTGACTTATCTCTACTCTTGAACAAGTGTTTATCAGGCACGCGGATTTAGGTGGAATTTTACCCAGGTTTATCGTTAGGTTTAGGCATACAAAGAGACTTCTCAATCACATTTTAATCCACTGCAGAAGTATCACTTTTACACGTCGTGATACCGCGCTGATGGAGATAGGCATGAGAAAATACATTTATCTAGAAATGTGTGTCGTTGTCTGATAATATTGAATTGAATTGAATTGAAAAACATTTATTTAACACAAAACACACATAATACAAACATACATTTATAAAATTATTTATTACAAGAGTTTTGTGGAAAAAAGGGCTTGGCTCAGCATGTTGCTGTGAGTGGCATGCATCTGCACAGCGCTGATTTTCAGCCAAACCCTGTTCTCACTGGCTATTAACTAGTAGGAGTGTAATCTATACTTATAATAAAACTCTAGCGAAGTCAATTCTGTACATTGAATATTTTTAGAAAAAAACTATCAGGGGTTACTAAGTAAACTATACTGAATACAAAAATGCAAAAAAATCGGTCTATGTCTGTCTGTCTGTCTGTCTGTCTGTCTGTCTGTCTGTGTGTTACCTCATCACACGAATACCGCTGAACAGTTTTCAGTCAAATTTAGGACCGTGATAAGTCCTGGTCCTGGGAACAATCTAGGCTATCCGATGTTCAGAATACATTGCGGGTTGCAATTTTAACTTCGTTTTTTGTAAGAAAATTCATAATTTTGATATAGCTTCTTGAGAAGATATGTTAATAACGTGATACAGATCACAAACCCGAAAAAAAAAATTGCATTTCCGGAAAAAAAAAAATCTGACTTGGAACCTCATTATCTCGGAAACCGTTGATTTCCTAGGCATAGTTCCTTGGGCAAAAATGATCGTTATGATGAGGACTATACAGGGTGTTAAAAGACCGCCAACAGACCCGAAAGCCACTAGACACCAAAACAAAGTACTTTTTCGATAAATTATTGTTGGGAAATTATTTTGGTTTTTAAGGTTATAATTTTGAAAAATATTTTTTACGCAATGGACGTGTAACGCACAGAAGTCATATTGCGCAAGCGTAGGTATCAGATTATGTTACTTAAGCTTGAAGTGCCGATGTTTAGAATACATTGCGGGTTGCAACTTTAACGTCGTTTTTTGTAAGAAATATTCATAATTTTGATATGGCTTCTTGAAAAGGTATGTTAAGAATCCCCTGAAGCTCTGCAGCCCTCTCGCTCGCACTTTTGAACATTTGAATTTATTGTAAGAGAATGATTCAACTTTGGACGATAAAATATAGTTGCAGACATAGATAATAAAGCTATCGACATGTAGACATACTTTAAATTTCACATTTATAGTTTAAAAAATAAATTACTGAACTACTACTTTTAACCGAAGTTCAGTGATATTTTTTTTTATTAGTAGGAATATGAAATCAAAAGTGTGTCCACATGTCGATAGCTTTATTATCTATGTCTGCAACTATATTTTATCGTCCAAAGTTTAATCATTCTCTTACAATCAATAAAAATGTTGAAAAGTGCGAGCGAGAGGGCTTCAGAGCTTCAGGGGATTCTTAAGAACTAGATACTGAATACAGTTCTGCAAAAAAAAAGTTTTGAAAAATCCGACTTTGAACCTCATTATCTCGGAAACCGTTGATTTCCCAGGCATAGTTCCTTGGGCAAAAATGTTCCTTATGATGAGGAAAATACGTGGTTTCCCGCTTTGTTGGCGGTCTTTTAACACCCTGTATGTGGTCTCCCACTTTGTTGGCGGTCTTTTAACACCGCTCGGTATTCAATACAAGCACTCGCCGCAAACAATAATTTTGCATTCTTGCATAACAAATAACTATTATTTACTGTTGAGCTGGATAGACAGAGTTATTAGCCGTATGATTTGCTTGCTGGCTTAGCATGAGAATGAGTAAGACCTTATCTATGGGCTTATAACTTTATCTATCCCACTCTACGTCGAGGGAGATACATATTATAAACCCTTTTACTTCCTAATCAATTCTTAGGCTAAGCTTCCTGGTATCTTAGCACGGGCGATACCTTAATGTAAACAATACATATTTATTATTAAATTTATAAATGTATTGTTTACATTAGGGTTTTTATTCTATTTTATTCTACTGCTTTCTTTTGAGCCCTGCTACCGCAAGTTAAGAAATAATAACTATTAAAATACCCCCGACATTTTAGCCTCGAATAAGCATATTTAATAAATTGCTGAACCAATTTTGACAAAACATAACTAAGAACATTCGCTAGAAAACCTGCTTTCAAATAATAAAAAAAACCTAAAGCTTCCAAATCGTTCACCCATTTAAGAGCTATGGTGCCACAGACAGACACACCCTCATAAACACTTATACAGACACACTCACAAAGCTGTCAAACTTATAACACCCCTCTTTTTTGGTCGGGGGTTAAAAAAAACCTTCCTTTTGAGTTTTCCTCCACAGTCGAATTTAAATTAAATGTCAAATGTGTAAAAACGCATACGAAGTCGCGGGCACAACTAGTTATTATAATATGTACATGAATTCATTTAAAAAGTAAAGTAATATAATATGGATTTGATATAGAACATCATTAAATATTATTGAAAATTGTGACAAAAGTTTTGCAAGCCATTTTTAAAAGTCAAGGAAAAGGTCTTTGAACACGGTTCACCCTGATGCTGGAGGACTTCCTATTGCTGTTATAACTTCTGTCTACTTGAAAATAATACTGCAAAATTGCTGTGAACTAAGATTGACGACTAAACCTTTTATACTGAACCTAAAACATTTTGATACCGCGATCTAAATGTACTTGTAGCGACATCTCTTGACATAATATATAACTAACTAATCTAAACATTCTGGCCTCCATGACCAAATGGTCATCTAACATAATAATTATTATAAAAACTTATAAATTAAATGAACAGAACAAAAAGAAACTTAACACAAAACCAAACATAATAACTATCACTCGAGAACTAAACATAACACAATCTTAATCTTAAGAACTAACAATCTTATCTTTAAAAAAATAATAAATACTTAACCAAATTAATACAAACTTCTAAATGTAAACTGCTCAACCATTAGATGCCTACTTTGTTGGTAAAATGCATAACTTGGATGTAGCCCTTTTCATTACTTTTCCATTGCATCGAATAGTGACCACACGCGTAATTCCATCGAGACCTGGGTGTTTACTCATAATTAGCCCATACAACCATTTGGCAGGTGGCAAATCGTCCTCTTTAACTAACACTATATCTCCAATGGATGGCTCTGGCATTTGATATTGCCACTTGTATCTATGCAACAAATGTGTTAAATATTCTTGTGACCACCTACGCCAAAACTCCTGTACCATTCTCTGAGTGAGCTGCCATCTTCTTAAGTTGCTGATATTTGAGTTCTCATAATTAACATCAGGTACTAAAACTAAAGGTTCGCCCACTAGAAAATGGCCTGGTGTTAGGGGGCATGCATCATCAGGATGATTACTTATCTCTGATACTGGTCTGGAATTTAAGCACGCTTCAATCTGTGACAATACCGTAGACAATTCTTCGTACGTAAGTGTAGAATTACCTACTACTCTCTTGAGATGCTTTTTTGTAGATTTTATACCAGCTTCCCATAATCCTCCAAAATTTGGTGCATGAGGAGGAATAAAATGCCATGATGTCCCATTAGTAGCTAGTAATTCAGCCACCTCAATAGCCATGCTATTTTTCTCGGCCAGAAACAGCTTTTTTAACTCCTTAGCTGCTCCTACAAAATTTGTTCCATTATCACTCCATAGTTCTGAACAATGGCCACGTCTAGCCACGAATCTTCTAAATCCATTGATAAAACCTTGAGACGACAAATCACTGACTGCTTCTAAATGTACAGCTTTGGTAACCATACAAATAAACAAACAGATGTACCCTTTGCTGCATCTAATACCTCTGCCTTTTGAAATACGGATATTGAGCGGCCCCGCATAATCAACTCCACTTCTTAAAAATGGGCGACAAGGCATAACTCTTGCTGCCGGTAACTGTCCCATCAATTGTGATGTTTTTTGCTTGGCATATCTAATACAGCGTACACATTTGCGAACAAACAGCTTAACTAGACGCTTCACATCTGTAATCCAATACCTCGTGCGTAAATAATTCATCATAAGCTGTGGACCTCCATGGAAGGTTTTTTCATGAGCATCAGCTACGAGAAGATCAGCTAAATGAGATTTCCTAGGGAGCAGTATAGGGTGCTTCATATTCTCGTTCAATTCCGTATGCTTCAACCTACCTCCAACCCTCAATATTCCTTGATGATCTATGAATGGATTGAGTGATTTTAGGGAGCTCTTTTTGTTAACGATTTTTTCTTTCAAGAGACTCTGTATCTCATCATCATAATACTGAGTTTGACAAGTTTTAATGAATGTTTCCAAAACATCAGCCATTTCTTTAGCCGTCATCCAAGCTGGACCCTTGGGTTTCTTTTGACAATTCAATGCAAATCTCTTACACAGTGATAATACTCGTAGAAGTCTTCTTAAATTTGAAAATCTTGACCACATTTCTTCTGTTACACCAATCATCATACAATGTACTGCAGTTTTCTCCTCCATTTTTGTAGCTTCAATAACAGGCCTTCTATAATCGATTTGAATCTCTTTCAGCCAATGTGGACCGTCTTTCCACAAACTTGATTTTAATAACTCGGTTGGTGACAGACCTCTAGCGGCACAATCCGCCGGATTTTCTGCAGATCGAACGTGGGACCATTGATGTGACTCTATAGCATTCTGAATAGCAGCTACTCTATTTGCCACAAACGTTTTCCATCTTCTTGAAAGACTGCTCAACCAATATAAAACAATAGTTGAATCCGTCCAAGCGTGAATATTTCTCTTGCTAATACCGAGCCACTCTGATACTTCGAGTAATAGTTTCGTCAGCAAGCTTGCGCCACATAATTCTAGCCTTGCAATTGACACTTGTTTGATAGGTGATACCTTAGTTTTTGCTGTGACTAACGTACAGTGAACCATCCCTTTAGCATCAATCACTCTTAGATACACTACTGCTGAATATGCATCTACCGAGGCATCTGAAAAGCCTTGTAACTCCTTACAAATATCATCTTCTCTTGCCTTTAACCATCTCGGAATCTGGAACTGCTCTAGAATCGACAAGCTTTCTCTGAAAGTAATCCATTCTTTTAATAGTTCCGCCGGTAACTCTTCATCCCAATGAACTCCAGATATCCATATTTTCTGTATGAATACCTTAGCTACGATTATAGTTGGTGCGAGCCAGCCTAGAGGGTCAAACAATTTGGAAATTTCTGACAAAGCCTTTCTTTTGGTTATCGGAGCACTTGAAGTAGAGAGCGTAACCGAATAACAAAATTCGTCAGTTTTTCTATTCCACTTTAAGCCTAAAATCTTGACCACTTCATCCATCTTTAAATCTTTGCTTTCAGTTGCTTCTTCCTTGTTTTCATTTATTTTAGTTAACACCTCTTCACAATTACTCGACCACTTCTGTAATTCAAACCCACCTTCATTAAGCATTTCCTTCATTTCGTCGTAAATGAGTTTTCCTTCATCTGCAGTTTGACAGCCAGTCATTAAATCATCCATGTAGAAATCCTGCAGAACTCTTCCAGCCACGTCCATAGTATACTTGTGTCCTTCATCCCGTGCAACTTGTTGCAATGCCTTTACTGCCAGATATGGTGCTGATGCCGTGCCAAATGTAACTCGCAGCAATCGAAGATGCTGAACTTCCGCGTCTATAGTAGGACGCCATAGTAGTCTTTGATAATCAACATCCTCTTCAGACACTTTGATTTGTCTGTACATCTTCACAATGTCTGCAATCAGGCAAATAGGATGCATTCTCCACTTCATTATGATTTGCCGTAGATCTGGCTGTAATTTAGGCCCAATCATCAAATCACTATTCAATGATATGCCATTGATTCCTGGACAAGAAGCATCGAAACATACTCGGACCTTTGTCGTAGTTCTATCTTCTCGTACCACTATGACTTGTGGTAAATATACTGCCTTTTCGTTACTAACTTCATTTGCCGGTACAACTTCTATATGACCCAGATCTAAATATTCTTTGATGCCACTCCAATACTGCTCATTGAGATGTTGATTTCTCAGAAGACGTTTTTCAGCCATTTGATGTCGACGATAGGCTATATTCAATGTCTTTCCATACTGGCATTGAGGATCACTATCTCTGAATGGCAGTCTGACTATATACCTGCCGGACTCATCTCTGGTTGTAGTTTTGGCGAATAATTCTTCGCATCTTTGTTCTTCTTCAGTCAATTCTCTTATCTTACTTTGTGGTTCCGCTTCGAGTTCCCAAAATCTTGACAACTCACTGTCACTAATCTGAGCATGTAACGTGACCACATGTTGTGATTCACAGTTGGTAACTTCTTCGTATTTTTGTTCATCACTTACTCGTCCAGATATGATCCAACCCAGTTTGGTTTTTTGGGCTACTGCTGTACCTATCGGCCCCTTGAGTACTCCTTGTTCTAATATTTGGGCGTAGACCTCGGCACCTAAAAGTAAATCAACTTTACTGGGTATGTTAAACGTGGGATCGGCTAAACTAATCTCGAATAGCTCTGACCACGGTTCAAGAGACACTTTCCTTTCAGGTATGACTGATGTAATCTTACTTATCACATGTGCTTCCACTTCTATGATAAATGCAGGCTCATGCAATGACTGAATCTTAATAACTACTTTGTACTTCGACATCATTGCAGAATTCTGCTCGCTACCTAATCCTGATATCACGCTTTTGTTTGGCATTTTTCGCAGTCCAAGTCGTTGGGCTGCAGACTCCGTAATAAAGGACGCTTGTGATCCTTGATCCAACAAGCATCTTAGCTTGCTGTTGTTGCTAGCTTCAGCAACTTTAATCAAAGCTGTTGCTAACAAAACTTGTTGGCATACTCCATTAGTGTGACACGCAATAACAGGAGACTTCAGTTCTGGTTCCGCCGTTGTTGCTACGGAACCAACTTGAATTTTACTTTTCTTGAATTGGCAGCCATGCAACAAAGTATTATGCTTTTTGTTGCATTTTTGACACCGGCTGAGGTTGCGACAAACATACCAAAAATGACTTGCACCTAAACAATTAGTGCACAAACCCTTGGTCTGTACAAAATCACAACGGGTGGTCACTTCTTCGCGCGCGAACTTGCTACAATTACTTAACTTGTGACCATCTTTACAGAAAGGACATAGTGATACGCTACCCTCTTCTGTATCTTGCTCAGCAGTAACATGCAAAGATTTTGGAGCTCGAACGTGTGATTTGTCTTCATCTAAAAACTCTAACGACCTGAATCTGAGCTCCAAAAAGTCATTGAATTGGTCGAACTTCGCTAACTCCTTAAATTCGCTGCTCTTTGCCTCCCATTGTTTCCTGGTCTCAAGATCTAATTTTAAGCTAACGATGTGAATGACTAAAACGTCCCAAGAGCTTGTATCAATCCCTAAATTCTGCAATGAGTTTAAACATTCATTAGTGGTGTCCAGGAGACCTTTAATAGCTCGGGCGGATTCCACTGTCAAACTTTTTTGTCCCAGAAGTCTTTTAAGTGTTTCCTGACACAGATACTTTTTATTGCTGAATCTTTTTTCTACTTGAGCCCAACAAACAATGTAGTTTGCGGCGGTTACAGGGATGTGTCTTAAAATTTGCTCTGCTTCACCAACTAAGTAACTTTTCAAATAATGTAGCTTTTGAACATCATCCAGGGCCCTGTTGTTATGTATTAACGATACAAACAAATCCCTGAATGTTGTCCATTCGGCATAATCTCCCGAAAAATTTGGAATCGAAATTTTAGGTAATCTTACCTGGGAACATACCTCTTTTGTTTGATGGTAGCTTGTTGAGCTATCTACTTTTGCTGTTATTATCGCAAGCTTGTCTTTTAACTCGGTTTCGTAGTCAATACACAATTCACCAAACTTCTCGCAAATGGAGTTTACTACATAACTCGAAGAATCGAATTCCGTGGCATCAAAACTTTCATAAGCTGTTTTATCATTGTCTTTAAACTCCTTGCAAGCCGTTTTTAAATGGTCTAATCTGACTTCGATGTATGCACACGTTAACCTGTCCTTTCCAGCCTTTTTGAAATTTATTCTACTTTTTTCTACTAACTTATAAATATTTTCCTGTTCTCTACTAAAATTTTCCATTTTGCAAAAAAAAACGTAAACAAACCAAAATTTCCTAGCTATCAATTTTGACAGTTATGACCAAAAACAACTAAGACTAAACTATTTACAACCAAAACTTCAATATCGACCTTTATATTTACAAACTACTTACCTATTCTAGACTTTTCAGTTGATCTATGCTACAACGTTTGAATGTCACTTTTTGAATTTGAATTCAGACAACTGTCAATTGTTCCGACCTTCACTTCACTTTAGGGCTTCGCC